>JARVGV010000645.1:35303014-35315198 GCA_031762435.1 Hypsolebias longignatus
AAAAAAAAAAAAAAAACAACGATAAAAACATAAATGCTGCATAAAAAAGACAACGTAAGGTGCGATGACGTCACTGGGGGCGGCGCCGTAAGTCGATGGCGCCGTAAGTCGGTGACCACCTGTATAATTGGACAGGCCTTAAATATTTTAGCAAGACGAAGCTAAACGGCGTACTGTATCCATGACAACAGCATGGCTTCACTGTAGAAGCGTCCAGGTGCTGAACAGACCTCTCCAGTTGAAACATGGGATGCTTGGTGAAAGGGAAAAATCTGGCAAAGACCCAGGACTGTTGAACATCTAGTTCTCCATCAGACCTGAAGGGGACAATGTTCCTGTTGGATGAACACACATCCCTTCATCTCTGTTTACTCAAATAAGCCACTCTGAGGACACAACAAGATTTTTTTTTAACTGGTCTTTACGTGCAAGGCTAGACAGTCACAAGAAAGTTTTCACAGATTTACAGAAGTTACATATTTAGAGCCTCGTCGGTGAATGTCTGCATCGGACAGTGAGACAGGAAGTGTTTTATAATACACACGTGTCAGACAGAGGTGAGGTCAAGACAACCTGAGCTGTCCAGCTTACAGACTCAGAGAAGGCCTTGGAGTTCATCAGGTGCACCCGCAGGCTCCTCTCTGAGTAGACCTCACACACATGGTTCAACATTAATTTAACATCAGTGATAAACATCCATGACCTTTACATAACCCCCCGACAGTTCCCTCCAAAATGTGCAGCAGCTGGTGTGCTGTGTGTCAGCGACGCTAAGAGAACAGGCGTTCACAGTTTCTTAATGTAAACATGTGACGTGTTTACTATGCTCCATTTTGAACAGAGTTTGGTTTATGAGCCAGATCACTGCATTCTGTTTATGTATCAGTGTTTGGTCTTTGTAAAACTTGGAGCTGCACTAAAGTTGCAGCAGTTTGTGTTTGGAGCTCAGTTTGTGAGTCCGTCGCTCAGAAAGGTTTCATGTGTTTTGTTTCTTTGCTTGTGTCACATTTTCCACTTCCCCTCAGCGAGAGCTGTGTTCAGCTGTTTGGAAGTGTTGGTGAAAGACTCGTTTCAGCATAGAGCCAGTGTGCAGGGGTCAGGCGGCGCTAAAAACAAAGAAATAAGGAAATGTGAGGGGTGACGTCCGTCGGCGGCTGCCCTCGTGCGTCTGTGTGAGCGCGTTGCGTTGGTGCCAGCCCTTGTTGCTGGAGGAGGAGGCATGGAGGGCTCTGGGGGACTGACATGTTTACAGTCCAGGGAAACGAAGGTGAATCTCAAACTTCTAGTCCTCTCTTAGTTCTCCCATTTGCTAGTTTTGGGGGTGGACTCTTCTCATGATTGATTATCGGCTGCTAACCTCTCAGCTAGACGTGTTTGTTTCTTTTTTAAATCTTCACGCGAGCAGCGTCCACTCGGAGTGCCGTCGAGTGTTTGTGCTCTTCTGTCCGATAATAATCCAAATCATTTCTCTCCCATGCTCTCTCCCCCTGCAAGGAGCGGAAGGTACACAACCTCTGCTGTGTTTGCTAACTAGCAGCTACATCCTATTGGGTTTCATTTAGTTTCCTCTCCTTTCTTTTTCTTTCTTCTTACTGTCGTAGCTGTATGGCAAGTCTAATTTTCTGTCTTTGTCTCTTTTTATTTTTGTACGGAACTTCCATGTATGCATCATATGGGCCATATTTGCATCTGTGATCATAAAAGTTATGTATTTTTTATGAAGAAACCACACGTTTCTGATGCGCTCATTGATTAAACGAGTCATTTTGAATTGAACAGACTAAATGCATTTCTTCTCATTGCCCATGTTCGATCATGGAAACTTCTCCTCGTCTCTGTTGTTTGTTTTCTTTTGTTAGCGGCTAAAAGCTTGCTCTCCATGTGTAGCTGGTTTTTGTTTTTACCTTCCATCACACTGATTGAAACAAATTTAACATGGCTGATTTTAATTTTGACTATGAAGTGTTTACTCTTCATCCGGTGTCGTTTAGTTAATAATGTTCTGTCTTGTTTTTGTTTGTTTTTGTTTGTTTTTAGGTTTTCATAGAGCTGAGTCACATTAAAAAGTGCAATACAGTGAAGGGAGTCTTTGTCCTGGAGGAATTTGGTAATTACACCATCTATTGATTCTAGGCCTGTACTCGGCACGGCAGTAACTCAGCTTCACGGCTAATTCATTGATGAGAAGCTCATGAAGGTTCACTTGGATGCGTTCTCTCCTCGAGGAGCTTTTGATGTCTGCAGGGTGCAGGGCGGGCGCTGAGTCTTTCAGAGGATGCAGATTTCAGTCAGAGCCGCACCTGATTTAGCTCATGAGAGAGGAGAGAACTGAGCATGGATTACTAAACAGCAGCGAGGAAGGAGCTTCTCCCTGCCTTTAGTTTTTAAAAGTCGAGGAGGAAGAAGAGAAGTGAAACAGTTAGATGTTAAACTGACGCCTAACCAAAGCTTATTTTAAACATGTTAGTGTCATCCTGATGTCAGTGACCTTTCAGCTGAACTTCCACGTCTAAACATGAAGATTTTATTCAAACGTTCTATAGAGCAACAACAAATGTCAGTTTCTTCCTCAACGAGTCTTGTCAATGTATGTGTTAGCATAATAACATGCTAATCAGGCTGTGTTGCTGTGAAAATGATCACCTATTTTGCACACTGTTTTTCTTACTACAGTACAGTCGCTCTGCAGTAACAGTGTTACCAGACACTGACGAACCAGTTCTGTAATGTTATTTATTTTTATAATGTATACCACATGAAGAAGAACGTGGCATTAAATAGAAGGTAATTATTTCATCTTTTAACGCTTGTAATGTGTGGTTTTACCGCAGACACTGAGAAAAAGTGTGAAAAGTTGGAAGAATGCTGTGGTTCTGTTGAACTCCACTGCTGTTTGGACTCTGACTCCAACCAAGGTTTCACACTTGCATTGCGTTAAAAGTTGCTCAAGGTCAAACTTGATTTTTTTTTTTATTCCTCTTTAAATATAAAGAAAACCACCAGGATGGTTTTTCAGACACAACGTGGAAATGTTCAGTTGACATCAAATTATTGCAAAGCACCGCTGAAGGGAAAAAAGCTCAACTTTTAACAAAATACCGGTACTTGTGTTAAAACATGGACATTTAGTGTTTTCAGACACAGCTGAGCTGATGTTATCAGGGTTTTCTGTTCCTATTGTCACAACTTCAATGTGCGAAGAGTTATTGCAGTTTACATTGCTGCCACAGAAGCTCCGCAAACTAACAGTTTAAACTAGAGAAATTGCATTTCCTACTAAAATACAGTATGAATGCTTATTGCTGAAGAACTTGCTGAGAAACAGCTGAAACTAGCTAAAAACATACTGAAATGGAGCTGAACTGGAAGAACATGCCTAAATTATGAAACGAAAGCAGAAAGAACACATATTTGCTGAATTAGGATGAAAGAAGCATAAATGAGCACAAAAGGGTGGAAATTATCTGAAAAAAAAAAAGAAACAGAAATTAGCAACAAAAACAGCTGAAAGTAGCTAAAAAGGCAGAAAGAAGCTTAAATTAGAGAAGGAAGTGGAGAGAGCACGATTTTTCCCAATTAGGCTAAAAGAAGAATAAATTAGCATGAAAAAGTGGGAATTGTCTGAAAAAAAAAAGTTGAAATAAACAACAACAACAAAAAAAAACAGCTGAAAAGTAGCAGAAGGAAGTGGAGAGAGCACAATTTTGCTGAAATAGCCTGAAAAAAGTTGAAATGCTTGCAAAATGTGTGGAATTAGCTGAAAATGTTAAAATTAGCATAAAACAGCTAAATAGTAGCTGAAATAGCAGAAAAGGCTGAAAATTGCAGAAATAAGCTAAAAGGAGCATAACAAGCTGAAATGAGTAGAAAGAAGTTAGAAGAAGCACAAAAATGTTGTAGTTAGCAGAAAGAATCTGTGGATCACAACAAAACAGCTGAAATTAGCTGAAAAAAGTTTAAATTTGCACAAGGAAGCTGAAAGAAGCCGAAGCAGAACAAAAAAGTGAAAGGAGCAGTAAAATGCTGTAAACAGATCGAAAAACTTGAAGGATGTAAAATGAGCTCAATTCATTTTATAAGAGAAAAAATGGCAGAAAAGGCTAAATATTTCAAAAAGCTAAAGTTGCACCAATACCAAAAGTCATAGCAGGATTGTCCTGAAAGAGCTGAAATGTTTTGATATGACTTGTTGTAATGGAACAAAAACTGTGAGACGAGAAAGAAGCTGAAAAACGTACGGAAGAAACATGGATCTGGATGGAGTGAATGCTTCATAAACATTGACACAATGAATCAACACATCGGTGTCGTTACAGCTGACATGACCGAACTGGCTCGTACAGTTTTTAGTGTACTGAAGAGTTATTCATCAGTTCTCAGCTGTTCAAACATTATTTTACTTTTCTAGAGAAAACAAAAGCCTGTTTTAATGATTCAGAGTAGACTAGTTAAGGTCCTACGGTCTGAACGTGAAAGGTTATTGTCCAGATGTGTTCAGTGTGTTTAGGAGCAGTTTCATGGTTAGAGCTGTTTAATCTGTAAAAGAGGTCAAAGGTTGAAGCTGAGCGCCGGGCTGGGTTACTGCCGTGCCTCTGTGCTGCTTTTGTAATGTTGCTCCTCATCTTTGCCACTATGAAAACCTTCATTCTCCAGCAGGTAAAGTGTTGTCACCTTTCTTCTTTGAACTCAACCCGTGCCCTTGACTTCATTTCATGGTTTATGTTCTCTCCTCTGTACCGACGCGTGTCCCTCTGTTCATCACTCGCTTTTCATTTCTGAGATCACCTCAGACATTGTCCCCTCATGTGACCGTCATCTTCTGAGCTCCCGCCTCTGCATCTCCGTGTGGAGATCTCAGGCGGGACACTGTCTATGTGGGAGAGTTGAGCAGAGCGATGGAACGTTTCCCAGCCCTCAGCATCTGTCCAGATGTCAGCTTCTTCATCTCTGCTATGGGTTCACAGTTACTAATGAAAAGTCAGACAGGGTTGAGTTTCTTGTACAGTAGCTGCTGTTCTGTGATGTCTTCAAGTCAGGGAGGGAAGTCACCCTTTTTCTCTCGTTTGTTTTCCATTGGTCCAACCTTCTAACCTTTGCAGTGTGTCGTTAAAAGACCCTTGTGGTTTTATTTGTCCATGTAGTGGGCCATGAATGTGTCACCGTCAGCCTTCTTCTATAACAACCCAAACTGATATTAGTCCTTTAGATGGACTGTAAATCCTATTAAAACAAGATTTGGTTAATTTAACCCTAAATGGATTGGAAGCAAACTCAGTCAGAAACCCAGAGTGGTCTTGACTGTTCTGGTGGAACTCTTCTTGGCCCGCTTGTTATTCTGCACCTTGTTGAAAGTTGAACCCTGTAACTCCCTGAAGCTCTGACACGTGAAGCCATCATGGTTCCTGCTGCCTTTGAATTCTGTGTTTTGTCTCTCGCACCGACATAGTTCCTGAAACTAAAGAAGTGGTGATCCACAAGTACAAGACTCCCATGGTGAGTCCTCCTGCCCCCGCTCTGTAACCTGTTCTCTTCTGTTTGTCATTTATGATGAGTACTGAGTCCTGCTTTACCTCAACCTGGAACTGACTGCATGGATGTGTTGAGGGGTCTTAAAGTATTTCACTAATAATCAGTGCTTGAAGTGGGGGGGAAGAAGCACTGGCACTCTTCTCCTACCCCTACCTGCCACTACCCATACCAGGTGCACTGACCCCGCCCACCCCCATTCATAACACTGTTAAAATGACAAACTATTTCCACACCGTCTTATCTAACTACTGTGAATGACAGTCCGTGGAAATACTGTTTAGTGAGGGATGAGTACGATGAAGTGGGCTGTTTGTAAGTACACGGTCCTAAACAATCTCTTGTAGTTCTTTCCTTTTCCAGTGGATCAGTTTGTACTGTACAGTATTTGTTCTGTCTGACTCATCGGTAGTGGTCCGTAATCTGGCATCTGTTTTGTTGAAGACAACTAGGATGTTTTTCACTGGAAACGTTTGATTATGCTGCTTCAACACAAAGTTCTTGCTTGGAAATGCCCAACCTTAAATGTGGTATTAATATTTTTTAAGCATCTTATTCCACTTAAAATAATGCAGTTTATAATGAACACTTGTCACGGTTCTCCTGATGTGTTCTTGTCCCTCACCGTGGAGCGAAGACGGACCGACTGACCCACTCACCCTTCTCCAGGGGCATGGCTTTACTCGGACTCTTCTCACATGGACATTAGCCAAATGTGTCTCCATTATCTGTTTCTGCCTGGGTTTTGGGAACTGCCTCAGCTGTGGTTCCAAGGAGCTGGCCGTCTACGGCTACGCTCACACTTCCAAATTGTGCCGCGGCACATTTTAAAAAAATGAAGTCCGACTACTGAACGATACAACGGGCGAAGCACGTAGAACCGGAGGAACTGGACGTGGTTTGCTGCCCGCCGATAATTCTGCCCCAAAATCCCTGCAAGATCCCACCCAGTGAGTGAGGGACACTCTCCATGGAGACACACCTACACTTGAGCAGAACCTAAAAGAAACGGAGATTAGAGTGGTCCTTAACAATGGAGAAGCAGTTTATGTAAACTGGCCACACCAATCATTTGAGGAAACTTTGCTTTCTAATTGTTGAGTTGCTTAAAGTTTAGGTTCCTCAAATGACTGAGGTGGCTGAAGGTTAATCATGGCCACCCCCTGGGCTCCACCATTGTTCCTGGTTGTAGATAAAATGGTTCTCTCCTCTTGTCAGGTTCCATCACTCTGCACTGCCTTGGTCAAGGAAAAGAAACAAAAACCCACCTCTGTTCTTCTACACAGTTTAACTTCCAAAAACATGAAGGTTCACTTCCATTCCCAGTTCAGTTCCATTCCAAAAAAACTCATCTCGAAATCTACAAACATTAACTATTTAAATCTGTCAGTGACGGGGGACATCGGTGCACCAATGTTAAGAAGAGTTTGCTGAAGTGAGCGTTGAGACAGACAGAGTGCTTTCTTTGTAACCATCCATCGTTCCTCACGAGTCACACCATCCCTTACACTGGACCCAATCAGAAGTGATGTAGAAGGGGTTATGACTACTAATTTCTTGTGGGTAATGTAGTTTTTATGAATTGACTAGAGCTTACAGTTAGACCTGTTGTGATCAACCATAAATCAATTAATCACACGATAAATGAAAATTATCAACCTCATTTTCATTTATTGCCTTCATCATTTCTTCGTGACTCTCTTTCTACTGAAGACACTGGTGCTCTTTACTGACCCCTCCCTTTCTCTTTAAAATCTGTTTTACTGTCCTAAGTCATGTTTTTGGATGGTTAAAAGCAGCTAAGCTGAGAAGCTAATCTATAAGCTAAGCTGACAGGCTGACCTCAGGAAAAATCCTCCGTCTTGTCAAAGCTCCAAAATTCACAGGTGAAACCCATGCCTTCATGTAAAAAGTTTTTCTCTTCATAAAGAAGCTGAGAACTTGTTTACTGATTTTTTAATTAAAAGCTTGGTGTGAATAATGTTATGCTAAAGTGCTCAAACCAGCGTCCGCCATTTTGAGAACCAAAGAGAGACAGCCCACGTCACGTCAAGGTGCCTCCCTCCCATTTTTCTTAAAGAGACACGCTGCTCGCTCCCTCATTATCCATCCTTTGGTTCAAACAGTCTTGTACTGCCATCTGGTGGTTGAAAAAAGTATTACGCGAAAAACAAATTAAACATTTCTTAAATCTGACAATAATTATGAATTATTGTCAGATTTCAAACAATATTATTGTTTATGGCAACACTTTGAGACAACTAATGGCCCAGCAAAATGCATTATCATGACAGGCCTATGAACAGTTGGTGAAAGTGCCTGAGCAGCAGCAGGTTTATGAAAAGTTGGAGTGCACCTAAGATGAACATGAAGAAACATCAGTACTGTGTACCAGTGAGAACCAGCCCACTTCCAGCACTGAAAATGTTTTCATCTCAACAGAATGGTCTTTTAGTTGCATCAGAGCAGTTTTCAAATGTGATTATTAGCTGGGGGTGGGGGGTGGGCAGTGTTTTGTTGCCTGCATGTATACACGATCTCAGTGAAGTCATTTAAAATGTGCATTGGATTAGATTAGTGTAATTCCTTGTGTGTTAATCCAGAGTCTTTGTGTTCTTGTACAGCGTTTGATCTTTTTCTCCTCCTCTGCAGGCGCATCAGATCTGTTACTCAGTCCTCTGTCTGTTCTCGTACGTGGCGGCAGTAAAGGGGAAGGAGGGGGAAGGAAAACCCAAGATGCTGTCACCGAGGCCCCTTCCTAGCTAGTCAACACCCTGCTCCATCTGTCCCCAGCCACCCTCCCGTCCTCGGTGTGCCTCTCTACTTGAAACGGCGTCTCAAACTCTTGACAATCCCAAACTTGGATCTAAGCACACGCTTCCTGTCCTCTCCTCCTCTGTAGATAGAAGCCCGAGATCCTTTTTAGATCCGGTTGTGTCGACATGTTTGCTCTGTGATGTCGTGTAAATACTCCCCAGCCCCGTTCACCGCTGTTGTTCTGATGTTCCGACTAGCTGCACATTGTTGACTCTAATCTGAAGAAGTGGCCCCACCCCCCTTCCCCCCGATCGAGTTCCTCTGCTCTATGTGAAAGTCTCCTGTTGTTCCCACTGACAAGATCCAACAGTTTTTAAATCGATGGGAGGTATTAGTCCGAGCCAGGATGTGTGCAGGTCTCGTGCACAAACAGCCTTGACATTCACTACAATGAACCCCCCCACCCACCCACCCGCCTGTTGAAATGCACTTCTGTGTTACTCTGTGGTTCTATGCTTACTGTAAGGTTGCAGTCCAAGTTTTCAGGCGCTGAAGCCTCCAGAGCCGCCATGTTCCCTCCTGACGAAGCTGTTCTGCAGCGGAGCATGTCAACTCCTCGTAACGTGTTCAAACCCCGAGTGTCCTCACGTGTTCTCTTGGCCCCCCAGGCTCAACCGCTGTCTCTACTGTAAAACTGCTCGTCCGTGGTCCTCTGGTATTAACTGCATGTTACTATAAGGCTGAAGGATAAATATTATATATATATTTCTATATATAGTATTTATTTAATATATATTGACTGTACATTTCACTGAGAAAAAAAACAAAATGTTGATCTGCTAGATGTGCAATACTTCAGAAGTAGTTAGCCATTGCCAGAGCCAGGTCCCTCGAGTGGTCCGGCTCCCACAGGGTGAAGAATGTAAGAGGTTTTTTTTTTTCTTTTTCTATAGTGTGGATTTACTGAATATTCAGTGTGACATGACTGTTCAAGGTGTCCTCCAAACGTGTTCACGGGTCAGCCAGAGGGCGGAAAACAGCCGCCGTGTTGCTCTCGTTGATGAAAACCAATCTGAGTGGGACATCTTCTGCTGCAAACATCTATGAGTTGATAGTGCAGCTTTGATCCTCTAACAGCTGCAGTGGGTCCATCAGCTGGACTTTAGCTGATCTACACCCAGAAGATAAAGAGTTGAAGTCAGTGAAACGTTCATCAGCCTCTGAGAGAACAACAGTCGGGTTATAAACTGTGTTTGAGCAGTTTATTAACCTGATTTATTTTTCATCTGACAGTTCAATATTTTACTTTTTAAGTTGTTCCCTGAAAGGACAATAATTGAAATGAGTTCAAAGACCGAACCGTGTCTTTCACAAGGAAAACAATCCTGTTTGAAGCATGTCTGACTCTAGAAAGCTGATGGTGACATGTTGGGAACAAAGCGAGGAGCTGCTTTCTGTCCTGTGACTGACCCCAGCTGTGGTGAGATCATCTCGTCTTTATGTCGTGTTTGTTCCATGTTGGTGGAGAACAGCTGAAACCTGTTGTACTGAGTGTGTGCGTGTGAGTGTGTGTGGTCACGTGGTGTGAAGGTTCTTCTAATCAGCAATATATTGCGACAGCGATCTCACTGGAAGAGGGTTCATCTTGATCCTGACATGCTTGTATTTTTAATAACGACTCCGCAAAGTAGAAATGTCAGAAAGCTTCTGAGAAGATGCCGTTTGGTTGAAGAGAGCTCCGTCTGAAGCGTGGACCACGCACAGTTGCTGCTTCAGCTCCATGTGTTTGGAATATTGACACCTGCTCTGACTGTATTCACCGGCTGCTGACGGGAGCAGGAGCGTATGAGGCCAGGTGTCAATGTTCCATTACTTAGGGTGGGAAAAAAAGTATTTATAGAATATGTACAGCTTTGGCAATCTAATAAAGTTGTCCTAAATGAAGCTCGGCGTGCTAGTCTTTCTGAAACAAAACGTCTGACACGTGACTGAAAGCTGTAGATTTAAAGGTTTATTTGTTTTTCAGGTGTTAGTCTCCATCAAAGTGAACCACAGAAATATTGACTGTACAAAATGCCAAACAAACAAAACAAGCTTTTAAAAGTAATTTAATTGGCAGAATATTTTTCATAAGGTAGTATCCAACATGTCTGTCTGTGATGAGACAGACAGATTCCCGTCTCATGGATGAAACCAGAACCATCCGTTTGGACAGGAGGCTCCAACACGTTCATGTAATTTGCTGCTCATCAGTTTTTAAAACAAAAGAACAGACAGAGGTAGCTAACACTGTGGCAGCTAAAGAAAAATACAGACCAATCCAGCACCTCAGTGGGATTATATCTAATCTGTAATCTATTCGAGAACACAAAACATGTGAAGAACCTTTGGTTGCTGCTGAGCACTGGAACCCAAACTAATGGATCACCATCAGCCCCATGTGTATTTTCAAACGATTTCAGAGCAATTAAACATTTTATAAATTGTTAAATAAGCACTTGGATTAGATTATAAACTTTCACATTACTGTTTTCCCTGAAACTTTGCCAGTCAAAGTTTACAGACGAGTAAATGTTGAGCGTTTAAAAAAGTCTTCAGCTCAGATGGGTCATAATGGAATTTTATGATCAGATAGTGGGATACAGGTGACAACATAGAAAACATAATTTAGGCTTTTTTGGGGGCGGAGGGAGATAAAAAAAAATAAAAAAAACAGTCCAAAAGCACTTTAAAATCACAACTTGAGACTTTTCTCTTTGCATTGCTGAGTTGCACAATTAACATATTTAAAATGAACAAATCTTTATTCTCCTTAATAAAATTTTAATCATTCTGCATATTATCAAAAATATAATTTTCATGTTATTTACATTACTGTATTAGTTGCTGACTGAAGCCCAGTGGGTCAGTGTTTCTGTCTCCTTGTCTTCAGGCTTTAAGATGAACCTGCAGCTTCTCGTCAGAGGACGTCTAGTCAAACGTGGTCTTGTGTCCGCAGCTCGCTTCCTCCTGGACATTTCTGCGGAGAATCCGGAGACGAGACATGATCTCGTCCCAGTCCAGGTAGGCGCCTTCCAGGTGTCTCAGCCTGTCGGGCCTGCTGGTGAAGTTCTTCCTCCCGTGCAGCAGACGCCAGTTATCAAAGGTCACGATGTCACCTGGCTGCATAGTGTAGGTGACCACGTTCTCCGGCCTGTTCATGATGTCCACATAGGCCCTCAGGGCTCTATAGAAAGGCTGGACCTGGTGCAGGGGGAGGTCCAGCACTGAGTCTCTGGTGGCGTTGTTGTAGTTTATCTTCATAACTCGGCCCTCAGCATCAACGCTGCACAGACACAAAGAATGAGGTGTTTCAGTTTGACCAAACACACATGACGACTTCTGGACATTCAACCCTCAACCAGTGAGACTTTAAATTCACAAATGAATGACTTCAAGATCATTTAAAGAATTAGACATTTATATTACATGTCAAACAGCCCAGATTTATAAGAAATAAAATGGTTATTATAGTACTTAAAGCAAACGGACTCTTCCTTTGCAGAGGATGTTTCAGATTTTTTTATTTGATAATTAAAAAAAGGCTAAACGCTCTTATTCCTTTAGTTTCAGAGGAAGTTCAAACAAGTTTTAACATTCTGCTTTAGGAGATTTAAATACCTTCTGGTAAGAGTCTATTGAAAGGATTTTCTTTTTTTTTAATCAGCAACATAATTCAATGTGGTCACAAAGGTGCAGGACTTCAAGTGTGAGGTCCACTGTCCAGTACAATGGGGAGTGTGGTAAAGAGAGTCCAGGCAGGATGGAGTGGATGGAGAAAAGTATCAGGAGTAATTTGTGACAAAAAGGTGTCAGCAAAGGTCAAAGGAAAAGTTTACAAGACAGTGGTGAGACCAGCTAT
>JARVGV010000645.1:35357676-35368582 GCA_031762435.1 Hypsolebias longignatus
GGACAATCAACAATAGACAATCATAAGAGAGAAATACAGATTTTTTTTTAACAAGTTAAAACAAAGATGTCAAAGTAAATAAATCCTATAGTTAGGGTTGGCTTGTTATGCTGCCATAGGCTTAGACTACTAGAGAACAATTTGACCTAATTTCCTTAAATGAATTGTTAAAATTGAAAAGTTTTAATTTGATATTATTTCTGTCTTAACATGATTCTCAACCTGCCATTGTGTATCTATTCCTCCTTCCTGTTCCTCTCAAAGCCAGCTTGTCGAAGCAGATGGCCACTTGTCCTGAGCCTGGTTCTGCTAAAGGTTTCTTCCTCATGAGGGAGTTTTTTTCTGTCCACTGTCACCTTCATGTTTGCTCAAGATGAGAGTTCTGTAATGGAGTTAAATTCAAAGCAGTCTGCTCCTCAGATAAATAATGTTAAATTAATAATTTTATATATGAATGTTACTGTTCAGTGCTCTGAGATGACTTCTGTTGTGACTTGGTGTTATATAAATAAATTAAATTGAACTGAATTGATATGATACCTAACAAAATCATATTTTTCACCACTCGTATAATACAGTATTATTTAAGTTTAGCCTTTTAACCCTGGGCTGCTTCTTTTCTGACAGCTCCAGCTGTGATTTATAAATGTCCAGAAGCAGCACAAACACAAACTAAAATCCCCGTGACCGTTTCACCAAACTGTTTGGTGAATGCGCCTGCGTGTTCACATCTGGAGTTCTTGGCACTTATGGCTTTCCGAATCACCGCTTTCCACATCTGTGTCTGTGCTGTTAGTAAAATATTACAAAAAACACTCAAAAGATTTTGATGAAACTTTCAGAAAGTCATGTTTTCCATCTCATTGTTCAATAACTCTTTACATAAAGATTAGTAGTATTTTAATGTAGTTTAAAACAGTGGTTCCCGCTCCTAGTCCTCGGGGCACACTACCTTGCTTGCTTTAGATGTTTCAGAGTGATTCAGCACACTTGCTGTAAATGGATGATTAACAGTTGAGATGATTAAATCAGGTGTAAAACAGGGAGGCTGGGTGAACACAAGAAGTTTAAAGAAGCGCAGTGCAGGAACAAGCAGGTGATTTAACTTTTAAAAGTACACAAACTCCGGTAAACTAAGTGTCTGAGGACTGTCGCTGACTTTCAGCGTTAACTTACAGCTTTAAAGCAGCTCGTTTGTCGTTTAGCCTCCAGCTGTTGGACAGAGCTAGCTCGGCTGTTAGCATGCCGGTTAGAGAGCTACATCTGGAAGCTAACGCTGGAGCGCTCACAGCCGCGTCTTTACCCGCTCCTGAATGAAAGAAGCCTTCAGAATACACCTAATAATGTTTGTCAGTGTCGGAGGTTACCTGTGAAACGCCGGTCGGTGGTTGTGCCCTCACGAGCGCTTGCGGCTGTTTGGTTGAGCGCGTGAGGAGGAAATTAGGTGAAAGGTCGAGTCGGCTCCGAGCGTCTCTCTGAACTTTCTGTTCGCTGATTACGTCATTTTACTACACGATTTCATAACCACACCACGTTATCTCTTATTTATACTACAGAGTTAATAATTATACCACGTTGTTTCATAATTTTACAGTAGATTTGTAAGAAATACTAATAAACTTAATGTATAACTGGCTGTAAAAAGTCGCTCTAATTATTTGAGACAAATGAGCAGGTGTTTGGCATGTCCACCTTAAATCATGTTTTTTTTAATAGTCTTTACTTTTTAAAGACTAAATTAAAGACTTTTAAAGACTAAAAATACCAAATAGAATTTATTTATTTATTTATTTTTAAATCTCCTTTACCTGCTTTTCTACTTTTCCTGTGGATGTGGTTTTGATTTGCACTGATTTAGTGTACCCTGTTTTAATTTGTTATCTTGTAAACCACTTTTGGTCAATGCAAAGCGTTGTTAGAAGGTGCTATCTAAATAAAGTTTATTGTTATTATTATATTTAAACACAGTTTCGGGTTGGGCTGTAAATTTACTTGGATAAAATGAAAATATTTACAGTAAATGTACTTATTTTAGTGCCTTTGACAACTCTCTGTACTCAATGCACCAAGGCAAAAACTTGCCTGTGACATCAAATTTTTGTAATAAATATGAATATACTTTTGGAAACATACTAACATATTGAAAATAATAATAATAATAATAACGTTCACACCACTAAGGTGAACAGAAGTTGAGCTGTTCGCATGTAACAGGAAGTGATGTCAAAGGGGAATGTCTGCACATTAACAGAGCGTTGCTGCAATGGCTGACACAGACAACAGAGAAGAATATGTTTCTTTACATTATTTTGAGACTATCAGAGACCTGAAGTCAGAATGAAAAAAAAAAAGTTCAATAAACAAATCAGGGCAGTCCCCTTTAATGTCACTTCCTGTTTTACTTTGGTTGCACCAAGTTCAGAAGAAAAATGCCAGATACGTGACAAAATGGGTGTGGATTATGATAAATTTCTTAAATATTAGATGTTTTCTTCCACTCTGTATTTGTGGGAGTTGCAGGTCCCGTGCTTTTTACTTCAATCAGTTAAATGCTTAGCATTGCATCACTGTGGCCTCTCATGTTAGTTTTAGACTGGGAGCATCTTATTTTGAAACATACCATTTGTTTGGGGTGAATCCCGTAAATGAAGTTGTACACAGTCTTATGGGATGTTGTGAGACATGTTAGCCTTCAGAGTACGTGTTGAGGGCGACTCTCTGCTACAACCACATCATACCTTAAGGTATGAATCCAAAAGTTAATCTGTTATAGATGTAAAACCATGAGCAAAAATTATGAAGTCACCATTATTGGAGGATGATCTTTCAACTGCTGTTATAAACATAAATAAAAAGAAATAACAGATTTACCAAAAACTATCATTTTTCCAAATTCCAGCCTTTTGGTGTTAAATTATTTAAAAGGAAAAAAAGCAACTATGAATGTTGTAGTTAGTCAAAGTTGTTGTTGTTGTTTTAATCTAGTAGAGAGAAAAAAATGATGGCATCATGAAACAAACACCACTCCATCAGAGGTTTGTTGCAGCACTTCTGCAGCCTGACTTCTCTAATGCTTGGACATCATAATAATAATAATACTAATAATAATAATAATCATCATCATCATCATAACTAATCCAAACAACAAATTGTAATCTTTATTACAATATAATTTTTAGTCCATTATTTGTTTAAACATTTGATTTGTTTCCAATGCACCACTGAGTTTCTGAGATGTGCAAATCATTGCATTATGTTTTTTTACACGATGTTCCAACTTCTTCAGCATTGTGGTTGTTATTTCTGAGCAAATTAAAACTGAGAAATGCAAGTTTATCTATTTAATGTGACACTTGCACAGAAACAATCCCTGTTGTTCAAGAAGCTTCTTGGTTTTGGTTCGAGATAGTTCAAAGCACAGAAAAAGCCTATTGAACAACTTGATTAGTTGTTTTGTGTCTCTTTCAGTCTTTTTCCTAGACTCACAAAGCTCAGTATTTCACAATTTACTCACAAAGAGAGATAAAAAAAAAAATCTATAGCTTACAACAGACTACTCAAAACAACTGTATCTTTAAAGTTTTCACTTACCGGTACTGTATAAGTATTTTTCTCAGATAAAATCATGTTAACAATCATTGCCATTTTTAAACATTACTCCAAGTCCGCAGCAGGGTATATAACAGATGAATCTGAGTAGTCTTCAAACAGATTTCTGTAGACAACCATCTCCTGTATCTGAATTTTATTTAAAATGTTTGAAAGTAAAGTTCTTTGTCGTTCTATTGTTGGTTCAGATGATGACCTGCTGGGCATGCCCACTTCTTTATCCAAACGGCATACGCTAACATCTGAGTCTTGACTTTTTCTTTTTTACTTCTTAAGTGTGATTATTACCCCAAAATCACATACACCACATTTACAACATGGTAGTCAGTTCCTCCTGCTAAATGATCTTGGTAATGGACTTTGTGGTACTGGTTCAGACTTAAACAATATTTTCTCTTTTAATAAATGTATTTGGACAGTATAGTTGCCCTAATCCATCCAGATAACAAGAAAGTAATGAGAAACTAACATGTCGATGAACAACACTCTCATTTGGTAACATTTTACATCATCCTGCAAAAGCCTTTTCTATTTGCATGAAACATATTGAAATAATTAGTCTTAATAAAACAGACTATTCATTTGTAGCTAATCATTACATTGTAATCAATGATGAACACAAATTAGGGTAATACATTGTCACTGTGAAATAAGCTCAGTCTCATGGTACTTATCCTGGTAAAGATGCCTGTTAAATACACTATATGGCTTTTCCTTATTATTGTACCAATAATTTACTTAAACTAGAGAAACGGCATTTCCTGCAAAAATGCAGTGTGAATGCTTATTGCTGGAGAACAGCTGAACATGCTGAAATGGAAGAACAAGCCCAAGTCAGCAGAAGAAAGCAGAAAGAAGAAATAGTTTCTGAATTTGGTTTAAATAAGCAGAAATGATCACCAAAATTAGAAAACTTGCTAAAATGGCAGAAGTTAGAAAAAAAAATTGCTGAAAAGCTGAAAAGGCAGAAAGAAGCTTAAAGTACAAGAAGGAAGTAGAGAGAACACAGTAGTGCCCAATTAGGCTGAAATAAGCAGAAATGAGCACAAAATGTGGATATTATCTGAAAAAAAAAAATGCAGAAATTTGCAAAAGCAACAACAACAAAAAGCAGCTTAGTAGTAGGTAAAAAGCAGGGGGGGGGGGCTTAAATTACCAGAAGGAAGTGAATAGATCACATTTTTGTTGAATTAGGCTGAAAATTTTGAGTACAAAAAAAATGTGGAATTAGTTGAAAAACCTCAAATTTACATAAAAACAGCTAGCAGAAAAAGCTGAAACTTGCATCTATAAGCTGAAAGGAGCATAACAGAAATAAGTTATGACGCACAAAAATGTTGTGGTTAGCAGAAAAAAGCTGAACGGAGCACAAAACAGCGGAATTAACAAATAAAACTTGCACAAGGAAGCTGAAAGAAGCTAAAGCAGAACAAAATGTGAAAGGAGCAGTAAAAGGCTGTGAACAGATCTAATGATATGGACGTAAAATGAACTCAATTCATTTTCTATGAGAAAAAAATGGCAGAAAAAGGCTAAATATTTCAAAAAGCTAAAGTTGCACCAATACCAAAAGTCTTAACACTCTTCTTCTGGAAGAGCTGAACATTTTGATTTATGGCTTATTAAATTGTGGCATGAGAAAAATGCTGAAAAAGATACTGAAGAGAACTGGATCACTTGCTTCATAAGTGATGGCACAAGAAGAAAACAGGATATTTCCTCATAAAAACATATAAAGCTGATAAGAGTCCTCTTAGCTGTATGGTTTATATATGTTCAGCCTGAGTGAGCACAAAGTCTGAGACAAACTGCTCTTTGTAGTTTACAAACTTTTGTTTTTCGATAAATAACGTAGTTACGAAATTTTAGCTCCTTTAATTATTGCACATGTCAGAGTGTTTACTTGAAAATATCTGTGACCTTCATGGGTTGGAAGAAGTTTGCAACAAGCCAGACGAGAACAAACGACTGCGTTGTGAGGCCGCCGCACCACCTAAAACACACACCCTCACATCTTTGCTCATAAATGCCGATAAGCAGCTCCTTTCCTCAAAGCACTTATAATTAGGAGGCTGGAGCCTTTGAGTATAATTCATAGTCGACTTCAAAACCTTGTTAGGCAAACATGGTGGGGAACTTTGTAATTTGCACGTGGCAATATATTATGCACTCCCAATTATTGCGGTGCTACTGCCATTTGGTGGGGTCGACTGTTCAGCACATGATCCAGAGACCTCCAGCACGCAGCGCCATGGGAATTTCTCCCAACATAATTAATGGGTTATTGTCAGTTTGGCATCATACACTACTGGATGAAAACAAGAATGATTGCAAGGGCAAATGCTTTGATCCAACTTGAACCCCCACCCCCCTACCCCCAACCCCGACTCTTACAGAAACACTGTACTTTGAACATAATTACTTTATTTAGGAAGTCACAAGACAATTTAATAAACGTGGAGTCATACTGAGAAGTTTTTGACACAAACTGACACGAGCTCTGCCTGCAGTCTCATCCGTCAAAGTCTTACATCTGGTCACCAAGGTAAAGGTAGTTCAAACTTGCAAAACAAATACAGATAACATGATTCCGTGACAATGACATCGGCACTCACAGTATTTACGTCTAATATTAAACTGTACATTTTACTATACGAGGACTTGCATTTTAGACTATGTCACAACCTGTAAAGAATTGTGCAAAGCTTGTTGCCCTAAAAAAAAAAATAAAAAATAATAAAATAAATAAAAATTAAAAAGCAAAAACAACAAAACTGCAACAGATACATCAGACCATATGTAAACATTCGTCCATTTTCTTGGGAACATTCAGTTTTAGGGTTGAAGAAAAGCATCTATCACTTTTTGTTCTTAATATTTGAGGGAATTTAAATGAGCACAGTAATTGTAAGGGAATGTAAACATTGAGAAGTGCACTCACTGACTTAAAACAATGATTTAAAGAGGATTTCAAATCAGTTTTGGAAGCTACTTATTTTTATTTCTACTCATTCTAAGTCAGGGCTGTTCAACTAAACTGCTCGGGGGCCACAGTTTCTGAAAGCCAGCAGCTCAGGCGCATCCAGCAATTAAAAAAAAAAAAAAATTAATGAGCTGTTCTTACTGCTTTTGCTTTATTTTAAGCCTGCATCCTGTATTTCTCTAAAGCACTTTGTGATTTTATCTATGAAAGGTGCTACATAAATAAAGTTTACTTACTTATTTAAATAAACCAAATATGACAATGGTCTGTTACCTTTTAAATTGGTTTGTTTTATTGCATTGAATCATAAATGCAATAACCCAAACCCAGAACACAACAAAAATAAAAATAGTTATGAACTTGTTGGTGGGCCGGACAGAAGTCACCTGTGGGCCAGAGGTGGCCCACGGACCGCCAGTTGAACAGTCCTGTTCTAAGTCATCAGGAGAACTCGTTGCCTCACAAGTTTTTGAGCAACCCTCAGATAACAAGTTGTATAATATGATTATCCATAGTAATTTTGATAACAACTGTGTTTTAATCTTTGATAACAACGTTATAATCTTAAAAGGTTAAAAACTGTCTTTAGGGCTGTCATGCAATAATCATCTTGGTTTCTTTTTCACTTTCTTGGATTTGTTTCAGATGATCTTGATGATTTATTTCACTTGTTTCCAGTCTTCAGGTTAGTTAATGCATGAAGTATTTCTCCTGAAAGCTATTTCACTAAAATTGCAACAGAGTATTTTTACGATTGCATGTGTTTGTTGTGAAAATATTCAAACTTTTTTTTTTTTTTACCCACACCTCGTTTTACCATAAGTGTTGATGGCATCAGGTACAGTAAAGCAAAAAAAAAAATAAAAAATAAAAAATAAAAAAAAAAAATAATAAAAAAAACATTCTAACACATAAAATGAGATAACTGTCTACAGGCCCAGGTTTTAATGCAGATTTTTGTTGACTGAGCTTTATACCATCACTGTATATAGCCCTCAACGTGCATTTTCAGAGTATTAAATATTTTTAACACAACTAAATTCAAATAAATTGACTATATTAAAATAAAGATATTCTGACATGCAGCTCTACCAAACAAGACCCTGAGATCAGGTAACAATACTGCACCCAGTTTAGTTGATTTAGTCATTTTAATGCTTTTTTATATGAATAATTTTTTCCTTATAAAGAACTGACCTTTTTATGGTTAATTTTATAATTTTAGTCCACTTCTTTCCCTCCACCACCGCACTATGAAAATCACTTTTCTCAGTGCCGTGATGAGACGTTCAGGGACTTATTTTTCTATCAGAACTTCATGTACTCGTTCTTCAGCCGGCTCAGCCTCGTGCCGTGGCTGCGGATGATGAGAGACAGCAGCTCGTGCCTGTCCCTCAGACCCAGAGAAATGTCCACGGTCTCCTTCAGGACGTCCCGCGTGTGGACCACCATGTTCAGAAAGTCATCATTGAGCCGGTGCTCCTCCCTCAGCTCGCTCTCCTGGCTCTGCTTGAACTTCACCTCCAGCTCCAGCAGCGACTTTTCCGAGCTCGTGAACGCCTCGCTGATCTGTGTCGTCTCCCTGCGCAGGTACTTCCCGTAGCTGTCCTCTCCGTCCAGGTCGTACGAGATGCTCTTCCCGATGCCCTCCAGCACCCGCGCCGAGTCCTCTATCTGTCGCTTGATGATGGTGAAGTCGTCCCGGATGACGGAGTCCTGGTCCTCGTCCAGACTGCACTTTCGCTCGTCCGTCATTTTGAACAGCATCTGACATTTCTCCGGGTCGTCGTTCTCCTCGTAGTCGCCGTCCGGCACGAAGTAATGGTGGAAAGTTCCGTTGGACATCTCTGGATGTAAAGGTCCCAGGAAAAAGCGTCCAGACACGGACAGGGACAACATCCCGGCGCCGAGGAGCAAGTGAAGCAAAGCCATGGCTCCTACTTGTTCCACATATACTCACAGAAAAAAAAAAAGTTTTAAATGTCCGACAAACCAGAGTGCTAGTTTACCGTTTCATTTCGGCGCACGTAAACGTCTCAAACAGAAGCGTCAGCGTTCGTTTGAAGCTCGGCTGTAGTTTTAAAGTTAAAGTCCTCTCCTTACGGTTCCTCTTCCCCAAATAAACAGTTTTTACACTCCTTGTCGCTCCTTTAATTTCTCCTGCCAGCTTGCATCAGTGTGTAAAAGTTTTGTCTCGGCGCGTGGGAAGAGTTGTCGGTGCTCCCTGACTTCTCCCGGTGCCTCAAACGCAACATCTGGACGACTGAAGTACGGCGCTTGGGTTTTTTTTGGGGACTAATAATCCCTCCGTGCTCTCAGATTACAGCCCCTCCGTCATTTGAACAGTCTGCGTCCACGCCAGCACCGGGACCAGTCTAAACCTCACCGAAACAAAGACGGGCCGAGTTCATGTTCATTCTCGCAGCCGTGACATGTTGGCACATGTTGAGAAACACAAAGTGACCACATCATTTGAATGCACCACGGCAGGCCAGCCCTATAATTACAGAGCACACTTTGAAATGATCTACTCTTTAATAAACGATGACATGTCTCATTTAGCAGCACAGCAACCTTTATAATGTTTGCTGACAAGAAGCAACTTTTAATATAACATTTTATCAATTTAACAAATAACTTCTGTGGCATGTGCTGGTGAAGATTCTCAGTCATCCAGGACATGATAAAATAAAAAAAAAAAAGGTTCAATACAGAAACAACTGGACTTTATTACATGAAAATGTTTCGATCCTCATCCGAGAAGCTTTCTCAATTCAAAGAAGCAGGTTTGGGAGTGAGGCTTTTTTTAAAGGCTAAACACGCACACACACACAACTTCTGTGGCATTAATCTGTTGGATTACATCATAACGAGGTGTTGCTATCACTCAGTATTATTTTGAAATTTATGCTGAAGTTTGACAGATTTCTATATTTTACGAGTTGCACTTTTAAAATCCAGATTCCTGTTTTGTGCATCTATATTTACACTGTTTATAATTGTACTATTACACTTATTGTTACTTCTACTGAATAATGTAATAGTAGTTTTGGTTTAATGCCATACCATCAAGATAAACACACATACATTACTTAAACGAGAAAATTGAAAAAGGAAGTAAAACATTTACATATCACCTTTTTAAATGAATACAGTACTTGATGAATTCAACCACTTTCTGTGGTGAAACCTTGTTAAAACTTTTTCATGCTGTTTTGATTGTAAAAAGTTGTTATTCTCAAAGCAAAAATGGAAAGTAGAATACTACAGTACCATCAGGCTCATTCTTTACCTTTTAATAAATCAGTAGTGTTAGTATATACCTGTCCCAATATGTTGTGTTTCTCCTCAGGTTACATACTTACCATATTTTTTGCCATATAAGTCACATCGTTTTGCATAAACTTGCAAGTCCTGCGACTTATACACCAAAGTGACTAATATACTCGCTCCCCCCATATTTATAACACATTTTGGCTGAGATCTGACGACCTCATTCATTCTGACATGGAAAATATTGAACACTACAATTGTCAGCCACTAGAGGACTCTCAAGTCATCTGGCAAGCCAAGTGTCTCATTAATATGTAAAAGTAGCTATTAATGAGTCACTTGGCTTGCCATACAAGCCACCTTCTTCTCGCTCTGGACCTCCTGGAACAAACGCCAAAACAGCTGCATTTCACCGCGCTGCTCAGGCGAAATGCAGCTGATTTGACCATTAAAGTGCATTTATTAAGGAAAAGTTAGATTGAGACACACCTTTACTATAATTTTGAGCAAATAAATAATTATTTTTGAATGTTAATCTTGTTAAATTCTTGTTAAATTCCTCACATGCCCGCTCCTGCGGCCGCCATTTGGCAGCCAATCCATTTTTGGCACAACACTGGCCCACATTTCCGGGTGGTCAGCGGTGGACTTATACAGGGAAGCAACTTATTTATGTTTTTTTCCCACCTTATTAGACATATTTGGACTGATGTGACTTATACGGCAGTGCAATGTGTTAGGCGGAAAGTACAGTAAGTTCAATGTTACTGCTGTAGTATTTTTACACAATGTGTATGTAAATGCATACAACTTTACTTGAAATGCATACAACTTTACTTGAAAGTTGGGTGTGATATAGTCAAAGTTGAAATTAAATAATCTGTGCAAGAATATGTTTGCGAAAACATAAATGCAATATTTTGTGCAAAACACATTCCAATCATGGTAAAAGAAGACAGGACAAATGTATATACAGGTAACCCCCGGTTTACGGCCGAGATCCGTTCTAACGGCCGAGCCGTAAACCGATACGGCCGTAAA
>JARVGV010000645.1:35617623-35628676 GCA_031762435.1 Hypsolebias longignatus
ATCTACGCTGAAAAAGACAAATTTTCCGTCAAAAACACAACGCAAAATGTATAATGACTTTCAATGAAATTTTCATACATTTATCATTTTGTTTGCAAAAACGAACATAGTTCAATTATACAAGATACATATGTTGTGCCATTTTATGCAAAGTTCAAACATCATGTCAGTGGGGCTTTAAGGCTTGCTCTTTCATTCAGCTACAATTCAGTCTTTTTCCCCCCAGCTAATTTCTGCTGTTTTTCAGCATCTTCTTCATCAATAATAAGCATTCACACTGCATTTTTTGCAGGAAATGCAAGTTCTCTAGTTAAACTTATATTCACTAAAGGTGGACACTGAACATTTCATTGCGAAGTACTGTGCAACTGGCATGTAAGAAACTTTGCCATGCCAGTGTTTAAAGTCTGTTTAATGATGAAACCAGCTGAACATACTGGCTGTGAGGCGAGTTAAGCCGATGACATTGCAAGTGTCATATTAATATTAAATAGGTTTTATGTGTTCAGCCTGAAAAGTTGCTGCATTATTTAGAACAAAGTGTGTTAACTTGTTCCCTGCACTAGTCACTCAGAAAGTGCAATTCTTCTGCAGTTTCTTTTCTTTTATGCTGAATTCTTTGTAATGGAATAGTCATGGTTTGAGCATGAGGACATAATGCAGGCACATCTTCTGCTGTCATAAATTTGTTACCTTTATTTATTAGAATTTTATTTACACAGGTTAGTTTCCATTGAGCCTTGTGGACTCATTTACAATAACTCAAATTTTGCAGTTGGGTTATAACGTCACTGTTGTTGTATCTTGATTTTAGGTGGCTGTACCAATGTAAGATACTTTAAAACTATTTAATGGTATTTATTTAATTGTAGTTGCATTACAGTCTCTGATGCAGATTAAAAAGGTTTTATATTATTTTATTTTTTGGCTATTGTGTCTATTAGCGAGTATGTTTGTCTAACAGGACAATTTAAGCCACAATCAAGACATCCATTTTATTTTCATTTTGGTCACCATTTATTTATGACAGCTGGAACTGCATTAGTAGACAATTTGAGAAATGAGGATCATACTAAAAGGACAGAACTTAGTCTTTGATATACATTTTTTTTCTTCTTCTTTCGGCTTCTCCCTTCGCCAGGGGTCGCCACAGCGAACGTTGCACGAAGACTTGGCAGTTATTTGTACACCGGATGCCCTTCCTAACACAACCACAGACCACTGAGCTACCACAGCCCTCTGTGTGGAGCAGAGTGCTGCTATCTAGGGTTCCCGAGGGAGCAGATGGTGGGGGTTAAGGGCCTTGCTCAAGGGCCCAGAGTGGGGCAGATGAGGGTGGAGACAGGTGTGACTGCTTCACTTATCCCACCCACATTTTTGATGTTGTCAGTACCAGGGCTTGAGCCGGCGATCTTCCGATCACAGGCCCACGTCTCTAACCTCTGTGCCACCACTCCCCTCATGGTATAGTATACTTATGGACTGTATATTATTTAATTGCTTTATAATGTAGCTGTTTTTTTAGTTTTTATTTCATTTCTTCTAATTACTTTTTATCTTATATGCTTTTTATGATTATCTATTGTTGTTTGTACCTCATCTATGTTCTTTGTTTAAAACAGGTCTCTCTTGTAAATAAGTCCAAGAGCCTCAGTGAGACTAACCTGTAGAAATAAAGGTTAAATGAAAAAAGCCAATTTCACTTAACAAAATAATTTATTTTCAAGCACATTTTGTTACTGTTTGAATCACTTGTTTTTGTGTTTGGCTAATACTTATATCTAATGTAATGCTTTCTTTATTAAAAGCTGCTCAAGTGTCTACATGTATTTTGATCATAAATAGAGATTTGCTGCATATGAAAGTAAATATTTTTCTCATGAGTGTATTGAACATCACCCTCTGAATCTTTTTTGCTTTGTCAAATCAAAACAAGTTTTAGAAAAACTCTTGAGTATATTTCGTGATATAGGTTTCCCGTTCTCTTAACTTTTTATTTTGCGTTATTGCTGTGCTCTCTGTGAAACACACAGTTGACCGATTTTTTTTATACTTAGTGAGTCATCTTCATTTTGTACAATCTTCAATCCGATGCTATTTATTTATTTATTTATTTTTATTGGAACATTTCTATTAAATAATCTGTCAACCCCACAAATCTATTTTATACATCACATGAACTGAAATTCTATGACACTCTGTATTTTACTCTCACATAAGTCTGTTTTTTTTTTTTTTTTTTCCACTTTCCCCACTAAATGACATTTGTACAGTCCCACAAAATTTAAATGAAATATTGAAATTAAACACAATTCAGTATTGGGTTTAATATAAAGACTACATGTAAAATTGTATTTATTATTCTAAAATAAAAATAAAAATGTTGGTATTTATCAGTATTTGTACATTTTAGGAAAAGGACCAAATTCTTATGAACAAGAATTATTTATTACTATTATTATTTACAAAGTATTTATACGTTTTTGATCAATAACCACTGAATTGCAGGGTTGATGTGAGCCTGAACTATATTTGTGGAAAATAATAAATGCCCTACTTTAAAATAATAAAGCATACGTTTACATCCTGGTAATGTTTTTGAACTGAACATAAAAATTAGGTCAGTTTTGGATATTTAACTGTGACTCACTAAATTCTCAGCCTTCACATATTGAAACTTTTAAGGTTTTATGAAATACAAACACACTTTTAATTCTCATTGCTCTCAGATTTCCTTGACATATTTTTACAAAACACCTGACCACAGAAACTTGTAACAAAGCAAGTTTTAGACTGTGTGATTTTCATCGCAGCATCTTGCAGTAATGTGTTAAAATTTTTATACTTTTAGTGGATTCTGACCAAACGGTGTCTGGAAGTTGAATAAATGATTTGGTAAACTGGCTAAACTGTTAGGACAAATTAATTTAAATGTTTTCCTTTTTTATAGGAATCATATGAATACTGTATACTGTATACTGCAGACACTAAGAGAACTGATAGAGCTAGCTTTTTGGATTTTGGTTTAAAATACAATAATTTATTTGTATTTTTGGTCAAAGTGCAGCTGCTGAGAAACCAAGGAGTCGTAAGTAGCCCCAGAGCCACATGTTGGAGACCACTGCCGAACTGCGTTTGGTTAGTCAACAAGTATTTTTGATGGATTCCTGCTGTTTTTTGTCTGTCAGTAATGGAGCCCCCCTCCTTCCTTGGAGCTCATATGTCTGATGATGCAATCAGAAAGTGACCTTGTTTGACCTCGGAGTTCAGCTCAGTTGGTTTTGAAAGGCTTCTTTTCCACTGTCTGATCAACCTGGGGTGGCAGATTCTCTTGCGTCCACATCCTGGGAGATTGGCTGCAGTCCCACAAACCTTTGTTTGAATATTCTTGGCAGCTGAGGTCAGATGAACTTGGAGGTGCTCGTACAACCTTTACCTCCAACATATCCTGTTGGAGCTCCTCTGGTCTTTGCTTCATGTTCAGCATGGTGCACAGAACCAAACCCTGGGGCTGATGAAAAGAACATGATGCTAATTAAGATCAAACGATTAGATTGAAACATGACTGTAATGCAAAACATTACGGGTTTGAATGGGAATCATTTGTAAAGCAGACATTATATTACCTGCTTCTTCCTTTACAGGTCACAGGGGTCACTGGTGCCCATATCCAGCATCACTGTGTGAGAGGTGGGGGACACTCTGGACAGGTCTCCAGTCCATCACAGGGACAACCATTCACTCTCTCACTCACTTACCAGTCAGTCTAACATGTTTTTGGTTTCCAGAGTACCTGGAGAAAACACACACACGCACGGAGTGAACATGCACTAAAGGTTCCCAGTCAGAAATTGATCCAGCAACCTTCTGGCTGAGAGGCATCAGCTTTACCAACTGATCCACCGTGCCGCCATTCAGCTGGAAATATTTGTAACAACTTTTATCGAGAAGGAAGTTACAATTAAAGTTTATTATTATTATTATTATTATTACTGTATTATTATATTATTATTATTATTATTATTATTATTATTATTATTATTATTATTATTATTAATGATGTGTGCCCTGAGACTGAAGTGAAGTTGTGGAACAATTTAAGAGAAGTTGAAGAAATCTCAAAACATTTTAAAGACATTAATCAAGAAATAGCATATTGTAAATATGTTTGTTGTTGTTTGTGTGAAGGACTTTATATGAATGAGTGAAGGTGAAGGGGTTAATACTTCTCCCCACTCCTTTTTCACGTGACACATACAAAAAGTGGAGTTATACTTGTGCATATTATCTTTAACTTTTCGGTTTTGTATGGAAATAAACCAAACAAACAAAAACAAACACATTGTTTGTTTAACATGATAAAGACATGGATTCACTGATGACGCATGTCACAGAGCTTTGGCTCCACATTCACCTTTACTGAGTGTTTTTAATAAACACACTGCACCGACATCCAGAATATGTAGGTATGTGCGTGCGCGTGCGTGTGAGTTGGTTTAATCTGCCTATCAGCGCGGAGCTGCTGATCTGCCTGCCGACATCCTGCAGATCCCAGACCGGCCGCACGGGATCCGAGCGGACGTGCGTCGCATTGGAAACACAGCTGGTGTGACGGAACCGAACCCTCAGCCTCCGGAGCTCCGGTTCTGTCCAGCCGGCCTGGTTCGGCTCAGTGCGTCACTGTGGCGCTGCCGGGGTTTCTTTAGTCCTCCCTGACAGAGAACGGAGAGAGAGCACCCATCCTCCTGGGGGAGGAGGGGGGGGGGATGCGTCCTCTGAGGGAGGACGGAGCTTCACAGCACGAGACAGAAATGAGGGAGAAGAAGAAGAAACGGAGTGTTTCATGTTCTCCTTGTAGGTGTCGGAGGTGCAGGGCGGAGGAGCTGATGCGGGGAGAGGGGCACGCGCTCTGCTCATGGCAAACACAAGTGAGTTGGGGGAGAGCAGCTCGTCCCTCCAGAACCACGCGGCGTGCGCGGTCAAGCTGGCCTCGCTGGCTCTGATCACGGCCACGAGCCTGCTGGGGAACGCGTCCCTGTCGCTGCTGCTGCTGAGGGACGCCTCCCTGCGCACGGCTCCCTACTTCTTCCTGCTGGACCTGTGCGCGGCGGACGTGCTGCGCGCGGCCGTGTGCTTCCCCCTCGTGCTGGCGTCGGTCGGCGGCGGCGCGTGGCCGTACGGCGCGCTCAGCTGCAAGCTCGTGGCCTTCCTGTCGGTGCTGCTCTGCTTCCACGTGGCCTTCCTGCTCTTCTGCGTCAGCGTCACGCGCTACATGGCCATCGCGCACCACCGCTTCTACTCCAAGCGCATGAACCCGTGCACGTGCGTGGCGGTGATCTGCATGGTGTGGACCCTGTCCGTGGCCATGGCCTCCCCCCCGGTGTTCGACGTGGGCACGTACAAGTTCATCCGCGAGGAGGAGCAGTGCACGTTCGAGCACCGCTACGTGCACGCCAACGACACGCTGGGCTTCATGCTCATGCTGGTGGTCATCGTGGGGACCACCCACGTGGTCTACGTCAAGATGCTCTGCTTCGTCCACGACCACCGCAAGATGAAGCCGGCCCAGCTGGTGCCGGCCATCAGCCACAACTGGACCTTCCACGGACCTGGAGCCACTGGGCAGGCCGCAGCCAACTGGATCGCGGGCTTCGGCCGGGGGCCCACCCCACCCACGCTGGTGGGCATCCGGCAGGCCTGTCACCCCGGCAACAGGAGGCTGCTGGTCCTGGACGAGTTCAAGACGGAGAAACGCATCTGCAGGATGTTCTACATGATCACCCTGACCTTCCTCATCCTGTGGGCTCCGTACATCAGCGCGTGCTACCTGCGGATATTTGTGCGCGGAGACCCCGTCCCGCAGCTCCACCTGACCGCCGCCGTGTGGCTGAGCTTCGCCCAGGCGGTGGCCAACCCCATCATCAGCTTCCTGTTCAACAAGGAGCTGCGGGTCAGACTCAGGACCTGTTTGTCCTGCTGCCTGGGGACGCAGACCCCCATGGAGCCTTACTGTGTCATATGAACCCCCCCAGGAGCCAAAATACTGCCAAAGACTTATTTATGTGCCACTTTTAGAATGGACACTGAAGGGGCCCCCAGGAGGAGGTGGGACAACCTCTTCATCATCACTCATTGTGCAGGGCTCTGCAACCTGCGGCTCTGGAGCCACACCTTGGTCCCTCTGGAGCGCTCTGGACCAACATGGGAATGAACAATATTTAAATTAGTAGGAAAACTGATTTATTTGTCGAGTCTTTCTGATACACCAAGACAGACGAAGCATCTTTGGGTAAATTTGAAGTGAATGAAGGTCTCAGGTTTAAAGGTACTCATTGAACAGGATGAATATTAAGGTTATCCTTTAAACTAAGTCCAACACTGCAGTAGTTTTCCACATGTACTGATAGGCAGTTCTGAAATGCAGGTACGCACTCAATGTAAACAGAGTGCAAGAGATCGACCTCCAACAGGTCATAGTCTGTGAATGTAAACAAAGCAGACAAGCAAAGGATGTGGGAGAAGAATGGAAATATAAAAATGCTAAATGTGGGGAAATGTCAGTGTTTACTGTTCCAACATGTTTTTGTTCTTCATACTTTATTCAACAAGTCGGATCGATCTTCAAACTGTTGGACCCACTCAGCTGTTGTGTAGACGCCAGTGTTGTGGACCTGTTTTACAATGAGTATCTTTAAAAGATGAAATCTTTCAAGCTGCGTTTTTACATCCAACAAACTGGTCTGGTTTTTACTTTAGCTCCAACATTTTGCTTTGTTACTTTAAAATGGGATAATTGTAATAATTATTTTCCACAAATGTACAAAGACTTGAATAAAGTTTAGTGTTGAGATTTTTATCTAGGAGTCTAGAAAAATAAAGTTTCTTTCTTCTTTTTTTTTTTTTTTGTTGTTGTTGTTGTAAGAGTTTGGGCTTTTTATTTGTTTTAAAAGTACTGAAAAACTACAAACCGTTCTATAGGTTGTGTCATGAACGTGTTTTTTTTTTTAATACAGTATACTGTATATGTAGTCATTATAAAACACCTCCTGAGTTGGGTTTATTTTAAGCTTCATGTTCATTTTGCAGTTCTGGACAAGTGTTAAAGAGCAGAAAAGGCTCCTTTGGTTGGAAACGTTGCAGTTCTTTGTATTAATCCACACCACGCTTTAGATTTATGTCTTTGTTTAAATTTGTTGCAAGTTGGAAATGGGAAACAAAATGTGTAACAATTTGTTCTTTTTGAAGTTCTGTGGAAAGATTATGAACAATTAATATCTTACCTGTTGTAGATAACTCTTTGAATTACCTTAATTTGGAGAAAGGGTGTTAATAATGACTGGACTGATGAACTAAAGGCTAGTCAGGGTAAAGCCAAGATCTAAGTTGATCGTTTTAAAACATCTTCATTCCATAACAGTTCATAAGGTTAACATTATTTTACATTATCTCAAGCAAAAATTTGATTATATTTTTACAGTAAGCCCCCAGCACAGGAAGTGCTACTGGTTGGTGCTGCTGCCGCTACTTCCAAATATCTATAGATGTTTATGTAAATAATAGCTCAGTGCCCTACTATTTTAAGGTTTATAAAATCTGATTTTAAGACATTTATAAAATAACATATAATATTGTGATCTCCCATGAGCTGTGTTAATGCTCAGTTAATGATGAGGATGACTTTCAGCTACAACCCCCCACTGTAACTCAAAATATGTACAACTCATTTTTGTTTGAGCTGTACTGAATAGCTGTGGCTGCCATCTTGAACTGTGGTGACTCCAAAGTTAAACACTTGTAAAAATCCATCAAGGGATTAGTTTCTGAGAGTTTCATTAAATACATACAACATAAATTACTGCAAAAAAATAGAATACAGTATAAACCATATTAAATGAAATAAATACTGTATATTTTGGACACTCAGCCGGCTAAAACAGGTAATTTTTCTTAGTTTATCACGGTGCTGCTTTAAAATTACAATACCTCACTGTGCTGCTAGCTTGCGACACGCTAACGCTGCTAGCACCTTTGTCAAAAATGTTTCACTCAGGAAAATGCTCTTTTTTTATCTTTTGCAAAAATAAGGCACATTATTGCAGTTGCCACAGAGTTTTCCACACACCTGTCATTGTTTTCCGTGTTCAAACTGCCTCTTCAGCTTGGACACTGTGATTAGCCTAGCATGCCTCCATGTTTAGCTACAAATGGCATTAGCTCCATGTCACGTGACCGACAGAGTCAATGTGGATAGAGAAATGAGGAAAGAGGAAACAAGAAGTTGAAAGACCATCACTTTACAATATTTGGCTCGAATAATAAATCAGAGTTTTATTTAACTCCGTGTCTAAACTATTATAACATCCTGGATTTTTGGAAAGTGACAAAGTGTCCTAATTAAATTTAGAAAATACAAACATACCTGCAAGCTTGTTGCTTTTTGACAAAAATCATAAATTTCAATCAAAAATATGTCATTTATGTGAATCATCTAGATCCAAGGTTATTATTATTATTATTTATTTATTTATTTATTTTTGGGTGGTTGCATGGTGGGGTCAGAGGCATGGTAATTTCCCAAAGACTGGACTAACATAGTGCTAAACTAGTGCTACCAAGTCACGTTAGTTATCTTGTAACAAAGTTTGTGCTAGCTTGTAAGCACTAAGCTAGTGCACTAAGTTAGTGCACTTACGTAGCGCTAACTTAGTAAGTGCGCTAACAACCCCCTCCCCTATTCGGCAATTTTCGACCAGGGGAGGGGGTTAGGATGCGTTAGAGGAACAGAGTGCTATGTCTGTAGTATCTTGGCTAGTGCATCTGTATTGCGTGTTGCTAGCAGCCCTACGCATTTAAGAAATTAGTTTTTGCTATTAGCAAAATGCTTTGTTATACTGTATTTGGTTTCTCTGGTTGCCTTGCTGCTATTGTTGCTTGTTTATTTTTATTTTTTTGGATGACTAGCCATCTTTCCTATGTAGACTATGTCCTAATTAAATCAGGATATGTTAGAAAATGTCTGCTTTACCTGAAGCATGTTGTCTTTTCCCCTAATTTTCTTCTTGGAGTATATACCAGAAAGCATAATTTATGTTAAAAATCACAAAGGCTGGGGTCGGGTGGAGGTACAGGTTTCCCCCCACCACCACACACACAGAGACACACACTACAGGCGTTAGGTTTGTCACTGTTTTCATCCCTTGTGAGTTTGCAGGTACAGTATGTACAAAAAGTATCCTTTATTAACCTGTAGTCATCATGAGATTATGTTTTTCTATTTGCCGTACTTCAAAGAGCTACCTGAACAGGGAATACACGTCTTCATAACAAGTCCACAAAACCGTCTTCAAAAACATTTGAACCATCACTTGGAAAGTGCAAGTTAAAGTCCCAGCACTCTTTGCCCACCACTTTTTATGGCTAATTTTTAAACTACAAGTTCTAGTTGTGATCAAACCTTGTAAGTGCTGTTTGGTGTGATAGCATGAGATTATACGAGATCTTGTGAGATGCAACAGCACTCAGAAAATATGTTGTGAATGACTCTCAGCTACTACCACACCAAATTTTAGCTCAGTATCTGTAGAATTAACAGTTTTAGACGTTTTTGAGATAGTTAATGTCTATAAGTTGTGCCAGCCATATTGAATTGGGGTGTCCCCAAAAGCTAATCAGTTGGAGATGCACATCCAATGATTACCATTAAGTTTCAATAAAATGTCTCCAGTAGTTCACAGGATATTTTCATAACAGAAACAGGGTTGACACCAACAGTTAATGCTAATTTGTTACGCAAAGAATGCTGGAAATTAAGCTAAACTACTACTAGACCAAAACTTGACTCAGGATTTGTCAAATTTGATTACTGGTACATATAGTTACATTTGTTTCTAAGGTCAGTGATTTGTGGTCACCATTTTGGATCAGGTTGTCTCCAAAAGTAAATCAGTTGCACATTTTCACCTAATGATTGTTTTCTGAACGTTTCATTCAAACCCATCCACTCACTGGTTTGTGGGATATTTTGCTAACAGACTGACTTTAACATGTCAAAGTTGTAAAAAGAGACCCTATACAATTAGTTAGAGCTCAGAATATGTGTTGGGGATGACTCTCAGCTACTGACAGTGACATTTAGGTCAGTATCTGTAAAACGGACTGTTTCAGACATGTTGTGTTTGCTAATGATGCTTAGCTGTGGCGGCCATCTTAAATTGGGTGGTCCATTGATCACTTTCTGAGAGTTCTGTTGAAATTTGTCCAATAATCCAGGAAATATTTTGTTAACACAATAAATCTTTTTACTGTTGACAGCAGGTGATAAATACTGTACGTAAATACTGAAGGCCATCGTGACGAGCTGCAGGCTGGATTATAAACCCACTCAGACAAGTTTGCTTTTCCCTGACAGCGTCCCACCAGTGGATACTTAGTTCTGCTCAACAGGAATACAACCTGATTGTGTACACTTTGAATTTATTTCAGTGCTAACTGAAATACCTGATCAGTACTTTATCTGTAAAATATTTCCCAGTTCTCTGGAAATGCACAAATGAGGCACTTATCAGTAATTTTCTTTATTATGAAGGTAAAACTATAAATACTTTAAACTCCTTTCATACTTCACTTCCACTTTGGTTGTAATCTGTTGAGTTAGATGTAAATTTAATCATTTATTCTTTGTGGAAAGGACAACAAACTCATGCAGTAAATGATTTGCAGTCATTTTTCCTCCACCAGTTGTGTTTATTTTTTTTATTTATTTTTATTTATAAAATTTGTTCATTTAAAAAAAAATACATTACAAAACAATCCCATAAACGATAACATACAAAATATAAAAAAAATGAAAGGTAGCAGAAAGAAGAAAAAAAAAATCTTATTATATGCCCCTTTTTTCAAACAATCAGTTCAAACAATAATAATGTCCCAGTAAGAGAACAAAATGAATAACTCTTTCTAATTTTTCTAACTAATACAATACACATTACGCTACTTCATATATATTTTTTAACAATTCAGTTTTGATCATTTTCTTAAATGTACACATTGACTT
>JARVGV010000645.1:35801441-35822835 GCA_031762435.1 Hypsolebias longignatus
CAGTATATATATATACACACACACACACACACTTTGTTTTTAAGTGTTTTTTTGTTTTGCTTTTTTTTCTCTGTGTTCTGTCTGGCATTGTGGCACTCAGAATTTTTGTCTGAGTGTCCCAACATATTTATTTTCACAAGCGGAGCATTATGACTGAAGATGGTATCACTGTCAATAGAAGTAAGACCCAGGACTACAGATACACACAGCTTAGAAAAAAAAAGTAACTTTATTAAACTTAACAAAAAGAGAAGACTCTGAGGAGACCTGGACATGGTCCGAACAATGCCAGACTGCAGGCATAGTAAAGACTGGGAGACTAAAAGGGTGAGAAGAGGGGAGACATCTGGAACAAAATGATAAAAAGGAACAGGTGTAAGAGGGTGGGGCAGAACCAGAGAGTGATGGCTGAAAATGTAACACAGCTGGAAGTGCAGGAAGAGAATGAAACAAAAATGAACATAAAGAAAATACATACATTAAACCAATGCGGTTCCCAACTGTGGTCCTTGAAGAACACCATCCCTCAATTTTTAGTTGTTTCCCTGCTTTGACATACCTGGTTTGAATGAATGGGAGATTAACAGGCTTCTGCAGAACATGATGAAGCAATTAAATCACTTAATCAGGTGCGTTGGAACAGGGAAACTACTAAAACATGCAGGATGGTGTTCCTCAAGGACCACGGTTGGGAGCAGTGTGGATAAGAAATGGACATGAAAATAAACTCAAAACAGAAAACTAAACACTGAAACACACAGATCATGACTGGTGGGTGGATAGCAGAAGCTAGAGACAACATTTACACCTTGGTCAAAATCTGAGTTTGATCCTCATCTTTGTAACAAAGAGATCACCTTAAGAAAAAAACACATACACGCCTCAAAATTTAACAAAACATTCTTGCATTGCTTCACTGACTGTGAAGCGTTCCAGCCACCTGAATAGGTGAAAAGGAGTTTTTCTGCCCGTTCTGCACTCGTTCTCTAACCTGTTCCTATACCGGTTGAGTTTTACTCACTCTGTCGCTTGTTAAAGTGCCCTTTCTATCGCCCACTGACGAAGATGAAAGGTGATCATGTTTTTTTGCCCTTGTCATTTGTGTGTGGCTATAACACAGACAGTTTTACAGATGTTGAGCAAAATTTGGTGTGGCAGTGGCTGAGAGTCATCCTCGATGAACACTGTGAGTGTTGACACATCAGGTGTGATCTCACAATATCACATCACATCGGGTATAACGCTATTTACAAGGCTGGACCAAAACAGTTCCTATAACTCAATTCCTTCTGAGGGCCAGATGGTTACAGTAAACTCTGACACAAACAGCAGCAGGTGATATTCAAGGAATACTAAACCATTAATTCCATTATGTTTTAGCTGCTACTTGCTACTTGTTGACTACCAGCCTGTTGTGATTGTATCATATCATGACTCAACTTCTGCTCCTGCTTGAATCTTTGTGTCTGGATGTGAGCCTTCTATCTTGTCTTTGCACACCAGTCATGACTTTGTTGTGCAATTATTTCTCTTAGGTTACATTTATCATTAAAGAGAAAAGCAGAGGACTTCAACTTGGGCTGTTTTAGAATGAACGGTTGCACATACAATATAACATTGTGCACATACATTTCAATGTGAAGAGTACTGTATATAACATTTTTATATTTGATAATATACATGATGATGGAAAAAAGAAGTGGTTGGATAAGCACTATGAAACCACAGTCAATACATGTAAAGGCTAAACCACATTCTACAAAATCAGTTATATCATTTTCTTTAGGCTGGTATGGAAACTGGTTCATTTTGAAAACTATCTTGATAGCGTTCATGCAGTTGGCTGACTCAGCAGCAAGTATATCAGAACTACAGAGGGAGACAACACCCAAAGACTTCAGTCGAAGGAGACACGGCGAGATAAAATGATATTTTTGACACAGGGGGCTGACTGAATTCAAGCAAACGATGTTAAACGATTCAAGAATACTGCATCTGCCGTGCCTTAATCGCAGTAGAAGTCCATGTTCTGAAAGATAAGTGAAACAAAAATGTTATCCATCGTGTTTCACTTCATAAAAAGACAAAAGAAGAGGTTAACATTTACTGTAAAAACATGCAAATGTGTATATGTACTCACCGTTGTTGGCATCTGGACTGTGTTTTCTGTGAACTTGAGAGTCTCCTTCACCATAGTTGCAGGAAAATATCCAATTCTACCCATCTGGTCCACATACCGATCACTGTAAACCTGCCGATGATATATGTATACTGTATATTTGTTTTATTCAAAAGCCAGTTATCGTGCATAAATTGCCTGTTTTAGACGTGCAATGTTGTTCCCTGCTCAACAGAATGAAATGTTTCTCATATCAGACAAAATTCAACTGAATATAAAATCGAACCTGACCTATGTTGCTTTGAAGGGACAACAAGTCTTTTAAATAAATTATGGCTGTGTTGTGTTCAGCAGAACAAAACAAAAACAAAAAAGTACATACACTTCCAGACCAGAATACTCCAGTGCCCTCTTCTGGTATGAGTTTAGAATACACATAAACCATCTGACCCTTTTTGATGTTGATGAATCTGCAGTCAGGAGCTATGAAGTCATCCAAAGCTGTAGCCATGGAAATAACGTCTAACAGAGCAAAGAAAACAACATAGCTTACAACTCCTTCATGCAGGATGTGTGTTTTATAGAATGCTGCGCACAAAGCAAGGCCTCAATTTAATGCTGTGACTTACATGAACATTCTGCATCTTTGCAGATCTTACTGTCTGCCAGTTTATCCATGAGGACAGCCTCCGTGCTCTGGTGCAGTAGTCCCACACAGAATAGAATCACCAGTGGAAAATCCATGCTGAATAAGAGAAGAAGCAAAAAGAGAAATAAGAAAGAGAAAGAATGTTTTGAAGGAACTAAATGCTATAAAGCCCCAAAACTCTCTTCTCTGTGCCAAGCCTGACTGGGCTGTACCACAACATCACATGATACTCATCCAATCAGTGCTGTGCTTCACAAATACCAAACTCTGGGACTCTCCATTACCCACAAAGGAATTCTGACTTTTTTTTTCTTCTTTAAAACCCACTCCCTTTGCAGCAACAAGCAGCACTGTTCACATAAACACTACAAAACAAGTTTAAAACCCAAAATGACTTAAAAAGAAATATTTAACTATTGTGGCACTCAAAGGCCTAAAACATGTAAGTTAGATCAAACAAAAAAAAAATAGAGTCCAAATAGCTGCAGGGATGTGTATAAAATATGACAACATAAACCAATTTCAACTATTGTTTAAGTGAGCAACTGCAAGTAGCAAACTGGCAAACGATAAACTGCACAACAACAATAATGCTGGTGACTGTGTCCATTAAAATAGTTTGGAGATGACCTCGAGACTTGGGGCTCAGTGTCCATGGCCGGCTCTGCTCTGGAGGGGCAGGCCTGTGGGCTTGTCGCTGCAGCCTCCTGGTGTCTCTGCATTGTGGTTACTGGGGGTCGCCCGGGGCTTCCCCCTGCTTCTCTCTGGGGAGGAGCTTGTCCCTGTTGGGGGACTCCAGGGGCTCCAGACTTGGGGGCTGCTGTGTGCCAGCTCGGTCCTCCCTGTGTTACCATTATGTCCTGTGGCGGTATGGGTCCCCACATCCACTATAGAACATTCTTATGGAGAAACCTTATAGTGACAAGCTGCTCACACAGGTGTTTAGATTCAGGTGTTTATCAGATACACACTCAGTTGAGTTGTGGTGGCCACTAAATACATCTTGTATCACCATGTACCATATAAAAGACTTTCTAATGATGTTATAAGTATCATTATTCTGTTTATGTTGTTTTGTTGTTGTGGTTTCTCGCTTTTGTCTTTTTTTTTCTCTCTGCAGGTCTAGAGGCAGAATTCAATGATGTTGATGTGTGTTCTCTTTATACCTCTCTCTATCTTCTCTACTCCTATCTCCTTCTTTCTCTTTTACCCCTTCTCTCACTTTTCTAGCTTTGTTTTCTTTTTGTTTTTTCATCCCCATGTCCATTACATTTTAAAGAAACCCAAACCAAATTCTAATAAAGTTTTATTTATACATCAAGTGGAGCATAAAGGCCAGCCATAATACTCTGCTTGTGAAAGTAAATCTGTTGGGTATCACCTCGACACTCAGACAATAATTTTGAGTGCCACAATGCTGAACAGGACAAGGGAAAAATAAATAAATAAATAAATAAATAAAACACAGTGCAGCTCCTGCTCACTTGAACATCTTGCACCAAAAACATTGTTTACTTGCATGCTTAATTCATGTCCAGAAAAACACTCATCTCAAAAACTACAACGGTTCACTTGTCAAGATCCAAGTCGAATTCTTTAGCGACAGGACAACACACCATGTCTTTCTTTTTATTTAATCACTCGCTCACTTTTTCTATTTTCTTTTTATGATTTTCAGGCTCTAGTGGTCATTATTTTGAAAGTGGCTAGGTTAGGATGTGAGCACAGAAAAAAGATGATGGCCTGCAATAAGTGGCTACAGGTTGTGATTCAAACAAAAGCTGAGCATTACAAAAACCCTCCTCATTTTTATTCTCTTTACCTCTAATGAAATGCTGCAATCAGCCTGTGGTTGAGCCACTAAGCATTGAGCTGTAAGAAAGCTAAGACTCAATCTCATTTGCATGCCAGTAAAATTTTAAGACTCATGACAAATGGTTATTTTTGCAGCTGTGTTTTTTTTTTTTTTTTTTTTTTTTTTTTAACAGTTGGAACTGTGTCCCCTACAAATTCATTACATTTTATTGGCCCAATTAACATAATTATCTTGTGAGGGGAATGGGAAAATGAGAAATAAGAAAGGTTTACTACATTAGGTTATTTTAAAACACAAGTTATTAACATAGAATAAAATCTAGACCTGCATTAGTGTATTTGTAAACAATGTTTTTTCCTTGCAATTTTAAAATGTATTAATTCACTGATTTATTTATACACTTTACCCTCAATTTGTGTTTATTTCTTGTTAACTACTTTTGTGTTATGTCAAAAATGACCTCCATAATAGTCTGACATTTCATATACAATCCCTTATTTCTTTATTAGATGCTCCTAGCAAATTATTTTCTTATGAAAAGCACAATTTTATATTATGGGTTTTTATGATCACTGGCAACCCCCATGACCCCAAATGGAAGAAGTTGTGGATGATGGATAATGGATGGGTTTTTTATGATCTGCAGTTTCATGCACTGAGATAATAAACTTGTTTTTGAGTTTAAAAAAATGAAGCATAATATGCAATATGGATTACTAACAGTTTCACTAATTAAACTTGTGCTATTTATCATAGATCACCAGATGTTGAACTGTATCAAAGGTGTTTGGTTTAAGACTATTTCAGTGTTTTTGAAGTATTGGTACAAAAACATAATTTTCTGCTCTTACGAAAAATGGCCGTCATGATTTTGTTAGTGAAACGAGAAGGCCAGGGTGCACATAAAAAATTCACAGCATAACTGAAACAAGCTATTGTCCATTTTTTTTTTTTTTTGATGGAACAAAACATCAGCCTCTGTAGGAACCTTTTTCTTGTCAGGCTTGATTTATTTTTGTGTTGCTTTCAACTTTTGACGCTTCCTCTTCTATAGCATCTTTCACATCAGATTTCTGGACCCACTCTTCATCACAAGCATCATAATCCAAACTACAGTAAATGGCCTGGTTAAAATTATATAATTTGGTGAGTGAGAATGAATTGCAAGCAAGTCCTCAAAAACCCTTTGCACACCAAACCTGGGAGAAAAGTTTTATATTTTGTACAGTTGTTTGCGAGTATGTCAACAGGTGTAGTTCCTGTGGGGAAACATTCTGCTGGGGACAGATTCTTGTGGGTGTTGCCATGGAAGCCGAAAAAGATGAGTGGTGCGTGTGTGCATGTGTGTTTGCACCAAAAACTGCCTTTGAGGATATGAGAATGGAACAATGTCCATCTGCTGAAGGTAAAGTTGCACATCTAACATCTCAAACACTGATCTAATGATTCATGATGTAATAACAAAACACATTCAACTAAATTAAAGCAATCAAATTGCATTTAATCTTTTGTGATGACTTGTGTCAAAAATATCAAGGAATCTCACGTTCATCGATCACATTAAACTTTTATTTTTTTTCCAAAATAAAGAAACTTTTAAAACAATCACATTTGACTAGAATATAACAGGAATGCTAATTCTTCCTTTAGGACAACACAGCGCTGCAACACCACTGGTGGATGAAAAATGAAAGTAGACACAGATACAGTTGACTCAGTCCAAATGAGCAGCGGTAGGTTTTCAAAAGCGCTCAGTCATCCTCACCATGACTTTGCTTGTGAGAATGAAGCTGTAGAGCAGCTGCATCACAGACTGCTTCTATCTCCCTTCCTGCTAAAGCAGATTGCGGTGTTTGTGAAGTGTGTCTGATTGATTGAAACATGCTTGCCGAGGCAAACCGGTGACAGCCTGACAGCCCAAAAACATACTGGCTGAACCATATATTCTATTTCAACCATTTCCGTCAGAGTAATTTGATTTATTCAATATGAATAGTGAATGAAGTAGACCAGCACGGTAACACGTTTATTTTATTTATAGATTCTGCTCCTGTGTGCTCCCCGTGGACAAATTAATTGTATTGCAGGATATATCACTGCAGCTGGGAACACAACATCTCCCAAAACAACGTGTTATCAAAGCTGCCAAACATCAAACAAAATATGTGCAGAAACTGCTTTGATTTCTCGTTCCTGGATGAGGCCTGAGGCATTCTAATGCTACATGGCATTTAACATCATTACACATCATCTTGTGGCTGCCTCCTGGAAGGCTAAAGAAACTCATTGTGTTCAACTTGAGCTGCACGCACAGAGCAGCAACTTGGAAATGAATAATGAGAAACTACTCACTCAATTATATTCAATGTGAGTCATTTTATACAAAGTACTGTACTTGAGTTATTAAAAAAATTACAGTAAAAAAAAAACCCAAATGACCCAATTTGAACCATTAGTTAATGTGAACCCTAATTAGTTTCAATATTTTAATAATTTAGATGTACTTTTTTTAAAACAAATCCTCATCAGGTACACACTGGAAACCATTTAAATGTATTTTGTTGGATTGGACATTTTTCATCTGTGTAGCAGTTCTGAGTTTAATGGAGGACAGCTGAACTTTTCTTGATTCTGGACATGGGGATCACGTCACGTGCACCACAGTATGGCAGCACTGACAGGAGCTCTGCTTCGACTCGCTCTTTTTTTTTTGTTCCTGTTGTTTTTGTTTAACTTTTTTTGTGCCTGCACTGCACACCCACACTACGGGTGTGAGCGCGACACATTTTTTTAGAGTTTTGTGTGTCGCTGCCATAACATCCTGTCATCATGGTTCCGTTCCCGGCTCCTTTCCCGCCTTGGGCTCAGGCTCAGGTCTGCCATGGTGGCCGTCTCCATGATCCTCAATCTGCCTGCACAGACTGAACTTTATGGAACAGTTCAGTTCCTCGTGGAACTTTGAATGTTCTGTGTCTGCCAGGCCTGGTTCTAGAGGGATGTCATTACCACAGTCATTATCATCATGCTGCTAACAGGACCACACTGCTAACAGGACCACACTGCTAACAGAACCATGTTGCTAAGATAACCACGCTGCTAACAGGACAGGACCACACTGCTAACAGGACCACACTGCTAACAGGACCACACTGCTAACAGGACCACACTGCTAACAGGAACACACTGCTAACAGGAACACACTGCTAACAGAACCATGTTGCTAAGAGAACCTAATTGTCAATGGAACCACTCTGTGAAAAGGACCATGTTGCTGTAGATGTTGCATTTCTTTTTTAACTTTTGATGCTTTGTTTTGTACTTTTGTTGCATGCTTTTTTTGTTTGTTTGTTTGTTTGTTTGTTTGTTTGTTCTTTAGCGAGTCCAGATGGTTCTTCTCGTCCTGAGCATTTCATTGCATTGTTGAACTGTGTTGAGCTGCTTATGACAAATACTGGTAAACAATAAACTAAACTAAAACCAAAAGTTCATGCTTAATAATCCTGGTATAAAATCAAATGGCCTGACTGAACGTTGTTGGTTAAACTAAACTAAACTAAACTAAACTAAACTAAACTAAACTAAACTAAACTAAACTAAACTAAACTAAACTAAACCTTCATGTAAAAAAAACAAAAAAAAAACAAACAGGTTTAAAATCTGATCACAATTTGTAACTCCTGATTTGTTAGCAAAATTCCTGAAAAAGTTTGTTTCTCATGTTTTAAACTCTCAGCTCTGGTTTGTGTTGTTCTATAGATTGCATGCAAGTCCATTGGTGCAAGACTATTGTTCTATAAGCAGTTCAGATTTAAACTTTGTACACAAAATAATGTTTTTCCCCCATTTGACACATTTGTAGTCTTCTGGATAATAGGTGCTTGGATTAATGAGTGGTGCTCTGTAAGTAAAGAATATAAAGATCTGTTTCCAAGCTCATTATTGCCTTAATAATCAAATTGATATGTTATTTTATAAAGAATTAATTACACAAGTGCAGTCATCTTGAAATGCTTCATTACAGACAATCTTCTCAAATGCTGGGTGTTTCAGGTTTGCTTTGATAAGCAAAGTAGAAGATGGACAGTTTTCAGTTGTAGATGTTCCCATCAAATCCTAATGCAAGAGCAAAATTAAATTTCTGTAGTGAGAGTGTTTAGACTGAAGTGAAACAACCTTTAATAACCTGATGGCTCTGCAGCAGCACTAAACACTTGACAGTGAGGGAAGTACGTGATCAATTCATGCAGATACATAAGAGATTAAAAGGCTTTGCCAGTGTCATCTGTCTCAGTCTTTTGGCAAACTGACGTAACTTTGACACAGGGTCAAGATTTTTTGCATCATCAGATGCTCCATCTGAGCACCCTCAGAAATGTTCCATGGCATTTTGCTAATGAACTGAATAAAAAGCAAAACAGTGAGAAATTCATGGCAGCAAAATGTCCACATTACAAGTTTTCTTAACAGTTTGAACTATGCGTTTCTTGTGTTCTGGGATTAGAAAGGTGTGTAAACACTGCGCTGAGACAGGCAAATGTACATTTTCTTTCTTCTTGTCTGTTTCAAGTCTATAAAATGATTTCCTTAAAGTCATTTTCATTCATATGACAGAATAGTTTTTATATTCCATTAAAAACAGACGTCAAAAAAAGCTTTTATCACTTTATTAATTATAAATCATTTAGGATTCAATTCAGTGCAAATAGTGACACATCAATTAACTGTTTTCTTTGTGATTGAGGCAAATTGAATTGGAAGGCCAAAAGTCTCTTTAGTCGTATTAACCCACATTTCATCTAATGGAATCCAATTTGCTCTTTCTGCTTCTTCTAATGAGTAAACTGAGTTTAAACAAGCTGTCCAATCAAACTATCTGAAATATATGATTCATCATCATCATACCTGCATCACAAACACATTCACGTTAGTTGTTAGAAAATTATCACACAGAGGTCCAAACAGTTGTTGTTGTTGTTGTTTTTTTTAGATGTGACAATAAATTATGTCAACTGTTAATTTTTGCATGGATGGATGATGGATGGATGGATGGATGGATGGATGGATTGGATTGACAGATAGATTGGATGGACAGATAGATGGAGGATGGATGGATGATGGATGAATGATGGACAAATGGATGGTTGGAAGATGGATGTACAGATGGATGGATGGATGGATGATTGATTGAATGGATAGATGATGGATTGATGGTTGGATAGATGGATGGATAGATGAATAGCTGATGACTGGATTGAATGAATGAATGGATGGATGGATGGATGAATGACAGATGGATGGACAGATGGATGGAAGATAGATGGATGGATGGATGGATGGATGGATGGATGGATGGATGGATGGATGGATGGATGGACAAATGGGTGGATGGATGGGTGGAAGGATAGACATATGTATGTATGGATGGACGGATGGATGGACAGATGGATGGGTGGATGGATAGATGTATGGATGGATGTATATATGATTGATTATCTAGGTAAACAATTCTGCCTGTCAATTGCAGGACGACAGCTCAGTGGTTAGCACAGTTGCCTCACAGCAAGAAGGTCCTGGGTTGAATCCCCAGTTGGACATGTGGTATATCTGTCTGGAGTTTGCATGTTTTTCTCGTGCTTGTATGGGTTTTCTCTGTGTACTCCAGTTTCCTCCCACAGATCAAAAACATGCATGTTAGTCTGCCTTCAGGCACTGGCCTCCCTTGCAAAAGAGATCTGTGATCTCAGTGAGATTTTCCTGGTTAAATAAAGGTTGATTAAAAAAAATAACTATTAAATTCTCTAAAGTTTGAGTTAACATAACGAGCCGAAGGGGACTCTGGCAGCTGAGGAGGTCACATACATTCAAAAGTTGCTTGACTCCCTTTTGGAGGAAATCCCCACCATGTGGTTCCAGCAGTAAAACATCCTGGACAATGCTGAAGAGATAAAGTTTCTCTGTATTCAAAATGTGCTTAAAAGATTGTGAACTTGGAGAACTGGATCAAAGAACTGGAGCAGTGCACCAGGATGAATGGCACAATCATGACACTCCAGGTCAAACCATGGTCAAACTCTCTGGCGGTGTCCCTTACAGCAGAGGGGAGCCCACAGAGCTGGATGATGGCTTCACAGAGCAACAGATGGCTACACTCCTACAGTCCAGGGACATCTATCTGGACTGTGCCAACATCGAGGCAGGCCACACCCTGCCAAGGAGAAACACCCGCGACAAGCAGGCGGTCATTGTCAGGTTTGTCCACAGAGAGCACAAGAACTCGCTGCTGAAACAATGCAAGAAACTAAAAGGATCCAATGTCTTTATGAACGAACATCTCACCAAACAGAATGTTGATATAGCCCAGAAAGCAAATATCTTAAAGAAACTGGGAAACCTACAAAGTACTTGGACTACAAACTATAAGATATTCATCAAACTTAATGTGACGCCTGAGGAAGCTAAAACGCTTGTCATGAAAAAAAAAAAAAGACATGAAGGATCTGGAAAAATATCAGCGAACAGCATAAACTGGACTCCAATCAAGGTAATGAATAACCACACAATTACTCCTGACACGCACTGAAAGGAGCAATTAATCTAAATCTGGAGAAAATAGCTGCATCACTGAAAGTATTGCTGGATATGATCAACTGACAGACAACTTGTCTTTATACAGTTAACATGTTCAAAATAAACCAAACAAATAAACCAACAATATAAACTTCCATTTTTCATCTACTAATAGAAAACATCTCGTAGAAGCAAGAACTGTTGTCGTTTTAGAGACAATGTAGCAGCAAGACTGCAAACAGATTTAAAGTTTGGGACACAGATAAAGTATGGTTTCCACCAGCAAAGCTAACTACTTTCACTGTTCGAACGGGGGTGGGGGGGAGCCGTAATAGAAAAATGCTGTTTGCAATTACCTTTAGCAATTGTTTTCCAGCCTCTGAGACCATCTCTTGCTGTCAGTCTACGGTAATTACAGTTTGATCACTGGTTCAGTCTGCAACCCTTCCCCTTTAAACATAAAGAACTTTCTGAGATTAAAGCAGAAGCATGAAACAATTTCCTCTCACTGATTTTCTTCAAAAGCTGAAGTCTGCTAAGGGAATTGAAGACAGTGACCCCCATCTACCTGTGCTCAAGAAAAGTCCAGGAGTCATTTGCTTCCTTAAGATCTTAAGCCCACCAGCCTTGGCAACAGTTTCTTAGAAATAATCAGCCAGACACAAAGCAGAGCTCCGTCCTAAACGGTACTCAGAGATGTTTTAGCATATTAACCGAACATGCAAACTAATTGTGTGAATGTTTATGAAGCATTCACACTATTGTGGTCCATTTTTCTTTGGTACATTTTTCTGCAACTTTCTCATTCTGCAATATTTGTGCTATTTCAACAAATCATATCTCAAAGTGTTCAGCTCTTTCTGGACAATCCTGCTATGACTTTTGGCATTGGTGCACCTTTAGCTTGTTGAAATATTTAGCCTTTTCTGCCATTTTTTTCCTTATATAAACCGAATTAGCTAATTTTACATCCTTCATACCTTTAGATCTGTTCACAATCTTTTACTGCTTCTTTCACATTTTGTTCTGGTTCAGCTACTTTAAGCTTCCTTGTGCAAATTTAATCTTTGTTTTCAGCTACTTCATCTAATTTCAGCTATTCCATAAACTGTTTTGTGCTCATTTCAAATTATTTATTCTAACTACAACATGTCTGTGCTTCTTCTAATCTATTTCTGCCAATTTCAGCTTGTTGTGCTCCTTTCAGATAATTTCTGCAAGTTTCAACTTTTTCTGATATTTCAGCTACTCTTTAGCTTTTTATGCTAATTTTAGCTTTCATTTTTTTTTAGAAAATTCCAGATTTTTTTGTGCTCATTTAAACTATTTTCAAGCATAGTTCAGCAGAAACTGTGATTGCTCCACCTCCTTCTGGTAATCTAAGCTTCTTTCTGCCTTTTTAGCTACTTGTCAGTTGTTTCTTGTTACTAATTTCCACTTTTTATCTAATTTACAAATTTTTGTGCTTATTCTTGCAAATTCAGCAAATGTGTTCGTTCTGCTTTCTTTTGCTAACTTAGGCTTGTTCTCTCATTTCAGCTACATATCAGCATGTTTTTTAGCTAATTTCAACTGTTTTCCAGCTAGTTCTTCAGCTAAAAACATTCACACTGCACTTTCACAGGAAATGCAATTTCTCTATTTGTAGTACATTTAATCACTGTTTAATTTACTGTTATATTTAGATTTGCCACTATAAAATAAAATAATTAAAACAAAAGTCCCTGTATAGAGTGACCAACAGCTTCGATCAGGACCCCGTCATCGCCCCCCAACACTTAAAGCAATCCAATCAGACAGGCTGCAGAGTGTAACGAGCCATCATCATTCCAGGCTTTGAATGTGTGATGATGGCTCAGACAAGATTAGCTGGCAACATGTCAGAGATGTTCAGCTGGAGGATTTCTGATAGAAAAGAGGCCAGAATTTTTAACTCCAATTTCTTCTGTCTCTCTGGAAATGAAAGAGTAACCTTAGAGTCGGTGCAGACATCAGGGCTGATGAAAAGCTTTTCAACATCAAAAGCTCCCAAACCCTGAGCTCTCTTTGAAGACTTTGGAGCTGTGTGTTCATGTACTGTTGACTACACAGATTAGTCCATTATTGCTGATGCTGTTGGAGCCAGTGGGGATTTTCCCACTAATATAATTCTCCTGTTGTTCCTGATGCATGACATGAAATTAATTATGCCCTCAAATGGCTTTATTCAGTGTGAATTGTTCACTGGGACAATGAAAATTGTAAAGTATGTTTTTTTTTTTTCCTTTCAAATATGATTGAATTTTTTTTATTATTATTTTTTTTTTTTTTACATTCCAGAGGAATAATTTATTAAAAATGTTCAAAACTAGTGCAGTCCATAGCTATGGCAACCTTGGCAGTATGTCAAAGCATAATGGCATTTCATATTTAATTTTGAGTCCCCCCACCCTCTGTCCATCTGTCCGGCTCTCTATGTTGTGAGCATGATAACTTGGAAAAATAAGTGAGGTTTTAACATCCATTTAGGCATACGAAAGGTCACTATCAAAACTTGGGTTGCCAGGTCAGAATCCAAGATGGCTACTATCTGACATGCCGCAGGTGGACCTCAGTTTACGTTCGAGTTCCGTTACAACGGCCCAGTCGTGTACTGATTTGAACGTAACCCGAAATTGAAAACATGTGGCAAACGTAAGTCCGGATTTTGAATGTAACCCGGAATTGAAAGCACATGGCGAACAGTAACGGCGTTTTAAACATGTTTTTTTCAATGTAACACAACAACAGCGTACTTAAAATGTTGTTTTGCTGTATTTCCAAGCAGTTAGCTAACACAATACCCTAAGAAAAAAAAAAGAAAAAAACATAAAATGCTGCATGAAAAAGTCAACGTGAGGTGTGATGACATCACTGGGGAGGTGGCCGTAAGTCCGAAATGCCGTAAGCTGAGAGTGACCTAACCCAAGGATTACCTGTATAAACCAGCCATCTTGATCATTTGAGGAAACAATGCTTTCTAGTTTTTATATTGCTTAGTTCTTTTCAATAATTGTGGTGGTCAAAGATTTATTCAGATGGCCAAGGCCACCCTTAGCCACCCCTTGGCTCCGCCATTGGACATCGTGGTGGATGAAACTGCTCTTTCTACTTGTCAGAATCCATCACTCTGTGAAGCCTTGGTCAAGAAAAAAATAAAATAAAACCTTTTATTTATTTTTTTATTTTTTTACCTCTCTTCTTCTACACAATGTAATTTCCACACACTTGGATATCCATCCATCCATTATCTTTTTCCTGCTTCTTCCATTTTGGGTCACGGGGGTCGCCGGTGCCCATGTCCAGCAAGCACTGTGCGAGGGGTGGGTTACACCCTGGACAGGTCTCCAGTCCATCACAGAGACACATAGAGACAAATGAGACAAACAACCATTCACTCACTCACACCTAGATACAATTTAGATTTACTAATCAGTCTAAACATGCATGTTTTTGGTCTGTGGGAGGAAACTGGAGTACCCGGAGAAAACCCACACATGCACGGAGAGAACATGCAAACTCCACCCGCAGCTCTACCAGTTGCACCACTGTGCTGCCCCACTTGGATATCTTGCACCAAAAACATTAAGGTTTACTTGCATTTCCTGTTCAATTCCTGTCCAGAAAACACTCATCGTGAAAACTACAAAACATTCACTATTCAAACTCCTCAGTGATGAAGAACATCTGTCTATTGCTTGTTTTAAACTGTCCTTTTAAAATTTGTTGTCCATGCAAGTCCTGACTTTAAAAAATAAAAAAATAACTTTGTAAATAAAAATCCTACATTCCCCACTGCTTTATTTCTGCAAAGAACATGGGAGTCAAACAGCAGGTATAAGCACCTGCAATTGCAGCTGCACATTTTTGTCAATTTGTATCTAGTGTTTTGGCTCTGCTCTGTTCTTACACTTAAATAAGCACAAAAGCAATGCCTTAGACAGGCAGAGGCAAGAAAGCCCTGGGGTACAAAACAGAGCAGCATCAGTGACAACAGCCATTACATTATTTAAGTCAAACAAAAGGAGAGCTGTGGTTGGGGCTAGCGCTCTAAATGCTGCATACTGTGGTTTCCAAAACTGGATGTTCAGAAGAATTGCAGCTGATCAATCAGTCCATGTCAGTTAGTATTGCAATCAAAGTTGCAAGTATTAGTTCCTACAGGCACATATTTAATATTGTAAACTATGTTGATTAAATAAATTGAAACATGTACATTTGTAACTAACTAATTGGTGAGCAGAAAGATTGTTCAAGTCTCCTGATTCATGCTCAATAATCCAGGTAGAAAAATCCAACAAAGTTAAGTCAGGTCCTCTGGACGGTTTCTTTTTGTCGAAATGTTCGTCTTGGACTGATGAAGTCTTTTGGATGAAAGATGAAACATTTCAACAAACAAAACTGTCCAGAGGACATGGCTTAACTTTGTTGGATTACTCAAGTTTGTAGTTAATAATAATAATAAAAACCAAATATTTTAAGGGCAATTAATTAGTTTCTGTATTAATACAGGCCAAGCTGCATCTCATATAAGACCGTTCAAAAAAGTCACATTCACTGATTAAATGGTGTATTCATTACCTTATCAGCAACAGTACTCTCAGCCTTTAACCGTTCAACATGTCTCGACTCGGACACAGTAAAAGGTTCAGGCCCCCACCTGAATGACTGCGTGACTATAAAATTCACAATTACACAGCAGTATCTGCCCTGATTTGAGCATGTCATCAAGATGCTTGCCAGATCTTCAGCCTTGCTTGACACTTCATGGCCAAATTACAGCATTGGCTTTGGTCAGCAGGCTGGTAAAAGTAAAAAAAAAAAAAAAAAAAAAAAAGAAGAGCTCAAGGCTTCAATGAGGATGTGAACCAGGTGGACGGGGCTGACTGTAACACCTGACAGCAGAGTTGAAGCAGAAAAGATGAAAAGTGACAGCAAAAATGACACAGATGAAATTCACTCAAAGCTACTCTCACTACAACCATGGCCCCTCAGATTGCTCTGCACAGCCATCAAAAGGATTACTATTAAGTATAGGATTCTCTGAAAGTCACTGAACTGCCAAAATCAAGCAGGTGTGTGTGCTTGTCTGTATAACCTAGTTTGAACTGACAGAGGGAAAAAGAAGAGGAACAAGAAGGGGAAGGATATAGCACTGCATGAGAACTTCTTACAAAAACCTTGTAGACACTGAGATACACGTACGTCAGGCGTCAATATTCTTTCAAAATGTTTTACATTATTCTACAGGAAAATGTTTATGTGTGGCACAGATTTCAAACAAAGGTCAATCTGACCAAAGTGCACGTTCAAATTCAAATTAAATTACACTAGAAAGATTAAAAAAGTGTTTTAGCTGCAGTTGTTCAAGAAACAGAACAATTGTTCACCTTTGACCTGTATGGGATGTGTATCGAGAAGAAAAAGTTTCAAGAACTGATAAACTTAAAATAAAATAAAATAAAAAGATAGAGAGATGATCTCAGCACAAGGACATTTAGCAAAAATAAATAGTGGTGTCCCATTATTAATAATTTCAAGTAACGATAGTTTTACTCACAAAAACACCCAATACTTCAGACTGATACTACATTCATATGTTCAAAGTTCAAATATATTTTAAGGTAAACACAGGTGATGTTGACAGTAGAATGTTTCCTGTGTTCCTAAATCAAGAAATGTTGTGTAACGTTTAAATTTTAACTACTCGGTATCACTTGACACTATCGGCAAAAACAAAACAAAACAAAACAAAACAAAAAATACTACTATTGGGACACTTTGGGTAAAAATATGTTACTATTTATTTATTTATTTATTTTTTTTGGAAACCACTTTAGGCTACAATAAGGCTCCCCTTATTAATGGCTAATAAATATTTATAGATATGTTATTAATTCCTCTATGAACACTTTATAATTAATAAATAATTATTATTATGCGTTGATTAAAGGTTACAGAGACAAAACCGACCAGTTTCTTGTCACATAGTGAGCCAAACCTGTTCATCTATATATTTCATCTAGAGTTGTTATATGAAACATTTCACACTAAATTACCAACTTGTAAGAACAATAAGCTTTTGTAAACCTATTTTTTTTAGGATATAATATTAGTTGTAGATACTTATAACGCCATGATAAAGTACAATATTATATGCTAAAGACAGGTTTACAGATGCTTATTGTACTTACAAGGTAGTAAGTTAGTGTGGAATGTTTAACATAACAATTTTAGATGAAATATATAGGTAAACAGATTTAAATCACTATTTGACAAGAAACTGGTCAGTTTTGTCCATGTCACCTTTAATTAACGTATAATAACAATTATTTATGAATTATAAAGTGTTCATAGAACATTTTATAATTTATAAATAATTTATGGAATTAATAACATATCTATAAACAATTTATTAGCCATCTATGAGGGAGCCTTATTGCAAAGTGGTACCTGTTTGTTTTTTTTTTTTTTTAATCAGTGTTTTGTTTCATAGAATGAGATTATTTGTACATTGTTCTTAATAAATGGCAGATCTTTCAAAAAACACCAAATGTTTGCTTGTTCAAATGCCTAAGCAAAGCTAATACATTTGGTGGTTTTCTCAAATTACTTTTTTCCTCACAGCTGAATTTAATTGTTTTTTTTAAAGGGGCCACATGCTTTGTTTTACTTTGTGTCTTGCTGAATTGCTTGCTCACAAGAAAATGAGCTGTCCACATTGTCTTCCAACTGGACTAATTCAGGGATCAACAAACAATTGGCCGGATCTAAGAAACCATTACACCTGTGATAAGACAGGGCACTCTAATTAAAAATCCTTACCTCTTCAGCATAGGCATCGCAAAGTTTGTTCCCAGAGAGAAGCTTGTTCTTCAAGCTCTTGTTCTGAAAAACAGGAAAGAAAGAATGACATTTATGTTGAAACTCTATAATCTGCGTTCTTTCTCTGTTTCGGCTCACAAAAATAAAACCGAGTTAGCGTCTTCCAGTTTCTGCAGCTGCGTGTTTGACTGCAGAGGTGTGGCTTGGCAACAAATATTTAATTGGTTTTAATTTTTATTTTACATACGATGACTGAAGAGCAGTTGCATGAGCAACATTTGAGAATCCACAAAGATTCACAAGCCTTTGAAATGCCACTATGGACTAAAGACGTAGAAAATCAAGGTCCATGCTCAATAATCCAGGTAAAAAAAATCTAACAATGTTCAGTCAGGTTGTCTGGACAGTTTATTTTATTTTATTTTTTTGTTGAGAGACATGTCACCCTCCATCCGAAGTCATAAACAAACTGTTTCCCCACCAAGAAGTAATAGTGGACTAACCAGTTTGCTGGTGATAAGATAGTTTCTGGGGGCTGCCCCCTCCCCCGTCGACTCCCCCCAGGCAGACAGTCACAGCCCAAGTGGCTCAAGACATCAAAGTTCATGCTCAATAGTCCATGTAAAAAAAAAAAAAATCCAACAATGTTCAATCAGGTCATCTGGACAGTTTCTTTTCTTTTCTTTCTTTAGTTTATTTTTTGTTTTGTGGAGAGACAACATTTGTAATTTACACAGTTGTTTATTTAGAAAAGAAATATAATTTGACTAGCAGTAAGTACACCGACTTTAAAATATTGCCTTTTTTAAGATTCTTGCTGCAGTTTTGTCTTCAGGCATGAGTGTGATTTATAAAACAACACATTTTAAACCATTTCACATACTGAAAACTAACATAAGACTAGCTCACTAAAATATACTTATTCTTGTAGAGCTTGGTCACACCTGCAGTGTTAGGTTTTGAAACAGTGCGGTACATAAGACTACTAGTAAATTCAAAGCATGTCTATTTCAAATGAAATTTCTCTAAATTAAGTCGTGACTGAACTGATAGATCAAAGGCAAAGGAAAATCGTGTTGTTAAATTGATGGCCACTGTAGAGGCAGTACAAAAAGCTCTAGTAATAATCTGTGCTGCAAGATGCCACGCCACTAAGACGTGTTTCTCTGAAGTTAAGAGTGAAAGTACTCCAAGTAGTTAAATAAATCTGCAAATGACACAGCTGTGAGAGTGCATGCTGAGACAGAAGAAAACGAGGCCTGAAAGTGATAAGAACAAATTTAGAGAGAGGGTTCTATAATTGGCAATGATCTGTTAGTAAGAGTGCTCCTTAAGTAACTTAATGCTTACCCCAAAGTACACATGCAAATCTCAAGATGATCCAATAAAACTGCGTAATCAGCCATGACAAAAACTTCACCAAAGGTCTAAAACACCTCAAATTGGACTATTCCCGGCATGTGCATTAGAGAGGAACCCATTCAGGCAGTGCCTACTGTGAACTGCATCTAGACCCGCAACCTCAGGGATATCACACAAGTTTAGGTAGGAAGCTATTTTAGAAAATAAGCATAATGCAACAAACAACACAATGCAGTGTAACGTGTCCATATATTTATAGTTGTAAATACATACAAGTATATTTCAGGACAACATTTTTTAACACAACAGAGTAAAAAAAAGAAAAGAAACAGTTGTTAAAATCCTTCACGTCTTACAAGTATGTGCATACTTTCCTCCGTTTGTGGCGCATCAATACCCAGCTTTTTTAGAAGCCTTTTTAACTTGCTCATTATTTTGGTTGATACCAGCTTTTGCTCGGATAAAATGCGCATGTGTGTGTGCATATACACTGCAACCACTACAATAAAACCAACCACAATTGCATAGTCCTGCAAAGATAGTCAAAATGTACAAAAAATCAGTCCAAATAAGGAAAACACTAGATTTTGTTACAATGTTTAAATAAGAAAAATCATTCCAGCTGTTTGCACATCCACAGACTCATCAGATTTCTAACGTGTTTTTTCACATGAAGAAATAAGTCTGAAATAATCAATGTTGAGGTGTACTAATCAAAGCCATCATGACTGCTGTCTCTCTGCCCTCTTTTGCAGTGCACCTCTCCCACCCACACGTGTGCTGTGTATTATACAGTACTCCCCAACATGAACACTGCATGCACTCTGTAATGATTGCTATTGGCAGCTGTTTTGTGATTCAGTGAGGTAAAACTGCCCGAGCATCAATTTCACACAGACATACTTTTCTCTCACTCGTACAGAGGGACCACCATCCGAGGATGTGTGGGATTGGTAGCTATCCTAAAGTATGACATAGCTTAGCTCCAGGACATACTGACAGTGAAAATAAGATCCTTTGGAGTTTGTATGCCACATAGGATTATGCAAAATTAGATACACTGATCTCCATGTATCAGTGTTACTGTTTCAGCGCTGTCATCTTTGGGGCTTCTGAGTTTCTTAGTTAACAAATTGGTCATTTGTTCATTCTCTATAATCGTTTCAGTTAGGTTCAGGTTTGCAAGGATGATGAAATCCATCACAGCTGCTATTTGACAAGAGGAAGAATTCAACTGGAACAAGATGCCAAGACAAAACAGAGCTATACAAGTCAGACAACCTGAATAAAACCACTTCTAAAATCAATTTAGTCACCAATAAACCTAACATGCACATTTTTGAATTGTGAGGAAAAAACAATTAAACATGAGCTGAACTGGGACTGAAGTGCTTTGAGATGACAGTGCCAGTCACCGCATCACTTGCTGTTCATATTTTACATAGAAGCATGCAGACATGTCCAGATCATCTTACTTTATTACAAAGTAGCATTCGTTGAAGAAATGTATGTTGCCTGCAGACGTTTATGACACATTGTTGACAATATGTGCAAAATGTTTGTTTAACTCCAGGACAATGTGTTGGGGAGGACTTTCAGATAGTACCACACCAAATTCTTGTTTAATATGGGTTCAGTTGGGGCGGCACGGTGGATCAGTTGATAGAGCTCTTGTTTCTCGGCGAGAAGGTTGCCATACTAAATCTCGGCCTGGGACGTTTCTGGGTGGAGTTTGCATGTTCTCTCCGTGCATGCGTGGGTTTTATCCAGGTACACAGAAACATGCATGTTAGACTGATTGGTAACTCTAAACTGTCCCTAGATGTGAGTGAGAGCGTGAATGGTTGTCTGTTTGTCTCTATGTGTCCCTGTGATGGACTGGACACCTGTCCAGGGTGTCCCCTGCTATAGCTTGTCAAGTTAGGTGGATGAAAAGAGGTGTTGAGATCAGACTGCACATGTCTGGTGAAGATGGACATTTAATATCAAGCAGTCTTACTGAATGAATGATCAATAAAAGTAGTTTTATGGGTGTGTT
>JARVGV010000645.1:35880162-35892228 GCA_031762435.1 Hypsolebias longignatus
CCCCCCCCCCCCCACACCTCAATAAGTCACAGTGCATGCACATTTATGCAAAAAAGTACAATTTTTATGGCAAAAAGTACAGTGTATAATTTTAGTAAGACCTCTTAGAGCATATTTTGTTTTGCATTAGAGTGATACACAGTTTCATCCATCCATTATCTTTTACCCATTTCTTCCATTTTTGGGTCACGGGGGTCGCCGGTGCCCATCTCCAGCAATCACAGTGCGAGGGGGCTGGGTACACCCTGGACAGGTCGCAAGTCCATCATAGGGACACATGACAAATGAGACAAACAACCATTCAATCTCTCACTCACACCTAGAGACAATTTAGAGTTACCAATCAGCCTAACATACGTTTTTGGTCTGTAGGAGGAAACCGGAATACCCAGAGAAAATACACGCATGCATGGAGAGAACATGCAAACTCTATTCAGAAAGGCCTTCAGACTGGGATTTGAACCAGAGACCTGCTCGTGAAGAGGCAGCAGCTCTACCAGTTGCACCACCGTGCTGCTTATAAAAATATTAAAAGAAAAAAAAAAATTGCTGTAAAATGACTAAAATGTGATAAACATTTAGAATTGTTGAGCTGTTCCATGTTTTGTGCTTCTCCTTTTTTAATTTTGTGTATCTTGATAATTTACTCCAAAAGTATTGCCTATTAACACCAAAAGTTAATGCTCATTAATCCCGATAAAAATCCAACTATGTTCAGTCAGGTCATCTGGACGGTTTCTTTTTTTTTTTGCTGAGACATTTCGTCCTCCATAGGACTTCTTCAATCTGAGGAGCGGCCAAACAAAGTGAGTTCCACAAACAGCGCATTCACATAGTGGAAAAAACAAAAATTGTGATGCCATTTAAGTTGCATGTGTCCCACGGCCCCTCTTTAAAGAATAATAACAATAATAATAAAAATTAAAAAGTCTGTCATTGTTCCAAACCCCCTTTTACTCTGTTCTTTAGGACATAAAGAGAAGGAGAGCACTTGATGGCAGAGCTAACAACAGCACAGGGACCATTTGCATTTAACAATAGCAAAATGCCACCCAAACTCTCCCTCCCTGAGACAAACTTATTATGGTCTATTTGAAAAGAGGTTGACAAGCTGAAGATGGGAGATTATGTCAATTAGAGGCCACTTTCCCACCTCACTCCATCGCCCCGTCTCTCAGGGTCTGAAGGGTCAGAGTTCGTGACCTCACAACCAAACTCAGAGGCTGCAAGCGTCTTGCTGCGATGGCAGGCTGCACAGTTTTATCAGCCTGCAATCCTCCCACACACATACACACACAAACAACTTTCACCACCCCTTCGACCTTCCGCTCATCCCTGCCTGCCCTTGACTTCCACTGTTGTGTGTGTGAAAATAAAGGAAAGAAGTGGAGGTCAGTGGGTCTCTGTGGAAAGGGATTTATTTATCGGCTGCTTGTCTCTCTAAACGAGTGTAAATCTCCTCGCAAGCCAAGTGTTTGTACATACGCACGCGTATAGGACAATTATGAACTTATGTTTCTTTGGAAGAGTTTGTGTCACTAATTGCTTGATAATGCTTGTTTGTCTGCACCTGAGTGCGTGTGTGAGGGGTTTTGGTACTTGTGAGCACACATTTCTTGTTTCCAGATGGCTGTAAATCTCCAGACTGACTTGTTGGTTCAGTAGGGAAACAGCAGGTTTGGAAGACTCTGATAGCCTTCACAGCTGGCTTCAGGATGCTGTCCACTGCACACACACTCCACTCCACCCATTAATTCATTCATTTTCCACTGCAGAGGACACACTGAGGTGATTGTGATTGTTTCCGAGCACTGGTAGCCCTCGAGAGTGACATTCTTTTTATTTGCTTCTGCCTCAGTCTTTTCCCCAAGTCTCTCACGCTTTGCCCTTATTTCTCCAGTCTGATGCCGAGCATTTTTTTTTTGGTTCAGAGAATTTGGGGGTTTTAGCAACCACTGCATCATTTGCGCATGTGTGGACTAATAGTTATTCTGTTTTTAGTTTGTTAACTTGGGATATTGTGATGGAGGCTTTCATTGACTCTTTAAATGCTGTTAAAGTACAGCTTGACACAGGAATGTTTTGATGATTGATGAAACATTTTCTTCTTTTTTTTTTTTTTTTTTTTTTTTTAGCTTACAGTACTTTTTGCCATATAGGTCACACATTTTTGCATATATTTGCATGCCCTGCAACTTAGACGGCCAAGCGACTTATTTACGTCCCCCCGCCCCCCATGTATAATCCAATTTTTGTCTGATATCTGACAATTTCATTCATTCTGACATGGAAAATATTGAACACTACCATTTCCAGCCACTAGAGGGCCCTCAAGTTATAAGGCAAGCCAAGTGTCTCATTAATAGGTAACAGTGGCTATTAATGAGACACTTGGCTTGCCATACAAGGTCAGCTTCGTCTTGCTCCATAACTCCTGGAGCAAATGTCAAATCAGCTGCATTTTGCTGCGCTGACCAGACGAAATGCAACTAATTTGACCATTAAAGTGCATTTATTAAGGAAAAGTTCAACTGAGACACACCTTGCTATAATGTCGAGCAAACAAATTATTGTTTTTAAGTGTTAATCTTGTAAAATTTTTGTTAAAGTCCTCTTGTGCATGCTCCTGCGGCAGCCAATCGTTTTTTGGCACAACACCGGCCCACGTTTCCGGGTGGTCAACGGTGATGCATGACAAATGCAATGTGTCAGCGGTGGCATATAATAGATAAGACTTATGTGGTAAAGCGACTTATTTATGTTTTTTTTTTTTCCATTTTATAAGACATATTTGGACTGATGCAACTTATACGGCGATGCAACATGTACGGTGGAAAGTACGGTAGATTTCATTCTGAAATGCAAAGCTTATTACCTAAAATTTAGTTTTGCTAATTATTTTCTGTGAATCAAATATTTAAGCACAAAAAGGTTTTGGTCGACATTTTTAAAGTAATACATGAAAAACTGTCAAGGTTAATCAGAATAAATTTGTGGATGTAGTATTATCAAATCGTCTGAATACTTATTTAACTATGGACTATGTCATTCTTAATCCAGCAAGTCTTTGTGGTCATTCTAGAGAACTTTGTCTTGACTAGTAAAAAAAAAAAAATGAAAATAAAAATTTGAATATATTTGAAGAAAAGTCAAAAAGTATAACAAAAAGATTTTCAAAATGTGACAATGTTCCAGCTATGATTCCTTGGAGGACAGAACAACTTTTATCTCATACTTTGTGTGATTTTGTGACTAAATATTGTTAAAATCTTATTTTAATGAAATGCCACTTTATTATTGTGATTAATCTCAGTGAAGATGGGGAAAATGCAGCATTTATTCATCATTTAATAGTGAGCGGTCCGGTGACAACTGTTCAAATGCAGTTTTCAAATACAGTATGTTGTGGCACAATTGTATAATGAAAAGTAGCTTGTAAAACTGTTATCTTAATTTAAAAACTGTATTGAGCAAAGCTGAGGCAATGCCATGTTTAAATAAAATATGGAGAATGATCTGTGATAATATATAAATTATCTCCTTGCAGGTTGAGTCTGATGTTGCAGAACCATATAACTTGAATTATCATGAAATAGGAAGAACGAAACACTTAAGAAGAGACAGAAGGCAACTATCAAGTTTATTACTCCCAATAAATGAACAGAAGAATTCATTTATTTTGAGCTGAACTGATCTCCGTAAAAAGTTTGGCAAGGTATTTTTGCAAGACAAAATATAAGCAGCTCAATTTAATGAACATGAGCCTTGGTGCAAGTGGAGACCTATACTGTTGTTTCCAAGCTTCCTCCAGCTACATGTGAGGAGTGGAGCAGGACAGAATGACACATTCTACTGAAGATAGACTCAAACTTGTCTTAAAAAACAAGACTGTTTGTTCTTTGCCCTGCAGCATACATGAGAAAACACTGGTGAGCTGTCAATGGGAGAAGCATTTTCACCTGATTAGCTGCAGGTGATTGAAATGCGTGCTCAGTAAACCAGTCAAGCCTGGGGATCAGGGGCAGGCAAAGGTAAAGAGACAAGAAATACAAGAAAAAGGAGACAAGACACAGCAGAAAAAAAAAGTGCCTTCTAAACCTAAATAGGAACAGAAATGAGCCAAAGACAGATTTTTGGCTCAGAGAGCAGAAGTAAGGTTGACGGATTGCTTTTTCTTTAATAATTTAGAGTTAACGGGCTGTTAAAAGGTGCAAAGAAACATGAGTTGCTATATTCTGCTTGGAGTGTTTGAGATTTGTTTTGGCACATCCCGTTGCTTTAGACAGTCCTGCTTTATCATTCATGTCATCAGATATCCTATTTTAACACGTGTGTGTGTGGGTGTGTGTACCACATGTAGACCTGGTGGTTCTCTGACTTGCTTGTGAGCCTACATGTAAACATATGTACAAACACATGCTGGAAAGCTCACGCACAAAACTACATGCAGCGTCTCTGTTGAATGTCACCGAGGAAAAACAGGCCAAGGCCCAGAATGCTTCAGCCCGTGTGCTGTCGTTCCCCTCCTCCGTTTCTCTTTTCTTCTAAATGAAAGTGTAACTCTGTGTCCTCCCTTCCTCTAGACAGGTGGTCCAGGGGCTCAGACCAGAAGGATGTTGGCTTAATGTCTAATGCTGTTTTAATGGTACTTGGTGTGCTGGGCATGGAGAGGCATGCTGGAACAATTAAAATATTTTTTGACTTTCTGCACTGTTACATAACAGCCTCTTTCTGTTGAGGTGTGTTGGTCATGTCTGAGTAATGTGCATGTGTGTGTGCGCGCTCATGTTTATTTGCATGAGATTGTAAGATTGGAATTTATTTAATATAAATGATAGAAGATCAATTAATTTTGTGTGATGTGTTCTTGTAAAATACACAAAATGAGCTATAAATGGGGTTTTATCGTCCGCTACCATGTAAAATTGGTGAGATTCGGATTTAATTTGCCCGTTAGTAAATAATCTCGTAAACCACGGGGTGGATTTTTAACGACAATCTCAAAATAATTATTGGAACGTCTACAGCTGATTGCAGCACAGCGGCTCAGTGGTTAGCACTGTTGCCTCACAGCAAGAACGTCCTGGGTTCAATCCCCGGTTGGACCTGGGATCTTTCTGGGTGGAGTTTGCATGTTCTTCTCGTGCTTGCATGAGTTTTCTCCGTGTACTCCGGTTTCCTCCCACAGACCAAAAACGCATGTTAGACTGATTGGTAACTCTAAATTGTCCCTAGGTGTGAGTGAGAGAGTGAATGATTGTCTCGTTTGTCTCTATGTGTCCCTGTGATGGGGTACCCTGCCCCTCACACAGTGATTGCTGGACATGGGCACCGGCGACCGCCGTGACCCAAAAAGGAAGAAGCCGGTAAAAGATACTGGATGGATGATCAATAACTCTCCTGTGAGAACGTTCTGCAATGTTCTGCTCATGTTTGTGATGTGTGATATTAATGGTCCCATGTGATCACTCCTACTGTGACCAGTCAGTGAGGAACAGAAAGAACTGGTTGCTTTGATATCCTCGAGGGCTGATTGACATAATAGAGTTGATATGACATGGTGATGTGTCTCAAGCAGAGTCCTTAACTCAGATCCACTCCTTCCTGTCTGCAAGTGGACCATTCGATGACAGCTCAGACATTGAGAGGAGGAGCTGAGAGGAGGTTGGAGGTTATTCTATAAAACTAACATGAAGTTAGAGCAGGTCAGGGTTTCACACGGAGGAAAGCACTGATAGAGTGTAATCATGTAATTGCATGTTCTGTGAATACTGCACTGCTCTCCAGAGCTTTGTAAATAAATTTGATGAACTACACCTTGGTCTGTTTTTGGTAAACTCCTTTTGTCCATGACATACACATCCAGGTACTCTTGAACATGATGGCGTTTGGGATGACTCCTCAACAGGCTGTAGATGCACCAAGAGTCTTTGTGCAGTATGACCCTGAAGGTCCATCTGTCACACACATCTCGAAATATACAGATCAAACTAACTTTAACAAGTTTCAGTGATACACTTTTATAATAACATGTCTTGGTAAGCACTGTAGCAATACAATGTTTTCAGTCGATAACTTGTTTTTAATTGCAATATACTGATGTTACTGAAATAATATGGGTTTTAGCATTTAATTTTCCACATATTTTTGCTCAAAGTGTGTTTACTGGAGATACCTTGCAAAAAGGGAAGTTATCAGCCTATACAATTATGTACATATATGTGGATTACTGTACAGTACCTGTTTTCATTTACAAAAGTAAATAAATAAATGCCAAATATGTTTTCTTGACTTATAAAAACTATAAAGTACATTGTGTTACAGTATAGTATAGTACAGTATATTGGTTAAATTAATTATTTTGTGGTCTTCTTTTGTACTTTCTTTTAAAAAAAAAAAAAAAAAGGTCATAATCAGGATTAAGAAAGAATAATATCATTTTAATAGTGTTTCATTCCTGCAGATGATGAGTAGTTGGTTAATTTAGATGAGGGCATTAACCAGGAGGTAGATGTGGAGCTGAGAAGATGAGGCCACACAGTCACCTGGACAGTCACAGGTATATCTTTATGTGTACAATTAACTGTTTTTCATGGCTACACAGCTGTTTTATTCTGATTTTATAAAAAAAATAAATAAATAAAGTAAAAAAAAAAAAAATTAAATGTCAGTTAGTAAAGTTATGTATCTAAGAAAGCCAGCAGATTGTGTTGACTCCACTTCGTTACAGTTGCCCATCGTGAGTAAGCGCAAAGGCAACAGTGTGTGTGTGTGTGTGGGGGGGAGAAAAAAAACTCCTTTTAACAGGAAGAAACCTGCAACAGAACCAGGCTCAGGATGAGCAGCCATCTGCATCAACCGTCCAAATAGAAAATAATTTTTAAAGACTAACTTGTCAGTCATCTACAGAAGACATCATTGCAAAGCCATGGGGTAAACCACACATTTAAATTAGGCTCATCACAAGAGTGATTCTTGTAGCAATAAAAAAATAAAAAATAAATACTTCACAGCATTGTAAATTTGTGAATCCCCATTGAAAATATTATGTTATAATCTGAATAAATCGAGTTTAATCTTCATTGAAAAAGTTCATATGAAAATAAAATTAGAATAAATAAAAACAAAACTCAAGAATGTACAGAGAGTTCTCTGTAGAACCATCAAGCCAATGGTCTACATGACTGAAGTGAAGAAGCAAAGTAACTTGCTGGACAATTAAATATTTATTATACATAACATCATGAAAATTGTGCCAAAGTGACCCAGTATTAAGAGATGAAAATGCTTAAACAAACAAAAATAAATGAATAAATATCCATTAAAATGACTAAATTCAGAATGAATTCAATTTAAAATATCTGATGTTTTAAATTAAAATGAAGCAGAACAATTTTACACACAGATGATAAATGCTAATGTTATTGCTCTGAATGTTTTCTTTTATAAAATACAGGTTGCAAAAAGAGTGAATTTAGGAAGAGAAATTAGTTTAAAACAAATGTCTGTGAGGGTATGAAAATCATCATCATGTTAAAAAAACTAAACGTGATCTCTGAGAACGTGATCAGACTATATACATGTACAGTATTTTATTTTCACCACTTGCTGTATGTTATGTACAGTCCGTAGTACAGAACATACAGCAAGTGGTGAAAAATTGTGAAATGCATGACTTTAGTTAGGATGCAATCTTTTCATCTTTGAATACAAGTGAATCATCATCCATTAAACTGTTTCTCCTCTGTTTGTAATCTATATGTTGATGCAGACTTTGTCATCTTACTCACAGTAAAACTGTCCATTTGCATCATATTCCAGAGTTTCAAATAATTAATATTATCGTGTTTTAGATGATATATGCAATTTGTAGTAGATAAATGCAGATTTCCTGTTTTTTCAGTCTTTCTTCAGATTGATGCCTGATGATTGCATGACTCATTCTTGCTTCCTGACAGTCTCCCATTTAGGCACCAGTACCACACAAATAACAGCTTTAAAAGCTTCCAAGGAACCTCTTACAACTGCCAGCATCAATTAAATGTAAAATTTGAGTGTGTCTGATGCATTTCTATCCAACTCTTTTTATCAAAGCTGTGCAACGCAGAGATTCCAGCTTCCGCAATTGTTGTGCTTTTAAAAAGATGGACTAGGCTAAGATTGTTTTATTTGTATTTTCTGAATCGGGACTCACTTAGACATTATTGCTTACTGCTTTTTAAAATAATGTCAGAAGCTTAATTGTCATTGCACGGTGAAGTATAGCAAAACTACATTCCGTTAAGAAAAAGGGAAGACAGCATAAGAAGAGAGTTATAAAATAAGATCTCACACACTGTGTCCTTGACAGGGCACAGTTTATGGCATCAAAAAATCTACCACAGCAAGCAACATAGATAGACACAATACATATGGTAAGATTTGTCCATGAACACTTCCAGAGAGTTTCCATAGTCCTGATAAGATGTTACAGTGTCTCACAGCCAGTACAGCTTTGATAAGCATTCACAGAGGTTTGGTGGGGGAAGGATGATCAGAGCAGAGCTTCTTGATTTACTTATCCACCAGGAGCAATTTAAGATAAGTTGGCCTTTCAAGGCTGAGGGAGGAGGTCCGATTCACATAAACAACATTTGTTTTGGCAGGCAGACTCTGATTCATGTCTGCCTTCAGTTCTGCTGGAACTTTCGATGGTGAATTCCAACAGCCATATTTGTGGACATTCCACCAGGTCCTTTCTTTGTTAGCTTTTCTCCAAGGTTGAATCCATCATGCCAGCGAGTTCAAGGTAGCTCACAAAGCATATGTCAAAGCACAAATAAATCCTAGACATAAGGTTGGCAGCTTTACCATTGCCGAAACTACTGCCAACGTCTTCCTAATTTGTTGATTTTTTTAGTTATCTGCCAATTCCAAAAAGAAGAAACCATGCTATCATAAATCCAATAATGTACACATCTTCTACATCCTCCACGGACAGTACAGACAGGCACATCACCTTCCACTTCCCTCAGGAATCCATGACATACCCAGCTGCGTGCATCCATTTGGGCATGAGGGCTCTCCAGCACACTGTCTCTTGCTCAATTTTTTTTATCAATTACATTGATAGACCAGCTGACCAGATCCATAATATTAATTTACAATTCAAAGATGTGTAAAGAGAGACTCTGATACACAGGACAAAGAGGGGAAGGGGGGAAGGCAGGAGAGGAAAGGAAAGTGTCCGTCTTGTTCAAGGGCAGGTGAGTAAAGAAATAAAATAAAGTGTATGTGAGAAAAGCTTAGTCTTTTTCTTCAGAGAAGACATTTCCGACAACATCTAAGTTTTTTTTAGTATTATAGAACAATGGTAGAAATGAGCCACCATTCTTGAGTATTTTTATTGCAAATTAATGACAAATAAATATAACAGAAATGGCCACTAATAAAAACATGAAATTCAACATAAACATGTGGAATGACAGAACGTTATGGATGAAGTCGGTAACTTAGTGAGCTGCGACTGTTGGAATAGTTGATGATTCATGTTTATGACTCACTCTTGATGAAGTCAGGTGTGCTGCAGTATGGCAGCACTGATGGGAGCTACGTTTCGACTCCCACTTTTTTGGGTTCTTGTTTTAGTTTTAACTTTTTTTGCACCTACACTGTACACACACACTACGGGTATGACGGAAACACACTTGGAGTTTTGTGTGTTGCTCCCTTGCCATTGTGCCATTGCGGTTCAGTTCCTGGCCCCCTTCCAGCCTTGGGCTTAGGCTCCGGCCTGTCATGGCAGCCACCTCCATGATCCTTCATCTGCCTGCATGGACCAAACTCTACAGAACAGTTTGGTTCCGCAGTGAAACCTTGGATGTTCTATGTCTGCTGGACCCGGTTCTGGAGGGCAGTCATCGTCTGTTGCCATGGTTGATATTATCATTGTGTTGCTAACGGGATCATGCTGCTAACAAGACCACATCACTAACAGAACCACATTGCTTCCATGTTGCTAATGTTATCATGTTGCTAAGAGAACCTCACTGCCAACAGAAACACTCTGCTAGTAGGACCATGCTGCTCTAGATGTATTTCTTTTCACTTTTGGCGTCTTGTTTTTATGTTCTTGTTGCATGCTTTGGTATTTATTTATTTATTTTTTTGGTTTTTTTTTTGGCGAGTCGAGACAGTTCTTCTCGTCCTGAGCATTTCATTGCATTGTTGACCTTGTGTTGACCTGCATATGGGAAATAAGTCTAAACCTAATCTGACTCAAATATTGTGTGTGTGTGTGTGTGTGTGTGGGGGGTGGGGGGGTGGGGGGGCAACATGTTTTTAATTTGTAGTTGCAGTCTCGCTGAATTATGTTTGTGACCAGCAAGCTGCACACATATATTTTGTGTGGTGACTTTTAACAAACTAATAAAAAAAAAATAAACCTTGGCCTATTTTGTCTACACAGCTAGCATAACTAAAGCCTATACCATTCTAAATAATATTTGAAATTATTATTATTAAGATAACATATTTTAAACAAAACAGTTTGAGACAGGTTCAAGACTCACAAAAGTCGAGAGCCTCTGTGGCACATAAAATCAGGCACCAATTGCACTATTGTTTAGCTTTTTTTTGTTTGTTTGTTTATATATTAGATCTTATTACGTTTTTTTTTTCTTGTACAATTTATACTTTTGCTATTATTGCTATTGTAACTGGTACCCAGGGTACACAATTTCATTCCACCTCATGCACCACGTGTGATGTGAATGATAATAACCTTGAAGTAACAAAATTAGATGTCAGAGGAAGTAAGCATGAATATAACTAGATCAAAATGCATCACAAATACTGTCTTTACATTAGTATTGGTAAAGAATAAAAAAGAGGGGGAAATAGGGTTTGTGCACAGATGGAACAAGATGGTCTCGAAAAAGTGCATTTGCTAATCTCTAAATTTGAATTGCTAATCTAATATAATTAAACAAAAAAAAAAATTTTTTCTGAATTGATCATATGGGGGTGCATGTTTCAGTTTTAAACTGAATTCCAGTATATTTGAACCTGAGAATAATTTTCTAAATACATTAATTCAAAATGTTGATTTTATTTTATTTTTTACACAATAACTGAAGAAACACTCTTTACACTTATAAATTCATATTTCATAACTTCTCAAAATAATGTAACTTACTTCATGTTAACATTAATATGATAAATAAAACTAACAACAAACTTTTATTTTTATTTACATCCTTGGAAAAAGAAATCTGGGTCATAAGAAGAGTGCAGAACGATGTGTAGTAAAAACAAAAACAAAAATCACTGAGGACAGCCAGCTAACAAGCTTTACATATGATTAATCTGAAGAGGATTTAGTGCAGCAAATACATTTATCAGTCACTTTACTCGCTAATATGCATCCTTTGTGAAATGCAGCAAGCTGGGAGTATAAAGAATTTCAATATTCATTTAAAATAAAAATTATATTCTGGTCAAATCACATGTGTTTATGTGTGTGTGTGTGTGTGTGTGTGTGGGGGGGGGGGTGTCTTCTCTTCGTTGGAGCAATAGCTAATATACTGGAAACTGGCAACAAACAGGCAGATAAAACTGATTCTCATCCAGGGCAGCCAGCGAAGCCTCCTCTTGACTTCCAAGTGCCACTCAGGGAAAACACAAGAGGATGAGTTAAACTCGGCAAAGAAAATAAAAAAATAAAAAATAAAAAATGGGGACTTGGTGCATGAGGTGGAGAATTTAAAATTGGATGACAGATGTGACTTGATTACTGGTTAACTACCATGACGGTGCACCACCCTGGGAGGAGACAGACACCTGTTGGAGGCTGGACTGTTAATTTGGAAAATGCAAGGCTTTATTTAAATGTCATGTTTCCCTGGAGGCCGACTGGCAGTGGACATGCCTCCACCTTCGATGACACTGCAAGTGGTCTTTCTGGTTGCTATTTGCCACAGAGTTGTACCACCCAAACAAATCCTTTAAGGTTTTCCAAAAAGAAAAAGGTTGAATCATGTCATCTGGACTTCGTTTTTTTTTTGTTAAAAAGAAACGTTTCACCCC
>JARVGV010000645.1:36331774-36343282 GCA_031762435.1 Hypsolebias longignatus
TAGAAGACAGATCTCTATCGTAGGCTAAATCTCTATCGTTTCTACCGTGTATCGTATATATCGCGCATCCCTAATGGTAATCTAAAAAAGTTAAGTCTGGTCCTCTGGACATTCAAAAAAACAAACAAAAAAAAATAGAAATGTTTCGTCTTTTGTCCGAAAGACTTTTGTTTTGTTTTTTGTTTTGCTTTTTTGAATGTCCAGAGGACCAGACTTAACTTTTTTAGATTTTTCCACCTGGATTATTGTGCATGCATCAGGATATCTGCTATGGTAAGTTTGCTGTAACTCGGTTTTCTTTAAGGGAACAAATACAGGTAGTCCCCCAGTTGCGAATGGGTTCCGTTCCTACAGCGCGTTCGTATCTCGATTTGCCGTAAGTTGGAGTGCCGGCCACATGGCATTCTTAACTCCGGATTTTCGGCCGTAACTCGAAACTGAAAGCACATGGCGACCGGTAACGGCTTTTAACGGCTTTTTAAACACGTTTTTTCAATGTAACACAACAACAGTGTACAGTACTTAGAACGCCGTTTTAACGTGTTTCCAAGCAGTTAGCTAACAAAATACCCTAAACAAAATAATAAAACCATAAAATGCTGCATAAAAAGCAAGGTAAGGTGTGATGACGTCACTGAGGGCGGCGGCGTAAGTCCGAGTTGCCGTAAGTCGATGGCGCCGTAAGTCGGTGACTACCTGTATTGACGGAGTAAGAAACCTGAAATAACAAACCTAAACAAATAGAGACAAGTGAAGTTAGAGTTCTTTGAATTGGAGCACAGCTCTAAATTTCTCAAGTGTTTATGCTAAAACTTTTATTCAAATGTAGTTCATGCAGTTGTTGATGTGCTTGAAAACTTTTTCTGGCCCTAGGGGTTGGTGTAATGATTGAAATATCCAGGATTGAATAAAGAGGAAATTAAACTAGAAAGTTCCTGCAGAAACTTTGATGTGAACTGCCACATAGCCATTTAAAATTGTTTCATTTGACAGCACTGTGTTGGGGTTCGCTCTCAGCTACCATCACACCAATTTTCAGCTCAATACGAAAAAACATCAGTCAGGCCTGTTGTGATAAACAATAAATCAATCAACAGGCCAAATTGGTTCAGAAGAAAGTTTTGTAGGCTCAATCAGGTAGATAACAAAAAAAAGGTTAAATTTAACTTTTTTTAAAATCTACTTGGATGATTGAGCCTACAAAACTTTTCTAAGCTGAGAACTTGTTTACTGATTCTTTTATTAAAACTTTGTGTGAAAAATGCTAAAGAGCTCAAAACACAGAGCGTCCACCATTTTGAGAACTGAAAAAAAGGGATGAGAGACAGTCCATGTCACATCAAGGGGCCTCCCTCCCATTTTTCTTAGAGACACGTCGCTCGCTCCCTCACTATCCATCCTTCAGTTCAAACTGTCTTGTATTGCCATCTGGAGGTCAAAAAAGGTACTACCTACAAAATAAAATTAACCAGCATTTCTTTTTAAATTTGACACTAATTATTGTCTAATTTCAAACAATATTATTGTGTATCGCAATAATTTCTGAGACAATTAATTGCCCAGTAAAATTTGTTATCATGACAGGCCAACATCAGTGTGCGTTAGCTTTTATTTTTTTTATTTTTATTTTTTTAAGCTATGATGGCCATCTTAGATTTTTGATTTTGATTCAGTATGTGATGGGGAATGTGCTCATCTATAACCTCACCAAAATCAAAGTTTGTACTTGGTCATAAAGAAATTACCGGTACCCAATAATTGACTAAAAAAAACAAAATCTTGGTTTGGAAAAATGTGCTATTCAAATAGGGAATTGTGTAGCAACCTTGTATTATGGGCTCCTATTTTTCTGCCTCATCTACGTCGTCTACATTGTTTCATTAAACTTGGGGTGGTTTTCTTCATGCATAATCAAGCCAGCAGACAGATGAGCAACATTAATGACATACCTTCTTAGCTCTCGAGGTGGTTCTGAAATGAGTTCATTATTTTTGCTGTGATGCTGTGAAAGACCCACTGATGCTGCCTGAGTCTGCCTGTCGTTTACAAAGAGGACTTAAATCTCCAACTCAATCAGCAGCCTCCACCGCTGCGCAGCGAGGTTGTAAAGTAAAAGCTGAGTCCCCTGACTGTGTGGCTAAAGTAGAAGGAATTTTTATTACTGAAATTTGAACAGGCTGCTAATGTACCGTATTAAAATTATTTGCAAATGGAATAGATTTATCCATGAACCCTAGAGATGCACACCATCTGGCTACATAGGAAAAGAAACGGTGCTTTGCAGAGTACTATTGAGATTTGGTTTAAATGCAGATGAAATGAGGATTTCTTCAAACAAAAAACAGTTCAGGGATCATTTGAAAAGGGCGTCTACATTAAAGTGGCACTGTTGCTTGAAATGTGCCTTGTACAAACACGCCTGCCACAGTTGTTGCTCCTGTGGGCTGGTCATTAATAATACATGCTAATCTGTTATTTGTAAATGCCACCAGATGACCATGTAATTCCCCCTGTGTAGGGATGGGTGACTGCAACTCTGCTCCCAGCCAAGATGCTGAACAGCTACATGATGGGGATGGGTCTGTCCCAGCGCGCTCGTTACCTCAAGAAGCAGAAGCAGGGATAGATGGATCGGCGGCTGCTGGGAGCCGCAGCGACAAACAGAGAGGGGACCAGCTGTGTTTGTGACGTGTCCAACTACCATCATCATCATGGACCCAGCAAAGACAAAGTGACAGTTTCTGGGCAACATCTCAGTTTTTTTTTTTCCCTTCTTCTGAAAGTGATAATGATGAGAGAGTCTGTTAGCACATTACATGTGTTCAATCCAAACGTTTGTGTAAAAACTATTGGACCAATTGGTGCTTTTTGTTGAGTAAACAGCTTTAATTAAACATGGGAACTAAAACCAACTCCCAAAACTGACCATCTGTCTAGCAAGCGTGAGGAGAAACGATGCTTTCAGGAAGAAGCGTGACTCTAAAGTTGCGTGATGTCTCTGAGCATGTGTGTTTGTTGCTCCTGTGGGGGTTGCCTAAAGCTGTTTTGATGAAACGCTGAAGGTGAATCTTCCTCTTTGCAAGCACTTAATGAGCTACCAGAACGCAGAAATCTGTTAACCTTTCATAATTACAGTTATTTCATGTCTAGATTGAGAATATTCTTAGTAACACTAACATCACATTGTCATTTGAATGTGTTGTCAGCAGTACTAAAGCTGTCGTGAGAACTGCATTTAGAATTGATGAAAAATAACAAAAACGTCTGTGGTCAAATATGAGTGTTTTAATTATAACCTCTAAGCAATTCCCCTCGGATATTCAACAATTTTCAAAATTAATATTCCTTTATGAAATTTTTAAAATTAGGTTTGATTTTGAGATGATAATTTGGTTCTTTATGCATAAATGGCAGTAAATGTGTTACAACTACTAAATTATTGATGAAAACGTTCCTCACCCTCCAAAATAAAAGTCTGATACAATACTGTGTTCTCTTCTAGAAACTGCACACTGTGTTTATGTATTTTCTTTGCTCTTAGTGTCATGCTATCCTTAACTTACAATGTTGTCTGACATTCTGAATAATAAAATGCACTATCTGGTTAACTTGATCCACTTCAGCTTTACAGCTCTGTGTTGTTTGGAGTAACCTGAGTATTGACCCAAACAATGAAGAAACCTTCATTTCATTCCTGCTGTCAATAAATGTGCTTTTCAGATACATTTTCTTGTTTGCTTTGGACTTTTTTGTGTTCAGTTTGCTGGGATAGATTCACAGTCATCCATGACATGTTTACGACAAAAGCAAAGTGAGTTGACTTCTGTAGTTTGAGTGGAGTTACAAGCTCTGTATTCATGTTCACTTAACTACAGGTAGACACTTTTAGGGAAATTCAAAATCATAAAATTGTCATGATATTTGAACTCATCAGCAGTTGTGATTTTAGCCTCTCTTTTGGGGGGTGCTCAAGCACCCCCTAAGTTTCAACTCGGCTCCTGAAAAACAAACCATCATTATGATTTTGTAAGAAAGTTTCTCAAACCTTACATTCAACAAAACACTGAACGAATATTGAATATGACTAAATGATGATGGTCTTAAACTGGCCAGTAAAATCTATGATTTTTTTTTTTTGCACTAGCTGGATCCTCACCGCCACCTGTCAATCAATCTAATATGCTTGTTAGCAACTGACCAAGCAGCGATCACGATTTGGCTCCAAGTAAATTGCCATTTATCTGCAGGAGCTCCACCCCTTTTTCCTCCAACAACTTTGTTTTGCATCATGAACATTGCAGTCAGAGAGATTTCATGAAAAATAATCAGGGAAAAATGGTTTAACGTCTGTAAGGAACATCTAATTCAGACATTGTTACCCAGTTTATTACATTTCTAAAACCTAAACTAAGTGGAAAATTTTAAAGGATGGTAAAGCCCTGCAGGACCTCATGAGCACCTGAATACAACAGTTATAAACAGGAAGTACCACATGTTCATTTGTATGAATGTAACTGCAGGTAAATCCTCGTTTTCTGTCATGATTACATTGTATGACAGAAATTACATTGTATGGTTAAATTAACGGTTAATGCTTAAAGCAGGCAGCACGGTGGCACAACTGGTAGAGCTGCTGCCTCTCAGTGAGCAGGTCCCTGGTTCAAATCCCGGTTTGGGGGCCTTTCTGGGTGGAGTTTGCATGTTCTCTCCGTGCATGCGTGGGTTTCCTCCCACAGACCAAAAACATGCAAATGTGGCTGATTGGTAACTAAATTGTCCCTAGCTGTGCGTGAGCGACAGAATGATTGTCTCTATGTGTCCCTGTGAAGGACTTGCAACCTGTCCAGGGTGTACCCCGCCCCTCACATAGTGATTGATGAACATGGACATGGACCCAAAAATGGAAGAAGAGGGTAAAAGATAATGGATAGAGGCTTAAAGCTAGTTGTGTTTTGTGTGTGGATATGTTGCAACTTCTGTTCTCATAAGTTTAGACTTTGCTAAAAGTTCAATTTGTGATCAAGTGCCTGGTTTACAGCCATACCACCCTGAACACACCTGATCTTGGAAGCTAAGCAGGGTTGGGCCTGGTTACCTGGATGTGAGACAGCCTGGGAATACCAGGTGCTGTTTCTGCACTTCTGGAGTGTGTTGTTCAAGCAAAGAACCATTGTCAGTACTGGGAGCTGAGCACCTCTAAAGGTTAGATCCTAGAATCACCCCCGCTCATCAGTCTACATGACATATAGACAAATTTCTCTATTTGCTTTGTGCTGTAGTCTTAATAGACTGGTAGACTTGTCACAGCTGGGAGGTGTTATGGACCAGAGCACAACTGAATTATTGTCTTTCTCTTGAGCATGATGGTGACAGCAGTCTCACTGAACTCACACTGATGATGGTTGTGTCCAGATATCACTGGGTCCAGTCCGACAAGCAGCTTCCAAAGGTCCTCATTTTAGCTATGGTCTCTACTGAGCCCAGCTCCAAGCCTAACAGACTCAGGCCTTCTCATAAACCTGTCTAGTCTTGCTGCAGCTCACCACAGCACAGAAGAGGACTCATTCTGATAAAACATCTGCAGCAGGTTACAGCGGCTGTTGAAGGACCTCATTTTCCTCTCAAAGTATGGATGGCTTGGTCCTTACCTGTGAAGTGTCTCCGTGTGCACAGACCAGAACATCCATCTATAGATCCAGATGTATACTCCAAATGTCCTGGCTGCATCCACATCAAATCTCGATGGAATCGGGCTGTGGATGAGGCATTTTATTTAAAAGGTCTTCCATCTTCTTGGTCTGAAAAGTGTTCAGCTGCAGATGGTTAGGCCTGCACTATATGTTTTTTGTTGTCCTCTGTTTTTATCCCATTCTAATTATTTAAAGTAAAGAGAGACAGATTCTGTAATTTATTCTGAACTTAGTCCAAATGTCAGAAGTTCTTGACTGCAGATATTACAGTGCTGTGTAAACATATATGCCACTTTACAAATTTCTTCTGGTTTTGATTTATTTATTTATTTATTTTTTTTTGGTGGGGTGGGGGTCACATAGTACATTTCTTATCGGGGAAATGTTATTATTAGTTAATACATAATCTGAGTCATTTCACATTGCAGTTTTTAAATGATGACTTAAAGGGGTTGGGGGTGGGGGGGGGGAGTGAACCTAACCACCCTGGCCCATCATGAAGAAATAATTGTCCCCTTGTTAAATCATTAACTGTGATTAACTACGTATTCATGGAAAGCTGTGTTCAGTTTCTTTAGCCACACCTCAGCCTGCTTGTTGTCAGATTTGTAGAATCAAGAAATCCCTTATAGAGCTTTTATCCATAAAGAGAGACTGTGGTGAACCTTCCCAGAAGTGACCCGCTGGCCAAAATAACTCCCAGAGCTCATTGACAGCTCATTTAGGATGTACTAAAATATCTGGAACATCTAAAGCCTTGCAGATATTGTCTCTTTTAACATTTCTGTTTATGATTCAACAAAAAGGAGACAAAGGGCAAAAATGAACTTCATGGAAGTGCTTCAACACCAAAACCACTTCTGACCAAAACTGACACAGATGTCTGACATTTGTTTAAAATTATCTTGATGATCCCCATGAAGGTGATTGATGGGGATCATCAATCACTTTTGGTAAATGTTCTTTAAACTGATGAGACAAAAAGTTGAACTTTTTGGACTGTGTGTTTGTTACATCTGGTGTAAACCAAAAATGGCATTTCAGAAAAAGCAAGTCAAACACAGTAGTAGTAGTGTGATGGTCTGGGGTTGCCTTGCTGCTTCAGGATGTGGAAGACTTGATTTAATTGACCACTTGAGCTCTCTTCCAGAAATTCTTGTAGAACACTGCCAACAACCCGTTAATGATCTTAAGATCAAGCTCACATGTTTTGCAGCAGAAGAATGATCCCAAACTCCGCAGCAAAGTTCCTCTATAGCAGTGTGAACAACTCAACACCAGTTGTTGCAACTGACTGCAGTTGTTGCCACAGAGGGTCACACAGCCAATTAGGTATAGGGAAATACTTTTTCACATAGGGCCAATTTGGTTTGTAAATAATTTTTCCATGTTATTGTTCTAGAATCTTTGGGGTAATTTGTTTCACTATCAGTAGACATAAAACATCCATATGTGACAAGGCAATACAGCAAAATACTGTATGTTACTAAGTACTAGCAAAGTACTAAAATCACAACTGCTCATTAAGAAAAGCCTGACTACTGCAGGGATAGATGAGTTTTTCGGTCTGTTAGTCCTGCATCTTGGCAACATATCTGCATCCTGACGGAAGTAACTTGAACTCACCATGGAGAGGATGATCAGGATCTGCCAGAATCATGGCCTTGTTCCCTGACCTCTTCTTGGTCAGTGAAGCTCTGTAGGGCTACACCAGTAATTTTGCTGCACATCCTGACAATCCCCAAGAGTGTGTTCCTGTTTTAACTAGATAAAAATCCAACTCAACTGATGAAGGTAAAAGTTGAATGAGACTTCATAAAACCCAAATAAAACATTCTCATAAAAGTAGAATCAACATTAAAACTACAAAGTTTCAGATGAAAATACAGTCTCGGCTGAGCCTTCTTACAAAGTGAGTTTATGTGCATGTTAAAGGTCAGTTCATCATCAAAGTTCCCAGGTTTTTTTAAATATTGGTATTCTCAACATCTTCAACATAATGTTTGTAATTTCCCTGAAGGAATCTTCCCAAGGGATCAATACAGTTTTATCTAATCTAATCTAATACCCATGGGAGTGGCGACAGAAGAGGTTTTTTTTTTTTTTCCTTTTCTAAAAATCTGATTGTCAGGGTCTTGGACACTGAATACTGGCTGCAACAATAATTTATATGTACTGTAATTTCTGGACTATTGAGCGCATCCAAACATAAGCTACACCCATTAAAAAAATAATAATACATTGTACATCTATAGGCTGTGCTTGTATATAAGCAACGGGTGTCCATATTGTAATGTGAGACTGTACAAAGATTTTTTTAAACTTTTGATTAACAAACATAAATATGTACAGTAAATGTTTTTTATTTATTTATTTATTTATTTTTTTCTGAACAATGTCGGTAACAGGGCTGGTTAAAAATAAAAATACTTTGTATAGTAGCGTGCCAGGAAATAAATGATTACCATCTTCATCTTCCTCCTGCAGAGGATTTTTTAAAAACTGCTCCTCTGTCAGCAGATTTTTGTTTTAAACCTTTATTTACACAGGTAGTCTCATTGAGTCACGAGGACCCAACCCCCAGGAGAGATGTGTATTGGGCAGCTATGTGAGCGCCGGGATGTGATGAGTCTAAATGTTTTGGCAGTAGGGAGCTCATTAGCCCATCAAAAAACAAAACTCCATAAATTATCCACAGCATTGTATAAACCGTGGGGTTCAAAGCCTGTGAAAAAAGTAGTGGCTTATAGTCCGGAAATTACGGTAAATTAAATCAATAACTGAAATCGTTTCAAAGTGCTTTTTGTATTTACTCAGGTTTTCTTTGTCTGATATCAAGATCAGTTTAATGATCCAATATGTGACCAAAAAACATAAATCTGTAAGGGGTGAAGACATTTTCACATGTTCATTTCCACTGTTTAATCTTATTTTCAAGTTCTGTACAAGAAGCTGAGTGCATCACTAGATATGTTTTGCTCAAATTGTTTATTGGTGCTTTTCCTAGTTGTGCTCTAAGTTAGAAATTTTATTTTGATCTGCTTCAGTGGGTTTTATGCTAGAATATTACTCTATTGTTCTTAAACATAGATGGCATCCATTACACTGGAACAATCACAATAAAAGGCCAATAAACTCCAGCATTGCAAACAAAACATCTTGCTGTGTACTCCTAAAACTCAACAATCAGCTCACATAACTTTAAATTAATTGTGCCATTAGTCACAATTTTCACAGTCCATATTAATGTGTTGTCTTCTCACAGCTCGGCCTCTTCCCTCCTAAACATCCCCGTCCGGTTCCCATGCCAACAGTTTCCAGGAGGTTATTCCGGTGCACTGGTATGGAAACTGCGGAAATGTGTCATCAGTGAGGATGTAGGAGGGGAGAGGAGCTCAGTGCGTGGAGGGATGCCCAAAGGAAGAAGTGAGTGGGCTTCACAGTTGTATATAAAGACGAGCTCAGTGGTGCTCACGCTCAGCGGCTCGCTCAGACTTGTCCCGCATTTCTCTGTGTTTTCAAAGCCACCAACAAATTGGAAAAGGCGCTCAACAGGATCTTTCAAAGCATCCTATCAAGCAGAACCCTGGGAGACCTTTTCAACAGCTCTTATTGATTAAGTCCCACTGTTACAACTTCTTGTCATTTTTTTGCGTCACCAGTCCCAGAACAGCCGAGGCAGCTGATCATATACTGTACAGCCATTTTTTTTTTTTTTTATTTTCGACACAACATTTCAAATCTTTCATCCTCCACTGCTTCTTTGCTGCCGTCTTCAGCTCATCATTCCCTCTGTTCTCCATGGCGACCAGCATGGAAACTCTCCCTGCCCATCTGCTGCCTTTGGTAATGGAGGAGTTCCCTCAGTCTTTGGCCACGGCTTGCGTCTGCAGGGCTGGGCAACGCGAGCCCCGCCTCCGCTGTGTGCAGTGTGGCATCATTGAGGAGGAGGAGGAGGACTGCTCCACCCTGGAGGAGGACCAGGCCCAGCGCTCATTTCTGCAGACAGTGGAGAGCCTGAGGCGGAGTACCAGATGAACTTCTCTTCAAGATCTTCCGGTCTTACATGTTTGACCTGATCTGGGCTCGCCTGCACTCACACTGGGAACCAGTTCAGAAATGGACTTTGTGGACGGTGATGTTTTTGGCAGAATCTTCATCACTGATGTGGAAAACGATGACAGATGAGACTCCACTGATGAAGTGTTTGCTAAAATTCAAGGCCAAGCATTTGAAAAAAAAAATAAAAATAAAATAAAATTCTCGCCCCCTTTCATGATCATTTTGATTGACATCATCTTGTGTTGAGAAATAATGGAGTTGTTTTAATCAAACCTTCAAAAATAACATCATGTTGTTGCATGATCCTGCACAATATCTCTAAAGTACAGTATATGAATGCGAAAGACTCTCAGCTACTACCACTCCAAATTTCACCTTAGTGTCTTTAAAAGTCATGTCTTTAGCATTTATGTGTAGATTAAAGTTGATTAGCTGTGGCAGCCATCTTGAAACGGGTTGCCTCCAAATGTCACTAAGTTGTAGATGTTCGTCCAATGATTACGTTCTGAACGTTTCATTCAAATCTGTTCAGTGGTTTAAGTGATATTTTGCTAACAAAGATATGGGGTTGACTAATAGTTAATGGAAAAGTCTTTAACACAAATTTCACATCAATCAGCACGCAGTGAGTACGTTGGAGATCATGCTTAGCTTCTCCCGCACCAAATGTCAGCTCAGTGTCTGTTTTGTTTCCTATGATTTCGTTCATGCACAAAATTGCATTAATTCCAAGATTTATGTTTATTTATTACTTGCAGCATCTGAGTATTATCCAAAGCACATAAAGCTTATATTCTAACATTTACTGGGCAATTTGTATTTTCCAGTTTTCTAGGTAAATAAACAGAAATCTGTTAAATGTGGTGCTGAGGAAACACTTTACCCATCAGGTCGCCTAACAGCAAACAGCAGGAAGTGGGTTCTGCATGCAACACGCCATTGGAAGGTGTTGGGCCCTTCCATTTGGTGGCACTGTTGACACACTTTTTAAGAGTCCATTAGCCAAAACTGAACTGTTCTACTCAACAGCTCAGTTTAACTGCATATTAACACATGCAATTTTTAAATTAGCCCTGCTGCTTCACTCACATTTCATTTATTATAAATTTTACCACTGATGGCTTCTGTGAGAGAATACTAAACCCTGAGCAAACAGCACAATTCAACAAGAATAATCATGTTGGCTTTCACAAAGTGGCCCCTCCCGCTCCACTTCAACATTTAAATGGCACCAAAATTTCACATTTTTAGCAGTGTCACTTCATTTCTGAATTCATTTTTTTCTTCTTGTTTCTAATTTATGCTCATCATAATGTGAAGATGTTTTCTGCACAGCCAAGCTCCATCTCTGCATCCCGTTTGCACTCTGATAATACTTTCTGTATAAAATGCCCAAATCTGGTGAAGAGGCTATTACTGGAAAGATGTAGCTTCAATTATGGCTAAATTAGATTGCTATATCTCTATTTCTTGATGATTTTCAGAAAATAGCCTGAAAGCTGGCAGATGTCTGCTCCATAGATGAAATCAGTTAGAGACATCATATGCATCTGGAACAAGGCTATTATTTTGACCATTATATGAATATACTTTTTTAATTTTATTTTTTAATAAATCTGAAGTACAAAACCAGGACTCTTTCATTATGTTTTCCTATTTTTTTATTATTAGTAGTAGTACTGTATTATATTATTATTATTATTATTATTATTATTATTATTATTATTATTATTATTATTATTATTATTATTATTAT
>JARVGV010000645.1:36470111-36480276 GCA_031762435.1 Hypsolebias longignatus
TAAAATGCTGCATAAAAAAGGCAACGTACGGCGCAATGACGTCACTAGGGGCAGTGCCGTAAACGTGAAATGCCTTAAACCGATGACGCCTTAAACTGGGGGCTACCTGTACAGATGATTTTAACGTCAAAGTACATTTATTAAGCAAACGTTAGACTGAGACACGCCTTTACTATAATTTTGAGCAAACAATAGTTTTTAGTTGTTTATCTTGTTAAATTTCGAAGAAATACACAGAAGCTCATCCCTCAGAGTGTACGTTTCTGCAAATCAGGTTTTGAAATGCAGCTGATTTTACCATCAAAGTGCATATACTAAGCAAATGTTAGACTGAGACACACCTTTACTATAATTTAGAGCAAACAAATAATTGTTTAAAGTGGTAATCTAGCTAAATTCTTGTCAAAGTCCTCCCGTGCACGCCCCTGCAGCCACCATTTGGCAGCCCGTTGATTTTTGGCACAACACTGGCCCACATTTCCAGGTTTGGCCCACATTTCCAGGTTGGACCAACATTTCCAGGTTTGGCCCACATTTTTGGGTTAGCAACGGTGACACGTAACAAACACAATGCATCAGCAATGACACATAATAGATGCAATATATTCATGGATTTTTCCACTTTATTAGACATATTTGGACTGATGCGACTTATAGGCCAGTGCCACGTGTACGGCGGAAAATACGGTATGTCATGGAGGCAACAGATCTGAAAGGGAAATATCCTGAAAGTATTTCCAGCCCAGTGAAGATACAGTATAAAATCCATCAAGCAATGTTTTTGCCTTAAGGTCTCCTCCCAGCAGGACATGCCCAAAAATTCCAGAAGACGGCACCCACAAAGTATCCTTATCTGAACCCCGTCATTTTACTGCTTGTAAGAGAAACGAGCAGTGGTTGTATTCTGAACTCCCCTTGGATGGCAGCACTCCTCCCTTTAATTCAAAAGCTGAAAACAGTCAACCTACAAAGGAATCTCATTTCAGCCATTCTATCCAGGATCTCTTTTTTTCCATCATAATCCACCACTCATGACCATATGTGAGGGTTAATGCATAGACAAATCTGTGAAATTGAGACATTTGCCTTAGGACTCAGCTCTTCTTCATCATGGCAGACCAGAGCAACACCATTATTACTACAAATGAGGCACCAAACTGTTGACCCATCTCCCATTTTATCCTACCATCCTTCATGAACAATGCTCCCAGATTCTTGAACTCCTCCTGAGGCAGAGATTCATACCTGACCTGGATGATTGATCATTTTTTAAATAAAATAAACAGATCACTGTGATGATACCATGGAGCTGTGGTAATTCTGTAGAGTGTTCTGTGGTCTTATGGCTGTAATGGTTGACGGTTCTATGGTTAGAGCACAGGTTGCATCAGGGACTGGCATCTGGTGTAAAACAGATGCCAAATCTTTGCTCCCTGCAGAAGGAATCAGCTGAAAGAAAAACAACAGCAACAACACTCATGACACCATGAACATTACAAGCCATAAAATATATTGAAAAAAAGAGAATTGCAATTTTTATTCATATTCATGTACAGTATGAACTACAATCTCAGGTATCAATAATCGAACATTATCCTTCGTAAAATTTAACTCCCTACAAGCACTGTCTTTTTTCTTGTTTTTGTTTTGCTTTTTTTGTATTTTTTTAAACAACAGGAGCACATGTAAAATTATGATCTGAAGATTTTTTTTTTTGCATTATCTTTTGAAAATATTTTTTTGTAGAAATTTTGCCATGTGATGATTATTCTCTCCAAAAAAATGAGAGAATGTTCCCACATACAATAACCCTCCCCATTAATGGACAGTTGGCAGAATAACACACAGGAATTGTATCACCTTGGCTGAGGGTTTTGCACCAAAAAAAAAAAAAAAAAAAAAAAATAGAAAGCAAACAAATTCAGTCTGCTGGTATGCCAAGTCCCACACTCTGCATGACAGTCTTCATTCATTTTCATCCCAGCACTTCAAAACCTCCCCACATAATCTGTCCTGTCTAAACAACTACAGTACCAATACACAGATATTCCATTCATTCTGAGTAACTCACAACCCTCAAATACATGTATTAAAAAAATTCTGAATGTTTTTTTTAACTGTAGCCAGTATGAACATTGAATCATTTTCCACCAAAAGTGTTGAAAAGGAATTGAGCATTGGGAAAAAAAATTAAAAAAGGGAAAGAATGGCTTACTCATTCATGGTCATTACCATTTACCGCCCTGTTCTCGTCATTCGTAATGAAAGGCTGGTGGTGAATAGATCCTGTTTCAGCTGTTCTTGCCTTTTTTTTTTTTTTCTTCTGTTCTTAGCTTATAGCATATTAAAAAGAAAATCCTAATTTGATGTCCATCTTGTTCCACACGTCATCACACCATTGTAAAAATACCTTAATAAAGTTAGAACACTGCCAATAAGTTACAAAGTACAATTTGGTGACTAAAGTTTGAGAGTTATAAAGTCTGATGGGATTAGGTGGATGGCAAAAAAAAAAAAAAAAAAAAAAAAAAGGTTAAAAAGAGGGCTTTTTTAAATATAAATTATTTTACTGAAATAACTCAACATGATGTCATGTTTGGGTCAAGCCCTTTCCAAACTTGTATGTAAATATGTATTCCATTTAGCCACTTTTGGTCAACAACCAGGGCAGGAATTTGCCTGTGGGAAATTAAAATATGCTTGTTGCACAGAGACCAAAGCAAAAGGCATATCTACCGCTTCTTGCTTTCTGCACAAGGTCACTGTTTCCATGGCGACTGCTGATGGCTAGTTTGCGTCCTTATTCCTTATCTATTTTTCCACTTCAGTCTCCTCATATCTGCAATATCTTTGTTTGAAGACCCCTCATGGTCAATGCTGGCTTTATGTGTCTAACCTCTGTTCCTCCCTTTTCATCCGTATTTTCCACTTGCATGAGCGTTCCTCAACCCAAAAATAAATAAAAAAAAAAAAAAAAAAAAAACAAAAACACAGCATGTAAATGGACTGAAGAAGACATAATGTTCTGATGATCCATGATGCAACATCAAAGAGTCTGTGTGTGTTGTTTCTTTGCCAAAAAAAGAGACTGAGCAGGGGTCGCTTCAATATCAAAGGCCTCTACCCCCTGTGAGATGTTGGGCACAAAGTCTCATGCTGTTTTCTTATCAGCTTTCCTCTGTTAGTCTGGAAATGAACTGCTGATACAGATTAATGAGCTATAAGCCATCTCCTCTTATTTTGTCACAGGTTCCTAGCTGCTTCACTGAGTATGTTAGCCCTGTCTGCGTTCATCTGACAGGGTCACACTGCATTACAAATCGGCCTCATTTGCCTTTTTATCTGTACTAACAGATGGACTATCAGCGCCTGGGCTTGTGTGACCCTGGGGTGACGGCAAGGTGCTGCAACACCAAGTGGACGTAGATCATTACCAGGTTAACAGTGAGGCTACAGATCACAACCTTATGCTACCCTTCATTTTCCTAAGAAAAATTCTGCCGCTGCGTGGCATACACAAAGCGAGACAAATGAGATATGATGATGGGCGAGGAACATGCCTGAGCTCAGTGACTGAGAAACAAAAACAGACGGAGGAACCAAGAAATAAAAGAGTGAAGCAAAAACAAGGAGGATATTGACTGGGATAATAGATAATTCATGGATATAAAAAGAGAGATCAAAAGGAAAATGGTTAAGGGTAAGAGTCTAGAGAAATGTGAGGAGAGGGAGTGGGAGCAAGACCTTAATCTTAATTAAAGTGAAGGATGTATGGCTGTTGTTCAGGAGCCACAGGGGAAATGCACATTTACTCATTTGCCAGCTTTGCTCTGCAGGCATGCTGGTTTCACTGTGATATAATCCAGAGCTGTGTCATTAAAAAGATCTAATCTTATCTTGAGTGACAGCTGGAATATGATGGTGAGGAAAATACCCCGGCATTTTTTGTTTGATGTTTTGTAAAGTTCCTTCATATTAGATATAATCTGCTGACTAAGTTTCAAATAAACATTTAAAAAAAAAAAGTCCTTTACCAGGTTACATTCTTTTCTTAGGAGAATGGACATATTCATATATGGCACCACATTCATTTATGCCCAGGACCAAAACCTCTATAGGTTTAGCAAGCTGTATTTGTTACCAAACAGAATCACATTTAATAAACCATTCTTTCCCTTAAGCAGTATTACACAAAGAGAAATAAAATAAGCTAAAAAAGCTATCACAAATCATTTTTCTCCATTTAGCCACTAGACATATTTTAATAAATAATCTTGGTATTTGTAAAGACCCCTTTTAAAATATCAGATGTTGTTCCTTTGCCAAATGCTGATTAAGTGTTATAGTTAAGATCAACTGTCAAGTCAACAGCATTTTTTATTATTTTTTTTTTATTTTTATGTTTTCAGCCATTGTATTCCAAGGTACTGGTAATACTGGGCATGAAGTCAAACTTATGATTAGATTTGGGTCTCTTGGACGTTGTCTTTTGAGCAAGCTTGAATCAGTAAAGGTTCCTGTGTGGCTGAGCTGTGTATGGTACTGAGCATAGGAGCATGGTGGTAAGTGGTTTTGTAGGTGTTGTAGTGGTTGTAGTGCTCTAGTGGAGGAAGCGATAGATGTCTCTCCATAGCAGCAACACCTGCAAGCTCTTCTTCAACAGTAATAACTTCCATGGAGGAGGCGGGGCCATCAGGGTCCTGCTGGTTATGCTGCTTCCTCATCTTGTAGAAAATCACCAGCAAAACAGCAGCCATAAGTGTAATCGCCACAAAGCAGCCAATGATAATCTTGGTGGTTTTCATCACCTCATCCAGACCATTGAGGGCTCCTTCTCCATCCAAATCCAGAACTGGGATGGTGTAAGTCCGCTCTGTGGTTCGTGTCGAAACAGGAGTACCCTTTGTAGTTGAGGAGGGTATCCATTCAAATGGGGGAAGAGATGTTTGACTTTCCTCCCCAGGATTCCCAATCACCTCTACAGTGACAGTGGTAAAATAAGTCACCCCACTGTTATCCACAGAGGTAACATTGAGCACAGCAGAAGCCGAAATGTTGCCTGCGGTGTTGCTAACCATACAAGTGTAAGTTCCAGTGTCCTGCATTGTTACACTAGTAAAGTTTAGTGTCCCATCATTGAGTACAGACAAACGCACCTTATAAGCCCCATGTGTCACCAAAGAGCCGTTTGGTGTGAGCCAAGAAATAGAGGTCAGCGAGCTTGTACGGCATTTAAGCTCAGCACCCATGCCCTCAGTCACATTTAAGTCACTGGGTGGCTCTACAATAACAGGAACGTCACACTGGAAGTAGCTGTGGTCCAGTTCTCCAATATAGCGCCCCTTAAAGTCTGAAGGAGTAAAGCAACGGGCACAGCAGCTGGTATTGGCAGGCACTGTTTCCTTAAGCCACCAGCTGAGCCACAAAATGTCACAGTTGCAGTTCCAAGGGTTATGATGGAGGTGGACTCTTTCAAGACGATGCAGTGGTGTAAAGAGGTCATGTGGTAAAAATGTCAGGTTGTTATGAGCCAAGTTCAGCTCCACCAGTGACTGAAGATCGTCAAATGAATTTCTCTCAATAGCTTGGATCTGGGCGTGCATCATCCACAGCTTTTGAAGATTCACTAATCCTGTAAAAGAGCTGGGCTTGAGGACAGAGAGCTGGTTGCCTGACATTTCTAGCTCTTCAAGCCTAATCAATGGTAAAATGTTGGGAATCTCCTTGAGGTTGCACATTCCCAAGTTTAGGTAGCGCAAGTTGCTCAAATCTTTGAAAGCTCCATCAGATATGTAGGAGAGACGTTTGAGCTCACCCAAATCTAGTCTTCTAAGAGAAGGGACCCGGTTGAAGGCATATGATGGTATACTTTCAATGGGGTTGTTTCTTAGCCACAGTTCCTTAAGTTTGGACAAGTACTCAAATGCTCCATTGGGGATTGTTGTCAGTCGATTATCAAAGAGCTCTAGTGTGTTGAGACTGGCTAACCCATTAAAAGCGCCAATTTCAATGCTGCGTATATGATTTTTGCTCAGTTGCAGGATCTCCAGATGACGCAGATGCTTGAAACTGTCCACCTTGATTACTTGAATGAGGTTATCCTGGAGGTTCAGGTACCGGGTATTGGTGGAAATGCCATCTGGTACATCTCGTAGACCACGCCGAGTGCATATGACTTTACTAAATTGGTTACTGCATGAGCAGACAGAAGGGCAGGTTTGAGCACGAACTAGTCCAGCTACCACCAGGATCTGAAGGGCTAAAAGCAGCACAAAAAGGGGGTTGGAAAATGCCCCCTTCAGCCTACGACCTCTCATTGTCTGGCACTGGAGGGTGGAGATCATTGTGTTCAGCATTCATAGTTCATCTGGTGTTTGTGTTCTCTGAAAAAAAAATAGAAAAAGAGAAAGACAGAGGTTAGGTCTCAGTCAGTCGTTCAGCTGTTTGTTTTGCCACTAAATTCTTGAGAACAAAATAATTTGTTTTTCTAAGCTTCTTTCAAGCACATGCAGATGCTACTGTATATTTATACAGGAAGTTTAATTTGCATTTGTAATGTTGGCAAATTAAATCAACCCACTTAAAGAAATTTATTTTGACACATTGGACCTCATGATGAATAAAAACCTGTCACAATATTCCATAATGAACTGTTCATGTATACAGTACAAGTGCAATGTATCTTGTATAGAAAAAGAACTACGGTAGATGAACTGAAGACATGCATTGGGTATAAGTACTACCAGTCTCTGTAATAAATCAGAACGTTTTGTTTGCTCTCTAACCCTGGATCATCTCCAGATTGTAGCATCAAGACAAGTTGATGTACCTGCAAAAAACATTCATCCTCATGGGTTTATAAGACATTTATCATTCAATAAATACAAGTTTTATAAGGAATGTTATGGTCTGTTGGACTGGTAAACTCCAAAAAGCATTTATCTCGGACAAAAGCTGATGGGATACCAATGGGAGATCATTTGCTAAAAAAAATAAATAAATAAAAAACTTTTTACACATTTAATTTAGGTATTAGCTTTGGATTCTGAGCATTCCTACCTAGAATGTGCCCGATATGTGTGTGATAGCAAAACACAGCATGCTATAAACAAACCCATACTTTTAGTTTTTACTGATTTCACCATGTCCTTAGATGTTTTATAATTTGTTGCCTTAGAGAAAAAAATATTTTATGTTTGGCTTCTTCACTAATGTATGATTATGTCATGTTTTTTCTTATGTTTGTGGAAATAATTGTACCAAAACGATCCATGAAACACGATTCAGTTTAAAAATGTAACAATGTCAGATATTGTTCTAAAGTAACTCAGTCGTATCTGCCAAATGAAGTTTACGGATAAGAAGCTCTTTTATTCTGTTGTCTCAAACTATTGAACCAGCATGTCAGTGAGTATGCCTGAAAATCCCGGTGATAAAAATAAACTCGGACAATCATACGCATTGAGCACAGCTTGTACCTCCCACTTCCACTCTGCAGTGATGATGTGCTGCTATCATTCCTCATTTTTCTGCCTTCATGGATGGCAACCTACAAACAAATCAATGCATGCAGTGTAACAAACACATATATGTGCTGAAAAATTAAGTGTGAAAGTGTTGTGTCAAGCTGTACTTTTAAGTGATTTAGACACTACTCTGCAGTGCAGTTGATGCCTTTGCCAAGAGCAACGGACTCTTATCCATCAAAAAAAAAAAAAAAAAGAGAGAGACCAATATTAATATTACACACAGAGTCCTCCTTTTGGGCCCTATTTGGCTCCTTTTTTTAATTCTTACAATTGACATTATCTGCTAATCATCTCTTTCTTTCAGCCCACAAGCAAGGGGAAACAAGTATAATATGACAGGTGTTTTCTAAACTGTAAAATTTTTAACTGAGGTGGAAATGCTCTCCATTGAGGATGAGTGGCTGTCTTAATCAGAAGAAATGAGCCTACATGTACGGTAACTTGATTTTTGCACCAGCCAGGCTGTCACAATAGCCGTGATGGAGCGAGGCTGCGGAGAGACGAGTCTCTGCAGGAGAAGCAGATCGAATAAGGCCTCCCACAGGCTGGAGCTCATTTTGTCTGGCTGGAATTACAACAAACCTTGTTCTGCCACCAAAGAGAGGAAAATGTCAGACATGGCAAACACACTGATAGTGATTATCTGCTGTCAATACAACATATCAGTTTGTAATTCCACCAGAATGCATAAAAAGACGAGCATGTTGATCTACCACCACAAGAGGAATTCTGGCTTTGGCCACATGCCTTATTCATAATGCATTTAACGTGCATACATTTTACTGTGCTTTATGGCTTATTACACAAAGAAACGGAAAATATATTGCAGATGGAAAAAAAATGCTTTCCCCTTTTGTTGGTGCAACACTGCATGGATTAATTTTCATCTAGCTGCGCTCAACATGTGTTCAGAGCAACTGAAAGCAGTAGCTACTTACATCTAAAATCCTGCCAGTAACATAAAACCCACACACCCACCCTTACGTTTCAGCTCCTGCAAACTGCAGACACTGGCTCTATGTCTAACGGTGCTGTGATTTGCAATACACATTTGTTAAAATGAGTTGTGCAGAAAAGTGCACAGTAAACATATGTTTTGGTGCACAAGGAGGCTGTAAGGTGGAACATTTCAGGGCATTTAACTTATACAGTATCAGATAGTGACTCGGCATGGTAGCACCTAACCCAGGAACTGCTTTCTTTCTTAAAAAACAAAATGCAATATCACACACATTCATACAGCACACATGTCAGCTTGTTCCAAAAGCATGGAAGTGTTCTTCTGGCCAAACAAACAAAACGGAGTAGCTAAACAGAGTGGGGGAAAGATACGTTTTGTTTTAATTTGCTCAATGTATAAATAAAAGATACTCCTCAGTTGCTCTGCACGAATTGAATTTAGAAAGATGGAAGACAAAACAAAAAGCATGAAAATGTTGCATTAAGAAGGAACTTGTTTCACAGCCACATTTTGATTGTGATATTTGTGCAAACATGTCGGCACGTTTAGCATTTCCCCTCGGGTAGCAAAGGGAAATTCAGAATCTTTTATGCACAACAGGATTAGTTCAACCCAGCAACACACACACACACACAAAAAAAAGAACATTTGATTTTACATTTGCAGAATCTGCCAAATGAAATTTCATGTTTGGAAGACAGCGTTGCCGTCGTTCGCTCTTGTTCGTCAGAACACTTTACAAAACAAAAGGATCAAAAATTCAAAAGAAACAAGTCCATTTCACTACTATAGTTTTATATAAAGTTTTTTAATTGCATTTAAATAAAATGTAAAATATCTACCTATTAGAGTACTACACACAAGAAAAGAAAAAAAAATCCAAACAAAGGCAAGTGAATAAGGTCACATTGTTGATTAACAACTGCTGATCATTCACAGTTAATCATAGGAGTATGAAATTGATAGCAAGTGTTAAGTATGAAGTGATGAAATCAGGCAAGACTCATAATGATGGAGGAATAAGCCTATGGCCACTAAGTGGGCTGTCTGATGAGCTGAGTATCATTCTGCTAATTCATGCAACACATCACCGATTCATTGCATTTGCATACGTTTGGTGCACGTCTTGTTTTCAATCTCGTTTGTGCTGATGTTGTAACATCACAGGCCCTCTGGGGCTTTTAAGACCTGGATGCAGATGATGTGCCTCAAAGAGTAGATACATAAATCTGTTCCATCAGTGTTTAAAATTATTATAAATAGTGGTGGCTGATATGATTATAGTGTACACTGGGTAACCTAAAACAACACATTTAATGGATGTTAGAAATGAACAATGACATTTTCCCACACCTTTTTAAAAAAATGACAAGATTTTCTAACATTGTGCTCAAAGCGTGTTTTTTCCCAAATAAAAAGTTTAAAATTACAAAACCTCATATCTATTTATTTTTCTTTTGTTTGTCATTTTAGTGTATGACCGACTTCATGAACTTGATAGATAAAGCTGAAAGCTTCATGGTTTAAAATTAATTGAACCATAACCTACAGCACTGGCTTCCCCCAGGGCTGTGTGTTGAGCCCCCTCCTGTTCGCTCTACTCACATATGATTGTGCAGCTACCCATCCAGGCTGTCACATTGTAAAGTTTACATATTATACAGTGGTGGTGGGA
>JARVGV010000645.1:36743134-36754661 GCA_031762435.1 Hypsolebias longignatus
GTAAAATCGGTTTCTCATGCAAGCATTGGCCGATTTCTGATTTCCCAAAATTAAGGAAATCGGGGCCGATAAATCGGGGGCCGATAAATCGGTGCACCCCTACTGGAAACTACAGCATTTTTTGTGTAAACCCGGTAATTTTTTTGCTTATTGCCCCCAATAAACATTGAAAACACTAATGTTTCCAGAGGTTGTTCTTGTGTAACCGGGGCCTTATGGTACGTAGATCACTTTGACTTGGTCATTTTAAAAGTAGCTCACAGGCTGAAAAAGTGTGGGCACCCATGGTGTATGGCATGTCACCTGTATGTATTTGTCCGCGATGTGCAACATTGTTGTAATAATCGTTTCCTTTGCTTGACTTTAGCACAACAGGCTACCCCACCCTGCCCGGCTCCAGGCATCAGCACCTTCCTAGGACACCTACTAAAGAGAAATGGGAAGCAGCAAAACTATTCTCTACTAAGACTGGGGTTAAAGCAAAAGGAAAAAAGAAAAGTTAGAGTGAGTTCGCTACGGCTCAGACTGAGAAGAATCAGCTTTAACTAGCTAATGACTTTCATTCCTAGGGTGAGGTACAGAGAAAGTTCTACGTAGCAAAGCTACACAGAATAAGAATAGTTGTTTACCAGTTATAGAAAATTTAGCTCGTCAAAAAGACCTCTGCTTTTCAGTTACCCGGTATTTAATAATCATTCAAAAAGATAAATCAACTATTGATTAATGATTTACCAACCATTATTACAAACAGTTTGTATCCAAATCTGCAGTTTAGAAGTAAAAGTTTGCATCATTCTGCTTTGACTGATATTAGTAATTGATCTTGGTCCATTTGGATCTTATAGCAGCATAGAACACAGCAGGAATTAAAACCAAATGTTTGACAGTGATTTTTAATTGCTCAGTCTTCCACATCTTTTGTCCTTCCAGATAAATGTTGGCTTGATGACCATTCAGGACGGTGGTCTTAGGCCACTACGTGGGCAAACTTTTCCCTTACAAACAGACCCTGACGTCACTGCCACGACTCTGCTCAATCAGGCTGTAAAAAAAATTAAGGACTTCAACAAAGATGTCAAAGATGGACCTTTCCTCCTTCTGTATCCGGATGGTACAGAGGTCATTAATATTCCTGGGACTCAAAGACCTTTTACTCTTGATGCTTATAAGGCCGAACTTGGCAAGCCATATCAAAGGATTACTATTTTTATCAGCTTGAAAAGTCACTTTGAAGAAGGTAAGCTGTGATGTTTGTGTGTGGAGTTTGTCATGCATCGCCTTAGTTTCGACAACTTTATATTTTGGAATTGTAAAAATGAGCATTGCTGGCATTAATCAATAGCATAGGTTAGCTCCTACGAGTCAAGTTACTACCTGGAAACTCGCAATGTTAGATCAAGGAGGGCGACTTGGTGAGATACTGACTCATGCTACTCAGAGAACTGGGGTTACGACAGAAACATAAAGTTCTCTTTCATAGTATCTGTTTCGTGTCTCACATTGGGAAAGAAAATATACTAACTCCCGTATTGCTCAGCAGATTTCATGTTACCTTCCAGCTATTTTCAGTTCTCCTGTCCACTTAGTGCTACAGTAGCTGTTTACTTGCGCAAATCTTTGACTTTTGAGCTCTTTCAACGTTTCTAGTAGAAATGTTGTTGCTCACCGACCAGTTTTGCATCCCTGACATGCTAATATTATTAGCATTAGCAAGGCGGAAATATGTGAGGTAGACATAGGTCGCACATGCATGGTCAGGTCATGTCCAACCTGTGCACGTGACTAAACTCTGGGTCTGAGAGAGAGAGCAACAGAGAGAGAAGTGAATGCCCACTGGAGTGCACAGACTGTTGAGTTTGTCGTATATTCCAGTCTATAAATCACAGTTTTTTTGCTGATTTGACCATCAAAGTGTATTTATTATGCAAAAGTTAGACTGAGACACACGTTTACAATAATTTCGAGCAAACAAATAATTGTTTTTAAGTGTTAATCTTATTAAATTCTTGTTAAAGTCCTCCCGTGCACGCCACCGCCGCCATTTGGCAGCCCGTCGTTTTTTGGCACAACGCCGGCCCACATTTCCGGATTGTCAGCGGTGACTCGTAACAAAAGCGACGCATCAGCGGTGATGCAAAATAGATGCGACGTATACGGTGAAGTGACATATTTATGTATTTTTCCACTTTATTAGACAAATATGGACTGATGCAACTTATAGGACGGAGCGACGTGTTCGTCAGAAAATACAGTACAGGTAGTCCTCGACTTACGACGGAGATCCGTTCGCACGGCGGCGGCGTAAACCGAATTTTATGTAAGTCGGAACATGCATGGTACACATTCTACGCGGCGTAGTAAACCCAGTTTTTGTCAACGTAAGACAAAACCAGCGTGCATATGTACCATAAACATATTACAGTACTGTATTTCCAAGCGGTTAGCTAACACAGTACCCTACACAATTATCAAAAAACACATAAAATACTGCACAGTACGTTTCATAATGAAATAAAACAATAAAAAAAACAGTACCTGTATCCCTCCGCCGCTGGTTAACTCTTTCTCTTTTTTCTTTAAAATCCAATCCACCTCGGTCAGGAGTGTTTACAGGTAAGTCCAACCAACGGAGTTTATTAGCACAAGAGCTACTATTTTTACAGGCTGCACCGCCTTAGAGCACAAACAAACACAGCAACTTCCCTCACGTCACTACCGAATGAGCTCCTCCAGCGGGCAAGTTGTTTCCCACACAACAAAATGGACGCCAGAGAGCGGGAGGAGTCCACAGGGTCTTAAAGGGAAAGTTATTAACACCCCATTTACAAAAGAAAAGACGCTGTGTAACTCGAAATAAGGCCATTCAAAGTCAATGGGAGGTGCGTTGTAACTACGAAACGTCATAACTCGAGACCGTCGTAACCCGAGGACTACCTGTATGTTTCTAAACACTAAAAGAAAGCAGAATGTCATGATTTCAGCTCTCTGCCTTGGCTGCTCTCTGCCTCGGCTGCTCTCTGCCTCGGCTGCTCTCTGCCTTGGCTGCTCTCTGCCAGCGCTCTCGGCCACGTCCACTTCTCCGCTGCAGAACAGAACTTTGACACGCTGCATCATGAAGAAGCCTCTCCTGCACCTTGGGCGGCACACAGGTGTTAAATCATTTTAAATAATTTATTTTAAAATTTAAAAAATCCATGCTGATCATGCGACTCATCCATCAATCAGCCAATTGTGTCATTTTCAATTTTGAAAAACCGCGATAGAGCGAGTCCACGAAAAACAAACCGCGACGTAGTGAGGCATCATTGTACACAACTGGATTAATACATACTTTCCATGCTTTTATCCTCCATTTATGGTTTGTAATATTTTTTGTTTTTATTTCTGTCTCATTATTATCAAAATGTTAAACCCTCAATCTCTTTTTGAATTGTGTGGCCTAATTTTTATTACTCAGCCAGATTCCATGTACATTATTGACAGGGTAACATTTAATGTGCTGTTTTAAGAAAACAGGTGTGTGTCTGTGTGAGAGACGATTATAGGCAAATGCTTTAAAAAATAGTAATTAAAAAAAGACTATAAACCCATTTAATTTATTGCATTTGTTTGGCTGCAAATGCCAAACAATAGAGAGATTTATTATCAAAAACTAAACTTATCTGAAAGTGCTGGAATCCTGCTGTGACTATTCCTAAAAGGTACCATGTTCTGTGTTTGAACATTTCTAGAACTGGATCCCCCAGTGACAGTAACAAAGATAATTTGGTAGCTAAACAGCAGTTTTTGTTGCACACCTTGTAATATTTAAGAACATCAGTTTTCTGTAATGTCACTTCTTACCAAATTAAAACATTTATTCACATAGAATGAAAAAAATGCAGTACAGAACAAGTCAGTCTGCTTTAGTGGTTTGGGGATACATTGATAGAAAATGCAAAATAATAAACTGTAAGAGAAGGATTATGCTTTGACCCTGTTCCTGAAGGTTCTTCAAAGGACTAAAAGTCTATTGAGTTACCACAACTTGATATTTTCTGTCATTCAGTGAAAACACAAGTCCAACATGTCATATAACTGAAGGTAGCATTCTTTAAAAAGCTTCTTGTCTGTGGCTTTCTTGTATGGAGTTTGCATGCTCTCCATGTGCATGCACGGGTTTTCTCCTAGTATCCTCATCAAAAACATGCATGTTAGATTAAAAAAACAACTCCAAATTTTTACACTGTGTGAGTGCAATGGAGAAGGGTTATTTGACTTGTTTGTCCCTATGTGTCCTTGTGATGGACTTGTAACGTGTCCAAGGTGTCCCCCGCCTCTCACACTGTGACTGCTGGAGATGGATGGATGGATGGTTGGATGGATGGATGGATGGATGGATGGATGGCATTGAATGAACAGATACATATTGCTAAATGGTAGAGTTAAAACAATTATCAGATGATTTTTAACTCAATGCTGTAAAAATAGCAATGTGTCCATATCTGTGTTGGCTCTGGTTTATTAGCTGTGACAGCCATTTTAAATTGGGTTGACTGTAAAATTTAGTGAGTATTAGACATACTTCCAATAATTAGTTTGTTTTCTACAGTTTACTTTACATGTTTTATTTATATCCATCAATGGTTCATGAGATATTTTGATAACAGATGGGCAAATCTGACCAAAATAGCAAACCAACAAAGTCCATGCTCAATAATCCAGGTATGCAATCCAACAATTTTCACTCAGTTTTGTGTTGTGTGTTTCCTTGACTGATGAATTCTTCTGATAGGAAGGTGAAACGTTTCAGCACAAAAAACTGTCCAGTTAATGGCAAAGTTTTAAAAAATACCGTATAATATATCTCCCGTGGTCAGTTAGTGCTCAGAGTACATGTTGGGAATTAGGGGTGCACTGATAAATAGGCCCCGATTTCCTTAATTTTGGGAAATCGGCCAATGCTTGCATGAGAAACCGAGTTTACAGATTCTTTTTGGTTTTAACAACAATTGTCTAAACTTCATTTATATTTCAGAGTGCTACCTTGTGACCAGTTAAAACAAGTTTGTATTGTTTCTAGAATATTGTTCAAGGGTCTGTTTTTCAACAAAATAAGATTGAAATTTGAAGGCGCATTGTGACCTTACAACATCTAACAGTGGTGCTTATAAAACTAAATCGGTATCGGCCAAAATCGGAATCGGCAAGTCAGACTTTGTAGAAATCGGTGAGCGGTCAAAAAACTGCAATCGGTGCACCCCTATTGGGAATGATTCTCAGCCACCAGCACACCAAATTTCAGCTTAATATTTGTAAAACTGGATGAGCTTTAGCTAACAAGGTTGAGTCAGGTCCTCTGGAGGGATTATTATTTTTGTTGAAATGTTTTGTATTTTATGTCTGCTTGGCCATCAGGGCACTAACAATTGATTGATTGTCCTCCTTTTGCATGTGAACAACTTTGTCTGTCAGCAGCAAACTGGTTGACCCAGTATGAGAAGGTGCTACATGAGATATACGGTAAGTCTTTTTTTATTATTAAAGACAAATTGTTTCAAGAAAGAAGAGTCCATCCAGAGGACTTGACTCAACCTTGATAGATTCATCTACTTGGACATGCATCAAGACATGGATGAGCAATAGACACTTTTGTGTTTGCTAAAGATTCTTAACTGATGTGACAATCTTAAATAGGGCTGTATTCAAGTTTGTTCAGTTGAAAATGTATATCTTACTCATTGCTTTCTGAGTTACATGAAACCTGTCCATTGTTTTATAAAATGCTACAGACAAATACATACAATGTACAGAAATAATTGGGTGGTTTCATAGCAACTTTTGCAAATAATTCAATCACCTCAAGTTAGAATTCAGTGCAAGTTTTAACTGAGCTTAAAACTCACAGCGTTATTTCATTTCATCATGATTATTAGAGCATCATCTGCATAAAAGTAAAGACCACTAATGCAGGTTGCCTTAAAAATAGTCTTTGTAGCAACGATAGTATAACTCAAAAATAAAACTGCCCTGGGGAACTTTAAAAGTTAGTCCTTTAATCTAAAACTTGTTTCCTGAAGTGCTGCTGAGAAGTGTGCCAACGTTCATTGATGCTGTACTGATGGGATGCATGATTTGCTTCAAAGGCAGCAACCTGAGAGGAGTGGAGCAGGTCTGATAAATCTGTGTGTCATTGACTGCTCGTCTCGTATAGCTGCCCTGAGCACTATGCTACACACAGGCAGGAGAGTGAAAGGGAAAGTGCCCAGGGGTATGTGTGCATTATGTATGGAGAGGGCAGTAAAGTGTCATCTTTTTTCATTTATTAATGATACCAGGAGGATATACCTGCATAATTAAATGAATATGGAAGGACTATGTCAAGCTAGAACAAATGGTTTGATTTATATGTGAAAATGGAACACTTGACTTCAACTGTAAAGGTTAAAAAAAAACAGGAATACCAAGTAAAATGGTTAGAAATGTATGCTTTGATAACTCATACTTTATTGTTATTTAATCGACTTGCATCAATATTTTATTGCATGAGTAACAGTCACATGACGATAGGATTATGCTTGTTTGAACTCAGAGATAAGGGAGTGATGTTTTAGCTGGAATTATGCCAAGACACGACCATGTGTTGGTGATTTTAACATTCATGTGTGCTGTCCCTCCAAGCTGCTGGTCAAAGACCACTTTTCAGACATGTTAAATGGGATTTGTGTGTGTGTGTGTGTGTGTGTGTGTGTGTGTGTGTGTGTGTGTGTGTGTGTGTGTGTGTGTGTGTGTGTGTGTGTATGGATGCACAGATTCATATTGGTGTTGATGGTGATACACCCTGTGCAGTGTGCAATGGTTTTGACATGTCTGGAATGGATCAATAAAATAAATACATAAAATAAATGGTAACACTTTACAATAAGATACACAAAATTTGATTAACTACTGGGGAATACATCAGGAATGGACCAGGAGCTAATGGGTAGTTAACCAATACTTTCTGGGACACACACAGTCAATCCTTATTAATGGACTACTGGTTAGTTACCTCGTAAATGAAGAGGAACTAATCAAGAACTAATCGGTCATTACCAGGGAAGACAAAGAGGAACGAATCAGGAACTAATGGGTAGTTAACCAGTACTTTTTGGAGAACACACAGCCAAGCCTTATTAGGGAACTACCGGTTTGCTACCACATAAACAGATGGCACATTCTCCATGTGGGTTATGAATAAATCCTGCACCAGTGAGGTCACAGCTCGTGTAATTGTCACAAACTCGTTTCCTAGTGAAGACAAGAAAGTTCATGCTCAATAATCCAAGTGATTACTGGTTATACTGGATTTTCTCTTTTGTAAACCTATTGATGAAAGACACTATCAGTTTCATAATGTTGTACTGGTGTCATCTTAAATATGTCCGACTATCACTTACTGATATCAAATCATTGCCTGACTATTATTTTGTTCAGTGATGTAGTGAAGCATCACACCAAGTACTTACTGAGGAACCAATCATTAATCAGTGCCTGACCATTACCTACCGGTTTGTTCCTGTGGTAATTAACCTGTAGTCCCCTAATAAGGCTTGGCTATGTGTTTCTCAGTAAGCACTGGTTAACTACCCATTAGCTCCTGATTTGTTCCTCTTTGGTTTCCTTGGTAACTACCCATTAGTTATTGATTAGTTCCCCTTCTTTACAATGTAACCAGTAGTCCCCTAATAACGCTTGGCTGTGTGTTTCCCAGTAAGTACTGGTTAACTACCCATTAGCTCCTGATTTGTTCTTGATTCATTCCTGAGGCGTTCCCTGGTAGTTAATCAAATTTTGTGTACTTTTTTGTAAAGCGTTACCAAATAAATCAATAAAAATAAAGACTGTTTTAATCTTTCAGACTCTTTTACTCTTGTTCAGTGTGTGTCAGGTCCAACACAGGAACACGGCCACCCGCCGGATCTTGGGTTAAATTTTGGTTTACTGGTTTTAAACAGTGAAATATGTGGCGCTGTGTTTTCTGATCACGGTCCTGTGTTGGTTGAAACCTCTTTGCACTGCTGTGATTTTAAACGTTTGGCTCCAACACGTTGTCGTGTTTTGAACTCATCGGCTGCCAGACAGTTTTGTGTTGCTTTTAATGGTGTTTCAGAGTGTCGTACTGGTTTTAATACTGGTTTTAACACTGAGGAGACTGCATCGAATTTATTTTATCTGAAATGTCAAAATGTTCTTAATGTTGTTGTTCCATTTAAGACCCTGAGACCCAAACCATGGATCAATGTCGTCACTTGACGCCTCTCAGAGGTAAAGGCTTGGATGGGTTCAAATTTTCTGAATTTGAATGAAGATAAAACTGAAGTCATCGGGTTTTTTGTTTGTTTGTTGTTCCAGTGAAAACCAAAGCGCTTTGTCTACAGATCTGGTTAGCTTGTAGCCATTTGCAAAAACCTCATGTTAAAAAATTGAGAATAACATTTGATTTGAGAAACATAGTTCTGTTGTTAAAAAGATTATTGTTTTAACAGAGGCTTTTCATCCATTATCTTTTACCCGCTTCTTCCATTATGGGTCACGGTGGTCGCTGGGGCCCATGTCCAGCAATCACTGTGCGAGGGGCGGGGTACACCCTGGACGGGTCGCAGGTCCATCACAGGGCACAGAGGCTTTTCTCTAAAGTGAATTCATTTTTATCCTTTAGAGACTTTGAATGGCTGATTTGTGCTTTTTAAAATCTCCTAGCTCGACTTCTGCAACTCTCTGTGTTAGCCAGGCTGACCTGTCACATCTCCAGCTGCTCCAGAACACTGCAGTGTGTTTATTGTAACACAAAGAAGCATGAACATATCTGGTGCTGACATCCTTTTATTGGTTCCCTGCTCGTTTCAGGATTGATTTTAAAGCTCTGAATGAGCGGACTCCTGTATACCTGCCTGACCTCTTGCAACTCTGTGTCCCATGGGTCTTTTTTATTGCCTTCTCTCTATTTGTATTATGTACAGCACTTTGGCCAATAGTTGTTTTTAAACGTGCTATATAAATACATTTCATTTTATTTTCTTCGATACCTAATTCTTTGTCAATTTTCAGACCCAAAATAAATAATCACCACCGTAATTAAGTGAAAGCTTGGTAAAATAATGGCCTGTTTTATGCCAAATATAATTTAACCTTTGTTGATTGTGTTGTTAAATGAAAAAATATTGACTCCTGTTTAAAACTTGTGATTCTTACGCTTGAATCTATTCAGTATATTAACTTCTATAGCGCCAATTCACAGAACTTCTTGCAGGATGCAGTACAAAACCGCAACAAGTCCAAATAAGATCAAATTACAAATCATCCTGTTCAGTCCAAAACAAATCTAGTTTCAAATACATTCAGGTTTGTGTCCATGCAGTTCCAATGAAATGCTGTATTATCCGATTCAGGTCATTGAAAAAATCCAATTGGTAAAAAGTTGTGTATTTAATAAAACTCACCGTTTGTGATTTGACAATCTCCCGCCCTGAGCAAACAGTGTGTTAGGTGACAGTGGAGAGGAATGACTCACATTTAACAAGAACCAGAGCCACAATGTGAACCCACCTGCCTCCGTGACCCACAGTCCTGGACATCCAATGGTAATCTTTACTTCTGATTAATTTAGGACAAAATAAATGGATAGCTTTTAAAATGAGGCTTTTTTCTGCAGGGTAAAGTACATCAATGTCCAAATAAATACTTTTATATCGGAGTCGTTAGGTCCTTTTGTTTAAGTTCAATGATATATTTTCCTCCACCTGTAATACCCATTCAAAATGTGTTTTAATTTACATTTTATTTCACTGTGACTCTAGGCTTTATGAAATATATCTCCATACGCTGCCCACAAAATGAGCTGTAATTACCATCCTGTTAGTAAACACACCTTCTTATTGAATGTGTTTTCATCACAGTAGCATTGATGAGTGTAGCATGCAGGACTGTTAATGTACCATGCTGAGAAAAACAGCAGAAAAGGGCTAAAAAGATTATGATGGGATGCAATCAGGCACTTCAGTAACCATAGTTATTACCACCACGCTGATATTCATGCTGACTTGTGCTCTTCAGGGGGTGAAGAACAGAAACCTAGACTGGATTTTCTTCTTTCCCTCCCCCAAGCGTGATCATTCAGCCAAAGGAAGTTGAAATGTTTTGACACAACACATATTGTATTGTTATTATTATTATTTTTCTCCTCTTTCAGCTCCTCCCTTCTTCAGGGGTCACTACAGCGAGCAAACTCACACGAGGATTTGGCAAATGTTCTTTGCATGAGATTTCATGTCAGCTTCTCATCAGTAACAACACCCAAATATTTTATTTCTTTAACTCTATGAATTCTAATACTGTCGATTTTAAAACGGGACTTCGATAATTTTATTTATTTTACTAAATATCATAACTTTAATATATCAGTCTTCAGAATGACTGTAGAGTAAATGAATGAATAAAGAAATATGCTTGTCACTGAGCATTGCTGTGCTGAAGAGGTTTACATTTTTCTAAAATAGAGGAAAAGAAAGCTGATTTTAAATATTTTTAATAATGTGTGCCATGTGATCAGTAAAGATGTTCCTACAAGAATATAAGAGTCAGGTAAAGGCATGCAAAAGCACACTGGAATAATTGTTCAAGTCTAATCATGCAAGTGTTTTCCTCATCAGCAGCAAGCTTCACATTACTGTGCTTTCTTGTGAAATCACACTGAAAACATAATTAGCCAACAATTATTTCCTTCTTAGAACCACTCTACTTCATCTTGTGTATGGTTTTTACAATATGCTCCATTTAAAATGATAATTTAAGTAATTACAAAAACAGTTCATCATGAGTTACAATATTAATGTTTCAACAGCTGCTGGTTTTATAGTTTTCAAACTGGAGTGAAAGTGTGTACCATGTGTTGTAACTATGAAGGGAACTATATTTCACTAGTAATATTTATTGTGCTGCTTCCTTGTACAAGGCAGTGTTTATGTATTGTGCAATATTATTTTTCTGTACACTTCATAAATCCTTATTTGACTCTGTGTCATTGTGAAACTAAACGTTATGTCAAAGTGTGATAATGGTCATTCTGCGACACGCTGTGTAGGTTGGGGCCAGGGGCGATTCTAGGATCTACCCTTGTGGGGGGCTTAGCCCCCAGTGTTGATAATGACTCTTGGCTTGAACAATGTGGTGGCCACATACAAACATTTTGTACTAAAATACTACAGTGTAATCTTCAAATAAATAAAGCAAACATGCTGCACACAATTTATATTCATAAATATCACTGAAATGATTATAAATTAATTAATGATGCATCAAAACTTTGCATATGGAATTGTCAAATGCAAAATATCACTGCATTGCAAACTGCCATTTCAATAAAGGTACCGATAATATGAGTCCCCCCATAAATGTTGTTAAAAAATAAAATAAATAAATAAAATAATAATAATAACATATATATATATATATATATATATATATATATACAGTATATATATATATTATATATATATATATATATACT
>JARVGV010000645.1:36796069-36811508 GCA_031762435.1 Hypsolebias longignatus
CACAGCTGCCAGAGTACGTCTGTGATGGGCAGTTGGCTCCCCCGGGCCGTAGTCGCTTTGTAGAAGAAATCTTGAGTTGATCGTCCATGGTCCAATGCATAATCACTTTGCATTCGAGAGATGTGTACCGAGTAGAACTGCACACAAGACAGAGCCACGCAGGGATAGGAAAGAAACGGGAGCGGGAAGTGAAAGCTGCCGCTTGGGACCAGGGCAAGCAAAAATAAATAAATAAATAAAAAAACTTGACTAAATATGTCTTTAATATTATTTTGTATTTTATATTCTTTATGTATTTTATATTTCTATTTATTCTCTTGATGTTTGCACTGTGCTTGTTTGTTTTTACACAATCTCTGTGATGTGTTTCTTGCTTTGAAGTGGCCTTGGGTGTCCTGAAAGGCGCTTTTAAATAAAATGATTATTATTATTATTATTATTATTATTATTATAACCTCTGCACCACCACTCCCCCATTTCGTCTGCACTAATGTTACATAAGTTGTATTTGTTTATTTATTTTTACGTTACATTAGTTTTAATTTCTCTCATTTTATAACAATGACACATTATTGGACAGAGGTCCAATAATGTGGTACAGATGCGTTAGAGATAGCCTTCCCAAGATTATTCACATTGAAACGAGTGACACTGTAAGCTAAAGTTAACATACAATTCACCTATGCTAGCTAATTAGCATTACATTATGCTGACAAGCTTTCTGTTACAGATAAAGTTATGTTGGAAAATGTAACGAATTACAACACATAACGTTGCTAAAATTATTTACCGGTATTCATTTTTTGCAAAATCAAGTTTAACTTGCACAGCATATTATATAGTTTGCAGATAAGGACACTTACCTCAAAACTAACGGTGTCCATGTCTAACATTACAAGAACTGTACACCATTCCTTCGTGGAGGGGAATAATTTCGCTGTTGTCTCTCCACCACCACCCACCCCCCGCCTGCTATAGTCTGACTTGAGATTGTGATTGGCAAAATGACGAGCTCCACCAAAGATGTTTTATTGTTGACAGAAGCGTTGTTAGGCCCGAGCAACAAAGCGCTGAAGGCCAATTGTAATTGTTCGGTTCAGGCCCGACCTGCATTTTTTTCCGCCAAATGAATTGGCCTTTTGGGGGCCTTTACATGTCACAAAACTCGTCAAATTTGGCAGCCACATCAGGACTGGTGAAAATTTACGCATTTTTGAGGGCGTAGCAAAAATCGCAATAGAAACGGCTCAAGAGCGTCACCTAGAAATTTTCAAAATACCCTCCGCATTGGCCTTAGTTTGTCGTAGAAGCATGATATTTGGTACACTTGTCCAATTCACGAAGATGTACAGAAAACCCTCTTGCACCAACATTGTACGATAAACAGGACGGTGGCTATTTTGGAATGCTGTCCAAATTTTAACACCTTTTTGGCTGTTTACAGCCTCTGCATTTGAACGAACTCCTCCTAGGGATTTTGCTCAATCGCTTTCAAACTTGGCCGGTTTCTTCACAAGGCATGGGGGACCAAAATTTATCAAATCGGTTCGTTTTGGAGCATGCTGAAGGGGCTGGGCCAGATGTCAAATTTGAACATCTCGCCATGAAAAACAAAACGCTATTAGCTCCTACTTGAAAACTGTCTAATACATCAAACCTTCAGTGATTGATTCATATCCGGTCCCCTGCAAAACTCTATGGTCAAATCAGGACATCACTGAAGTCACGCCCCCTGATAACAGGAAGTGTCAAGTTTTACGTTGAACAGTCCTGACCCCTGTTTACTTAATCAGCATGACTGTGTGTCCAGTGACCCAAGACATGTTGGTGTAACTTTATTTTCAACCCTTACTGTTTCGCATGGAGCATGTGGGAGTGGCGACATCGTGAAGTAACACGGAACGCCATCGCCATACGTTCGATTCTAAAATCCACAGATTTGATCTGATGAGTACCAAAATATGTATGATCGATCATTTCCCACCCCTTGAACAGGAGTCCATAATAATTGTCTGATAGCCTCCACAGCGCTCCCTAGAATATTTTAAAACCTCAGCCCCAAGCCATTTTTGGACCGATTATTCTGAAGCTTGGTGAACGTCTGTAGCTTCTCAGGACCTACGAAAAAGTCTCTTGGAGCCCTGGTCCAAAAACAAAAGGAAGTTGGCCATTTTAGGTCAAAAGGTCATTTTCCGGCGTTTCTAATTGCAGATTTTAACAAACTCCTCCTAGGGATTTTGAAGGATTGCCTTCAAACTTGGATAATATGCCCTTAACACATTGGACAGTAAAAGTTATCACAAGCTTGTGTTTTGGTTTATGCTAAAGGGGCGTGGCCAGGCCTCAAAGTTGCGCTTCACGCCATAAATTTTAAAACGATATAACTTTCACATTGAAAGACTAAAATGCACCAAACTTGGCGTGAGTCATCCCTGTTGGATGTCTGACGATCCTTTGTGGTCATGTTGTGATGTCATCAAAGCCCCGCCCCCTCAGAACAGGAAGTCACTTTTTAACTTGAAATGCTCCCTCTCTGACACCCTTGAACTAATCTGGATGATTCTGTGTTAGAAGACATATAACAAGTTGGTCTGACTTATTTTAAGTTAGTTTTCGCTGGAGGATGTGGGCGTGGCGATCTTAGATGTGACGCCGTCGTCATACATTTAGCTCTAAATTCCACAGATTTGAACTGAGGTGCACCAAAATCACTACGCTCGATCATTATCCTCCACTTCAACAGGCATCCATGATAAGTGGCCAATACTCTCCACAGCACACCCTATATCATTACTACAGTTATATCTCACTGATATAACCGATCAGGATGAGATTTACTGTGCTTCATCACTGAGCACTTCTAAACACATTGGTATGGTTGTTTAAAATTTCACTCCAGTGCACCTCCTACTTCCAACAGTTACAGATCAGTGAGATATCAACCAAGATGCACCACATTTATTGTATGTCTTCAGTCAGCACTTCTACACATATTTCTATTGTTATTTAACTTTTGACTCCAGTGTGCCCCCTACATTCAAACTGTTATATGTCAATGATAGACCATCCGATCTGTTCCAGATTTATTGTGCGTCATCTGTGGGCACTTCTAAACACATTGATATTGTTGTTGAAAAATTTACTCTAGTGCACCCCTATCTCAGTGATACATAATCCCATCTGCACCAGATTTATTTGTACTTAATCAATGAGCACTTTGAGAAAAATTGGTATTGTTGATTCATGACATCACTTAAGGCCCGCACACTCACACAAGAAACTCACAATTATTGGGTGACTCTTCCAGCTTTGTCCTGTGTAACATATAAGTCTGACACTGTATTCGCTAACTGTTGATTACCACACGACATGTTAAAAAGCCTAACAGAAGTGTTCATCAAACATTCGCCACAAAACAGCAAATCCCAAAAACTCCTGTCTGAAAAGTTGCATTTCAGCCAAACTTGGAAACTTGCAACTGGACTCGTACTGATATGGGCGGAGTGCGCACTCTGGTGGAAGCTTGCGGGAACGGAATGGGAGCGTTCACCATTGCGACCGGGAGGCGTTGCTGGAGCTCCTGAGTTTGCAGGTGATTTGCAAGATTTGGCAAATGTGCACACTGGCAAACGGGTGCGGGATAGGCACAAGAGCATTCGAGATAGCGACTGGGTGGATTAGCTGGAGCTCCCGAGGTCGCCACAATAAGGCCGGAGCAACGCTTTGCTGCGAGGGTTTCAATGCTGCTTGCAGCTTTAATTTGTTTTGGTTTGTTTTGTTGAGAGGACCAGAATTAACTTTTTTAGACAGATGCACAGTGGCAGGTCAAGAATCACATGTTAAGATAGAAATATCAAACAAACTATTCAATTTTTACAATTTATTTTAAGAGATTAGGTCAATTTGTCCTCCAGTAGTCTAAGCCTATGGCAGCATAAGCAAACCCTAATTATATGATTTATCAAAAAGGAAAATCTTAAACCCAGTGTTAAAACTGGACAATGTGTCAGCCTCACGGACAGAAACTGGAAGTTGGTTCTACCAGAAAGGAGCCTGAGAACTGAAAGATCTTCCTCCCATTCTGCTTTTGGAAACTCTAGGGACCATGAATAAGTCTGCAGTCTGAGAGAGAAGTGCGCCATTAGGAAAATATGAAACAGTAAGATCTCAAATATAAGATGGAGCTAGGTTGTTGAGAGCTTTGTAGGTTGGAAGTAAGATTTTGAATAAAATTCTGAATTTGACAGGGAGCCAATAGAGAGAAGCTAAAACTGGAGAGATATGATCTCTCCTACTAACTCCAATTAAGACTCTGGCAGCAGCATTTTAGATTAATTATATTAACAGTCAATAAATATGTATGATCAGCAGAACCTGGATGTTATTTTCTCCTCAGAAATCTTATAGAAGCAGAAAAATGGTTTTCCACACCCACATTTTTCCTTTTGGCTATTTTTCTTAATAATGACATGGTGGAATCTGGTGTGTGTGTGTGTTTACATTAAACATTAGATTTCAATAGGTAGTACTTAGTAAAGATCAGATTATTTTTATTCTGTTCTGATATGTAAAACTCTAAAATTCAAAGCAGCAGGATGCTCCTCTTCACTTAAAAAAATCATAATCCAGCTACGAGACTGGGTTTGTTGTGTTTGTTCTGACCGAGCGGAGCGTCTGATCGCTCTGTTTGATGACATCCTGCAGCTGCCTCAGCACAGTGACCTTCGTGTGCTCCAGCTCCAGCTGCTGAGTGGTGGCATCTGCTATACAGGTACGGTAGGTGGCCTCCGCCTCGTCTGCCTGTGAACACAGACTTTGGAGGGTCAGCTCTTTTCAGTCTACATCTCATACATACATCTCACAGTATATAACTTTTTACTGGTGTAAACATAAGACCATTAAACAGTCCAGTGAAATAAACTTGTTGAAACCTTGTTGTGAGCTTCTTCTTCCACTCGTTTTTTCTTCTCCAGAGACTTTGCTGTGGAGCCACCTCCCTCCTCTTCGGCTCGGCAGGCTGCTGTTTTGGCCTTCTCGTACTCCTCGCAGCGGGCCATGTAAATTTGCTTGGCTTTTCGCAGGTTTGTTTCACACTCCATCTGAAGCGCCAGAACAAATGCACATGTTCACAACTTACTGTGGGAAGAAAATTCAACTCCAATATGGAAATAATCTAGAGGTCACACCAGTTTTCTCTTAGCTCTAATCCACAGCTCCTTGATCTCCTTCCGCCTCTTCTCATGCTCCTGTTTACGCTGCATCAGGGGCTGTGCAAGCAAGGTCACGTGTAAGGTTCAAAATCAAAGACGCACCGCTGAAAGAGGCTACGTTTGTGCTGGTGGTACCTGGATGAAGGTCTGGGTGTGCAGGGTGGTGCTCGCCTGCTGCAGACCCACGCTCTGCTCCTGATCCTGCTCCAGAGCCAGGGAGTAGATGGAGAACAGGGGCATGTGGGGCTGAATGGAACAAGCAGTAAGGTGTTAATTTAGTTTCAGAAGAATGACGAATTTATGTCAGAGATTGAATTGTTTTTTAGGATGATTGATATTTACATGTGTTATGCTATGTTTGCTGGACTGATACAGTTTCTGAAGGCCTTTGGAAAACTCGGCCTCTGTCAAACAAAGTTTTTAGCATCAATGCACACATTAAAAAAAAAGAACAGAAATTAATCTCTAGATTTTCTATTTGATGCGTTTACCCACTAATAACCTAAATCTGTGGCACTTCCACTCACCCAGTGACGTTCTCTTTTCCACGTAACCCATCAGGTCCTTCATGTATTTGGAAATGGTCTTGGCATAGAGCAGAGCCGAGTCCACCCCACCCTCGCTGCGCTGCAGGATCACATCCACTTCCTCAACTCTGCCTACGCATCGACACACCAACGCTCATCACAATACAGGAACAAACTTCTCTGTGGTAACAAACTGCTGTTGTCGACTGACTTGTCAAGTGGGTAAAGGGCACAACGAAACTATATGAATTTTGGGAACACACACACCTTAATTTGTGAATTTAATACTTTTTGTATCTTAGGTCATATCTTAGATGTTACTACTGTTTTTCTTTTACATTTTATTTGGATGTAACTGGGACCCTGTGTACATAATCTCGTTTCATCACATGTACCACATGTGGTGCAAATGACAATAAAGACTCTCTGACTCTGACAATTCACATATACTTATGAGGGTTTCACATAATCCAGATATAGAGAAAATAGTTTTTACCAATTACAATCCTCTAGTGTAAAAAAATATTAGGATCCCTAGAAAGATGGGGTGAGATGCCAATTTTAATGATAGGTTGTATTAATGTTATTAAAATGTCCATTCTCCCAAAGTTTCTATACCTTTTCAGTCCATTCCTTTACACGTTCCAGCTTCTTTCTTTTCCTCTATGGATAAAGCCTTCACTAATTTATGTGGAACAAGCGCCCCAGATTGCGCCTCTCTCTTCTTTATCTTCCTTATGATCGAGGTGGGCATAGAGTCCCAAACATTAAGCTATACTATTGGGCAGCTCAGCTTTTGCTACTGGTTATTTTTCCCCACCAGTGACATACAGTCTTGTATACAAATAGAGAGCAACTCATTAATATTACCGTTGACATCCTATCTTTACTCAGCTGAACTTAAGCAACTACGTAGCTACTAAAAATTACTAAAAATCATTTTCTCAAAAACACAGTACCAGTTTGGCACCACTCCCATACAATCTTAAATGAGGTATCTGAGATCTCATGTTTGTCACCTATTTTGGGGAAGGGTTCAGAATATGGTTGAATAAAGGCTTAAATAAAATAGATCTTTATAGTGAGGGAGTTTTAATGTCCTTTGAACAATTGGTAAGTAAATACAGTCTGGCCCAAAAGCATTTTTTTCCCCCAATATCTACAGTAGAAGTTTTGTCACTACCTTACTGGCATCTACTGCTGAACCTCCACTTTCTACCATAGAGTACTGTATATAGCTGTTCACCATCATCAGAGTAGAGGTCTACTTTCCAAATTGTATACAGTATTTTACTTTTAGCCTTAAAAGAAGATAGTCGTTCAACTTTACAAGCATGGAGAAATGATCTGCAAACAGAAATTTCTGAGGATGAATGGAATAATTCATATCTGCTGGGACAAATGCAAACTGTTAACACAAAGTTTAGATTATATAAATACTGTAGTTATTTAGAACATATATCACTCCTGTAAAACTTCACCATTTCAATTCAAACATTCTGGATACTTTTGTTAAATGTATGGGTACTCTTTTCCATTGTATGTGGCAATGTACGGAGCTTCAAATTTTTGAAATGAGGTTTATCTCACTTGAATGAACAGGATGTGCCAATGGACAGTAAACTTTGCTTGCTGCACATTTTTCCAGATGGCTTTAAAGGGCCTACGAAGAGAAAGAAGCTTGTGAGTTTTTGTCTTTTGCAGGCTAAACATATGATTGCTCTGAAGTGGAGGAACACAAAGGCCAAAGATCAATGAATGGACTAATTGACTGAGCAATAACTGGGCAATAGAGAAACTGACTTGTGAAATGGACGCTTGAAGACTTTAAATAAATGTGGTTACCCTTCCTACATCTTGTCAAACATGGTGACATGTAAACTTCTTATTTTTGTGTGGACAGAGTGAGCTCTGGGTTTTTGGGGTGGGGGGAGGGGTTGTAGGGTATATTTTTGGTTTTTCTTGTATGTCTTTATAATAGAAAATTCTAATAAAAATATTTAGGGGGGGGTGGGGGGGGGTGGAAAGGCACATTTTCTCACAGCTGTTTTTCGTATCGGACCAGTCTCTCTTCTGAAACCTGTTGTACTCAACTTGTCAACTTACATTCATATTCAGAGCACAGACTGAAGGAGCAGTTTGTGAACTTCCACACTGTCCACCATTAGTGTGGTGTCAAAAAGAAGACAGTCGTGTAATTAATGCGTTATCTGAGATAACGCACCGCTAATAGATCCTAATCTGCTATTATCAATTCCTCCATGATCCATCTCTCTCTGACTTCCGATGTGATGCTCTACCTTTAATTACAACCAATAAAACCACTCAATCACCACACTCTCTGCTGAGATCAGGGTCATCAAAGTTAATGACAGGCTGAGACTTGATAATGGTCACTTGCTCATTCTGGGCAGATGATGAGTGAGGAGTTGGCAGGAACAAATATTTGATTCAAAAAGGAACAATCTGTAAAATATGGTCTTTATAGTATTATTAAAAAAAAAGATAAAATATCAAATTCTTGATTCAAGTACCATATTTTTCGCCATACAAGTTGCACCTTTTTGCATAAATTAGCAAGTCCTGCGACTTATACACTGAAGCACCTAATATACGTTTATCCACCCCATGTTTATAACCCAATTTATGGCTGAGATTTGACTATTTCATTTTGACAGAAAAATGAGCACTACCATTTTCAGCCACTAGAGGGCCCTTGACTAATATGGCAAGCAAAGGGTTTCATTAATAGGTAAAAGTGGCTATTAATGAGTTACTTGGCTTGCCATACAGCCACCTTTGTGGGAAAATGTCAAATCAGCTTTTACCGTGCCATCCAGGTGAAATGCAGCTGGTTTGACCATTAAAGTGCATTTATTAAGGAAAAGTTAAACTGACACATTTACTATGATGTCGAGCGAAATAAATAAATAAATAAAAAAGTTAAAAAAAATTTTTTTTAATGATTTTAGGTGGTTATCTTGGTAAATCTTGAAGAAATTCACAGAGTGAACAGTGCCAAAGCCTCTGCGCACTCCTGCAGCCACAAATGGCTTTCGAAATTAAGCCAATTTGTCCATCAAAGTGCAGTCCTCCTGTGCATGCTCCTGCCATCTGATTTTTTTAGCACACCGGCCCATGTTTCCAGGTGGACAGCGGTGATGCATAATAGATGTGACTTGTATGGCGAAGCAACTTATTATCCCCCCACCCCGACATATTTGGACTGATACAACTTATACGGTGGTGCGACGTGTGTGCCGGAAAGTACGGTAAACTTTTTTTTTTTTTAATTCAAACCACCAAAGTCTGTTCCCAATCACACAAAGGAGGCGGACTCAATGCACAAAGGAGAGGTTTTATTATTGCATGCCAGCTTCTCCTCACATCCTTAAATCTTAGAAACACAATGTTATCCACAACTGTGGATAAATTTGGACCGGTGGTCCAACTTTAAAGGTACCAAACCAACACTGGCTTCAGGAAAAGGGCATTGATACTGATGAAAAACAGAACAAGAGACCCATCTGTTGCACATAAATGCATCTTGACCTGGTGAACATGTTGCCCAAAATGTACGTCACAATCCACACTTTGCACTAAAGTCTGTTGTTTTCATCATCAAGTGATTTAAGTTTTCACTTTTATAACTATAAATATCTATGTGCAAGGACATATTTTGTCATTCTTGCAATATCACCACGTTACTCTTTATCTGCTGAGACAATCAGTCCAACAATATTCACAAAAAACAACTTTTTAAACTCGTGCTCTCACATTTGGCACTTCATTAGAGTTCTTGTTATTTAGACACGCAGGTCATGTGATTTAAGCATTTCCATTTATGTTCAGTTCTTTGGCAACATTATCAGATTTAGTAAAGAAACTTGTTTACTGGTTGTATTGTGGGTTTGTTGAGATGCAGGCGTAATATGCAGACGCAGAGCTTCATGTAGAACCACACCAAAATAAAAAGCTATCGTTCTTTCACTTAACACTGAGCAGCAGTAAAACAAGATGAAAGCAACACTTCAGAGTAGAGGAGCACGGATTAACTTTTGACCCATTTTAAAATCCACTGAGTGAGGCAGATGTTTTAGCAGAACACCAGCACCATCTACCAATCAGTTGGATTTTAATGGTATGTAGCTGTTGTGCTGTCACAAGATCAGTCCTCAGTGTTTGTGCCAGGTTGGAGCTGCCATTGGACCTCTGGGTGTCGTCTCCACCACTATCAGTTCATCTGGGTTGTCCCGAGCCTGATAGTGGAGCAGAAGGTCCTGAATGGCTCTCTCTTCAATCTGCAACAAAAGAAAAGACCAGTAAATAAAAGCCACAAATCCTGAAGGACATTACATTCAGCTAACAGTTCTCCTGAAGTTAAAATAAGAAAGCCTGTCAATAAAAGCCTAATAGATTTATGAGTATTTACCGTACTTGATACTCGGGTTGGGCAACAGTATACTATACAGGTTGACCTCGGTTTATGACCCTCTCGGTTTAAGTTTTTTCGCACTTACGACCGCCTCCCAAGTGATGTCATCACACCTCACGTTGACTTTTTTATGCAGCATTTTATTTTTTATGCAGCATTTTATGTTTTATTTTTTTATTTTTTTGAGGGTATTGTGTTAGCTAACTGCTTGGAAATACAGCAAAATGGCGTTTTAAGTACACTGTTGCTGTGTTACATTGAAAAAAACGTGTTTAAAAAGCCGTTACCGTTCGCCATGTGCTTTCAGTTTCGGGTTACATTCAAAATCCGGACTTACAGCCGCCACGTGGGATGAGCTCCGGTTTACGTTTAAATCGGGTTACGGTCAGCCCTTAGGAACGGAACTCGAACGGAAACGGAGGACTACCTGTACTTAGAATTAATCTACAAGGACAGAAGAGATTGTTTTGAATTTAAATCAACATCGATGGAGAGTGAAATTTTCTTCTTGGCTTGTTTTGCTACTGCAGCTGTACTCCAAAACGTGCTGATCAATCTGTGCACATGCCACGTCATAAATTAATAGTTTTCATCACTTCTATTCAGATTATTCCTTCTTCCTAAACATCTGCCATGCCTTCCTTCATACCTGGTTTGAAGTGGTGACTGAGCAATGTGACCTTGAGTGTTTAAGTTTACTATATTGAACATATTTAATTTACTTTATCTGCTTTGTAACCATTACTGATACATGCGTGTTGTGTTTAAGAGAAACTTAACTGGGCTGTTTGTATTGGTGCTGTAAGCTTTCAGTTTGTGAACATCAGCAGACAGTATGGTTGTTCTGTCAGTTTACTTTATGACCTAGTTCTTGTAAGTGTTACTATCGACTGGCTGTATTTGCAACTGCTCAAGTTTGATCTATCTGCATGTGCAGTGTGTGTGTGGGGATACAAGGAGGCCTACTTGTTTTGGGCATGCTTCATTCATTCGTTATGCCCTATAAACAAGACAAAGTAATCTATTTTATTTGAAAATATGTAATTAAAGACCATAGAAAATAGAAATAAACACATGTTGCTCATATATCACATGAGACAACTTTATGGATACTTACAGTTTAAAAAAGACCAATAGTTGAATAAAGAAATGCAAAAACATGGAGATAATTAAGTTGAGATTGAATGCAAACAAGAACATTTCCACATTCAAATTCCCCCATCACTGCTAAAAAAAAAAAAAAAAAAAAAAAGCAGCTTCATTAATGCACAACATAAAAAGGCTGCATAAATTTATGTAATACTTCCAACGAGCATTAAATAACAGCACACAGCTAAGTGTGAATCATATTGTGCAACAAACACCCAAAGGCGCAGCTATCCTTTTATGTACAGACTCATAACATGTGGGGTGTTTGAACTTGATTGATTAGGTGATCAAAAAACAATCCACCCTACTGTCATCAGTCCATTGGTGATGAGTGGAATGAAGGCAATAAAGATGGCGGAACAGTCATTGATGTGATTTATGAGTTTGGATGCATCATTGAAGATATAGATGCATGCAGATAACTGTCACATGCTGAAATATGTACAAACAGGTACATCTGGCTGCAAAAGTTCCCTGTCAGCTATTCATTTATTCATATTTTATGATGTATTTGACACTGGTGCTGTTTTTATGAGAGGGAGCTTGTTCAGTTGATGTAGCTTATGCACCATCTGTAACAAAACATGCTCGAGAGGCTTGATCTCAAAGTTCCATTTGATTTATGTTCCAAAATTTTTATTAAAGAAATACATTTGTGTATAAGAATCCCACTTCTTGAACTTGTCCAATCAACCTCAACTGATCCAACAATGCATATGAATGATTAAGGTTTGACATTTTGGCATGAAAGATTGCAGACTGATGATGAGGACTCAGATGTATAAAAGGTAATTGTCTTTATTTGCAATTGATCTGGAAGTTTAGCTGAAAGGGAAATAAGGTAGAGTATGGGTAGAATTGGATGATTACGATTTAATATGAATTTTGGCTGGAGAAGACTTGGTTGTTTGTTTGAAGAACTGGAGAGGGGAGATTCCAGTGGTTGACCCAGAGGGTGAGTAGCGTTGGAGAGTAAGAGTTGATCCAGACTGATGTTTGGTTCACAGGAGAGGAGATGGTAACTAGTGTAGCAACAGAGAGCTGAGAGGACTTGGAGGACATGGAGGAGCAGGACTTGAAAAGGCAAGGAAAAATACAGGTAGTCCCCGGTTTTCTGCGTCATCAGTTTAAGGCGTTTTGTGTTTAAGGCGCCGCCCCCAGTGATGTCATCACACCTTACGTTGCCTTTTTTATGCAGCATTTATGTTTTTTTCTTTTTTTTTTCTCTCTTTTTTTTAGGGTATTTTGTTAGCTAACTGCTTGGAAATACATTAAAACAGCGTTCTAAGTGCACATTTGTTGTTTTACATTGAAAAAACGTGTTTAAAAAGACAATACCGATCGCCGTTTTAGTTTCGTTTTCAATTTCAGTCTAAAATCTGCGTTTATGGCCGCCACGTGTGAGCAGTTCCGGTTTAAGTCTAAATCGGCCGAGCCGTAGGAACGGATCTCGGCCGGAAACCCGGGACTACCTGTACAATGGTTTGTCTTTTCTCGTAGAAGTTCAACTTCAGGTTCTTTATTGTCGTTCACATCACATGTGGTATATGAGATGAAACAAAACTGTGTACCATGTTTTCCAGGCTATATCGCTCCAGAGTATCATGAAGAGGAAAAAAAAACATATAAGTTGCTTCGGGTATAAGTTGCGTTTATTATGCGTCGCTGCTGACTCCTTGCACCCGAGAAACGTGGGCTGGTGTTGTGTCGATTGGTGGCCACAGGAGCAGGCACAGGAGGACTAGCTGTTGCAGTTCTTCAAAATTTAACAGGATTAACACCTAAAAACAATTATTTGTTTGCACCGGTCGGCAGCCAGGACAGGGGCGAGGGGGCCCCGTCCCTCTGCTGCCGGAGCAGGGAGGAAGGGCACAGCGAGGCACGTAGTCCACGGCCCCGGGAAGTGGCGAAGTGGGTGGGGTGATGCTGTAGAGCTTGTGGTCGAAGCCATGAACCACCTTCATCTCCGAACCCTTCCAGGCAGACCCAGAGCTGGTCACGGCACTTCACTGTGGACAAAATGTACCCGGTGGGAGCCAGCCACAGGGGAAGGTCACCCGCGAGAGCGGAGCCTCCGCTGCAGAGCTGCCATCCCTTCCACTGCATTAAATCCCGCGGGCAGACTACACAAACTCCACTCACTTACAAACTTAACAATGTTCCAGCATTGTAAGGTTGGCTGCCAAGTTCTTAAGTACTCCAGTGGGTCATCAATCAGAACCAGGTGCAGGTGTGGAAAGTGTCTGTCCTATTATGTTGTAGGCTGTGGGAAAAGTTACTGGTGCAGAAAACTTAGGAATCCTACATGTTTGATCCCTTTGTAGGAACGGCTTTTGTTGAATGAAAAAGGTAATTGTTTTTCCATATTTAGTGTCAGTATCTTGCTGATATTTATATCTAACGTGAGTTTTAATTTTTCAGCAATGCTTTGTTTGTATTTAAGTACCTGTAGTTTTATTCTTTAGTAATAAGTGGTTGCAGTGAAATGTATAAAAACATCCTATCCTAAAGATAATGATCTGATTGGCAGTGCTGGTGTCAACTGGTGGTGATATCACAACATTTTTGTTTTAAAAGTATGAATGCATTAACATGGTGAAAAAGTACAAAATGTAGATTTGGAATAATTTATTCTAAAAGCTGAGTATAAAATATATTACATGTGGTATGCTAGTTCAGAACCACTGATTCATGCAATAATATGGTTAAAAAAAAAAAAAAAAAAAGCAAGAATACTCTATATAAAAAGACCTTGCAGACTTTTTTTTTTTTTTCCTATGAGGCATCATTTTCACTGACCCACCATGCTGCCATCGCCACCTTACACAGAAACAGGTGTGAAATATTTATCATCTGACAGCCGAGTAATTTAGTTTCAAGATGACACCATAACTCGGGTATTTGATTGTAACATAAAGGTTGCATATTTTTATGCTCTGCTGATGTCAGATCATTGACCTGCACTGATTAAAACAGATTTTAGATTTGTGTAAATGATAACGCCTTGTGCAGTCACACAAACTAGCAGCTGGTGATACCAGCTCTGAATTATTAACGTACAAAATCTCACATAAAACTTTATTTCACCCTCAGAGAGTAAGTAAGTAAAGTTTATTTGTATAAAGCCTTTCATGGATATGACACCACAAGATGATTCACAGTAGAAACAGTAAATATATTAAAAACATACATCAAAATACATATAAACACAGATACATATAAAAGCATGGAATAATACAGGTATAGCACAAATAACAAAATGACACGCCTGTTTATTAAAAACTGTCTTTAGATGTCAATACATTAGGCTCTGTAAAGATGGAGGCATGTTTCCAACGTTGGGGTGGAACTGCTTGGAATGACTGATTCCTGCAAGATTTGAAATGAAGAAGGCACTTTTTAAAGCAAAGCTCTAAAAGTTAATACGACATAAGTAATGTAGGTCAGATCATCCCAGATGCATCCTTACATTTCTATGTCGATGACACAGTAGTTTACTGTCGAGTTAGAAGAGTTGTTCAGGTTTTCCAGCTTTTACAGTCTACATCCGACATCATCCAGTCAGATTTGTTCCACGTGAAACTTGTGCTAAATGCTGATGAAACCAAAGGGATGTTGTTTTCAAGCAAGAAGTCAGTCCCAGCAGTCCTTCCTTCTATTTTATCTCTGACTCAGAGAGTCAGAGTCAGAGAGATTTAGTTGTCATACACATCACACGTGATACATGAGGTGGAACGAAACTATGTACACAGGGTCCCAGTTACATCCAACTAAAACACAAATTGTAAAGAAAAACAGTAAGATCTGAGTCATGGTCTAAGAATATACTACATTCACTGAACTAAGAATACACTAAGTACTAATAGCATAAACAATGCGCCAAAACAACAGCAGCACGAGCATGAGTCTGTATGAGCAGATGAGGACTAATGAACACAGCAACATAAAATACTCAGCAGCACGAGGTCAGCATCATGGATAGTCAGCAGCACATATCAACAACCAAGTGGCATTACAGCGACTTTCACAGTTTTTTTCTTCTTCACAGTGATTGTTCTGGTTAGATATTCATGAGTCTAACAGCTTCAGGGTAGAAGCTGTTTCTCAGTCTAGTGGTT
>JARVGV010000645.1:37491998-37502430 GCA_031762435.1 Hypsolebias longignatus
TTAATGTTTTTTAATGTGTTTCCAAGCAGTTAGCTAACAAAATACCCTAAAAAACCCCGAAAAAATATAAAATGCTGAATGAAAAAGGCAACGAACGGCGCGATGACGTCACTGGGGGTGGAGCCGTAAGTACGGAGCGCAGTAGGTTGATGGCGCTGTAGGTCGGGGACCGCATGTATAAATATACATATATAATATATATGTGGGGAGTGGTGGCACAGAGGTTGGAGAAGGTGGGCCTGTGATAGGAAGGTCGCCGGTTAGACTCCCCAGACAGACAACATCAAAATGCGGTAGGGAAAACTGAAGCACTCACACCTGCTACCACCCTCATTTGCCCAACTCTGGGTGCTTGAGCAAGGTCTTTAACCCCAACCATCTGCTCCCAAACAGGTCACTCTTGAAAATAAGTCATTGTGACTGAATGACATTACCTGTATAAATTAAGATTAAATAAATAAAAAATACATGAAGGACAGAAAAACCTGATGTTTAGGGCCCGGCCATATCAGCTTTCTATTTCATCCCTCCTGACCGCCAGAGGGCGGTGATGAAAGCACTGAATGTTCCCTTCAAATATGCGCTGTTCAAGTAATAATATAAAAAAAGTCACACGTGTGACACGGATGATCAATCACAGGCTATATAGTGTTGTATTAACTTGTTTTAAATGACAATGCTGATGTGATATACTACATTTGTATACAACTGTGTGTGAGTATCGTCATTTCAACAATATTTTATAAGCTTATATACTTTGCAAGTGTTTACTGAGTACTTATATGTTTCACATATAATCACAATATTCCTAAGGATAATTATACGTTCACATTTCATATAATGCCAATCTAATTAAACATTCTGAATGGTGCAGACTGCAGGTAAGACACTGACTAACAGTGCTCTTCTTTGTCTGAGCAGAGGCGAAGCACATGACAAGGCCATAAAGAACTAAACACATGAATAATGTTAAAGTAATCATTAGTTTGTAGTCACACAATAAACAGTAGTTCATACACATAGTTAAACTCTAGCCAGATCATAGTTTAATTTAGACTAGAAGAATGTAACACATTATTTGTCCTCAAATCTACACAGTATAACTCCATGTGCTGCCTGCTGAACACAGCAGAGATAACATGTGGGGGAAGGTGACGACTTCAACACACTTCAACACAATTGGAATACAGGTTTGTTATAATGCATACACATAAGGTAGATAATAATTAATAGTCATTAATTATTACTGAAGTAATCTTAACACTAATGGTGGCATACCAACAGAATAGACTTAACATTTAAACATGAACAACCAAAAGTATCATAAAACTCTTTATCAGTCACTGGTATGCGACCTTGAGGAGGCATGACTAGTAGAACACCGGTTACCCTAGCAACCTAGGTTTGCAAGCTGTCAATCACACACTTTATCCAATCAGGAAGCTAGCCTCTAAAAGTCCATATAAGCCAAGAAGACACACACACCCACTGGACATCTTTTGGGATCTCACTGAGACAGGTTTGTGCGTTCAAATGTCCCGGATATGTGCACATATTCTGATTAATACTTGAATGTCTGAATATTTGTAAACTCTGTTGTCAATAAATCATTTTACACTAAGGAGATGTCTTCAGCTGCTTTGAACACAATCTTAGACCACGACACTTCCTAGGCAAACGAACTAGAGTTTGGGACAACAGGGCTGGTGTGAATGCACCCTGTGTCTGCAGTTTGGTTTGGGACTGCAGCTTGGGAGTCTGGGTCAATAACTGCAGTTATAAAGTCCATGTCTGCAGATGAGTCCAGGTCTGTAGCTGAGGAGTCTGGTTCTGCACCAGGGAGTCTGTGTCTGAATCTGGAGCTTCTGAGCCTGCTCATTCTTCAGGTGAACAGAGGCTTGGGTGCCTCTCCCCCTGTGAAAGTCTGGCAAGAACCCCACCCCCACCCCACCCCCCCGCAAAATTTTACCTGTTTTTTCTGCCTGAGAATGGAAAATTTCAGGTGGAGGGGAAGGTTGTAGGTCAGCAACTCTGGTCCCTCTCTGCCACCGATCTCTCCTGTGGCAGTGATGGTGTAGTTCAGGGCCAGGAGCAAGTCAGACCTCTTTTTAAAGTTCAGCGTCCCCCTCAGGCATCTGAGAGAAGGACTCTGGTGACGAGCCACGGAGAGGATCTGAGCTCTCGGATGACTCTGGTGGAGAGCTGGATTCCTCAGCGGTCAGAGCAACAGACAGTCAGTGGAGTGACTCCAACCTGCTATTCTCTTCCAGCACCTTGTCCAAAAACTCCCCCCATTAAAGAAGAGTCAAACAGTCCAAGGAGGCAAATAAATTCACTCAACATGTCCTCTGTCACCTGACCTGCTCTGGGTTTTGGATGGCCTCCCGGCTGCCCACCTGAACTATGTCATGCCTTGCGACGATCTCCTGACCATCTGGACTTTTTTTTTGGTTTGCTCTTAGCGTGTGTTTACTGTCCTGGCCTCCTCTTGTGTTCCTTGTGCCCTCCATCCTTCTACCCCCCCTCCTCCCACCCAAGTTTTTGGGAGGTGGGTAGAGGTAGCTGAGGAGATGGTTTGTGTTTTTCTGGTTTCTGGCTCAATCTTTTGTTATGTTTATGTATTGCATCCTCAGTCTCTGTCCTGTTCCCTTGTGCCTCATTATCTCATTTCCCACACCTGTGATCCTATGCTGTGTGTTAGTCCTTGTTAGTCTCTGTATTTAAGTCTGTGTGTTTGTCTCACCCTTTATCCTAGCATTGTCTTTTGTTTACTGGTGATGACCGGTCTGTTCTCTGAGTACTCCTTTTGATGATCCATGTAAGTTTTGCTGCCCTGTCAGCTCTTTTGTTTCGTAAAATAAATCCTTTATTTCTATTCATCCTAAGTCCTCACCTGCTTGCCTGCACCATTGGCTTTACCAGCACCAGCCCGTTGTGACAATCTATCAAAGTAATCACTACAAAAGTTCACTGGGGTGACATAGTTCCAGCTGCTCCCACATAATGACCACATTTCCTAGAAGGCAACAGGGCCCCGCTCAGAAGTCCTGTTTTCATTCTGAAACACTAGAGGTAAAGTTTTGATCTGATCAGCACCGCTGAAAAACCGGAGGCAAAGTTTTGATCTGATCGGCGCCCAGCAGATGCAGAAAAGCTGCACTGAACCCACTAAACCGGAGCAGAACCAGACCTTCAGATCCATTGGTGAATCTTGAGAGCTAGTATTTGGCCCACGTGGACTTCTAGGCAGGGACGGGTGCTGAAAAGTCCAGAGCTGTTTCCGTAGCCCATAGAGACATCCAGACTTGGACTCAAATCTACCACCTATGGACCCACACTGGCCAACCGAAGGTCTACCTCCCCACCTCGCCGCCATCACCACAATCGCACTTTGGCACTCAAGAGTTGCAATGAACCAGACCAGAACCGGATCTCCGGACTCAGCGGTGAACCCGAGAGCTCCTAGCCAGCAAACGAGGACATCTAAGCGGGGACACCCTTGTAAGCAAAATTTATTAATTACATATAAGTATGTTGTAAAAATTAGTAGGTTTAGGAATTTAGAACATTGATTGTGGGCGTTGTCGCTGCAGGTTAGGCCTGCATAAACAAAGTGGGTCGGACCAGAACCAAAGGATTTTACTTACTAGCTTGTGTTGCTGAACGACAGAACTAGTATAGATGGACAAGTAAAATTCAGTAGCTACATATGAGTATGTTGTTAAAATTAGTAGAATGAAGAGTCTAGAAGATTGATTGTGAGCTTCATCGCTGCAGGGTACGTCTGCAGAAATGGAACAGAGTTGGACTGCAGAGCCTGGTTGGTAAGTAAAATTTAGTAGCTGCAAATATAGAACTACATGTATATGTATGTTGTTAAAATGACAAAGGTCTAACCTCCTAGGACCTGGCATCCAGATATGTAGACAACCTGGCATCCACGTATGCAAGAGTTTGGGTCTTTGGAGGTTAAGAGTTTAGAACATTGCATAAGTGTGAGAAGGGTTTCTAAAGCCTTAAAATATATGTAAATACAGTCCTAAAATAAATAAAACGTTGCTACATTGCAGAATTTCACTTACAGCAGGCGGGTTCAGAACTGAACCCCTGCATTAAACGAGGGACTACTGCATTTCAGAAAAGCAACAGTTTGTGAAGGTAAATGATTGTTGCTTTACATGTTTGGATATTGCCTTTGGTGTTTCTTAGTGGGCTCTAAACAGTTTAATTTATTCAGGTGATTGCAAAATTTACTTGAAACAGTAGATGATTAATGAATTCAATAAATTAAAGATTTGGTTAATAAAATAAATTAACACTAAGTTTTAATGAAACTAAAACAATGTTATTTGGAAGTAGTACATCAAATACACAAATAAAGGTACAAATAAGTAGGGGTTGACATAGAAAGAGTTTGTGAAATCAGATTTCTTGGGGTAATAGCGTATACACATTAAGCATATTTATTCTAAAGCATCAAGAATCATTGCAGTAATGAATGAACTCAAGCAGGTATTAGATCAGACATCACTTTGAATCCTGAGGGTTTAGTTTTTGGACCTCAGCATGATAGGAATACATTTTTCAGTCTTTTGCCCTCCTTGGATGGCATTAATCTGGCCTACAGCTTTAATGTAAAAAAAATCTTGGTGTTATTGGCTCCTGTCAAGTCCATAATTGAATCCAAAATCTTACTTCCGACCTTGTATCAGGTATCTCTTGTAAATGAGTCCCCGAGGTTCAATGGGATTAGTGTGTCTTAATAAAGGCTGAATGAACCTACAAAGCTCTCAACAACCTAGCTCCATCTTATATTTGAGATCTTATTGTTCCATATTTTCATAACAGAGCACTTTGCTCTCAAACTGCAGGTTTACCTGTGGTTCATAGAGTTTCCAAAAACAGAATAGGAGGAAGATCTTTCAGTTATCAGACTCCTCTCTTGTGGAACCAACTTTCAGTTTCTGTCAGTGAGGCTGACACATTGTCCAGTTTTTAAGACTGGGCTTTCCTTTTTGATAAATCCTATAGTTAGGGTTAGCTTGTTATGCTGCTATAGACAGGACATTTGAACTAATTTCCTTAAATTAATTAATAAAATGGAATATTTTTCATTTGATACTTTTTCTATCTTAACGTGATTCTTGACCTGCCATTGTGTATCTGTTCCTCTCAAATCCAGCTGGTCAAAGCAGATTACTGCTTGTCCTGAGACTGGTTCTGCTAAAGGAGTCTCCCTCATGACGGAGTTTTTCCTTTCCACTGTTGCCTTCGTGCTTGTGTAAGATGAAAGTTCTGTGATGCAGTTAAAGCAGTCTGCTCAGCTAAATAGTGTTAAATTATTATTTTTAAGAATGTTTCTGTTCAGTGTTCTGAGATGACTTCTGTTGTGACTTGGCACTATATAAATAAATTTAACTGAATTGAATCTTCTACTGTTCACTAGTTTCACCTTTTTTAAGTTAATGTGCAGAAATCTGGGGTAATGATAAAATAAAACTAACAGTAAAGGTGTGGGATTAAATACATACTTCTTCTTGTAAGGATGGCACCCTCCGGTGGGCTTTCCTTGTCTGCACTCCCTAGTGTCTCTTTAATTATCCTCTGATTAGTTTCATCCATGTCTCATGTCCTGTCTGTGTATTTAAGCCCATCTGTTAGTCCTGTTATTTGTTGGTTCGTTGTTAGCCCTTGTCCTGTCCTGGTCTGTCCTGTTCCAAGCCTGTTCCTAATCATGTAAGTTTGCTGTCACGTCAGCCTCTTTACATAATTATTAAAAGTATTTTACGTCCTGCCTCCCGAGTCCTGCCTGCACAACTGGGTTCTTCCCCGCTCTACCTGAAAACCCTGACATTACGAACTGACCAACAACAGAACCCAGCAGGCAGGTTCTCCCAAGCTCTGCTCACCTGCTTTTTCCTAAGCTTGTCCAGATGGAGGGATCTGTGATCTGGTGCGGCGCTTTCTGGATCAAACTCATCCTGGGACTGGGATACTGCAGCCAGGCGGTGGAAGTCCTACCTCTGCCTCTGTTGCTGCAGGAGGAGAGAAAAAAATATTGCAGTTACGAGGTAACCACATGGCGCCCAGGTCCAGTTTCTCCTTCTCCCCAGCATTTCACTCACCAGTTTACTCTGGGTGGACATCGGGGGAAGATACTGAGTCAGAGGACGAACTCTGGCTTGACCCCTTACTCCACTTGCATTGCCGCCGTAAGAGAGGCAAAAGACACAACCGGAACCATTCCGCTACTCTTCTGCCAACACCACCTGCATGCCCAGCTCCTCGTGCTCGGCCCGGTGCAGCTGAGTCTCTTGGTACCTGTCCTGGTGCTTCAGTGAGGGTTGATCCAGACACCTCACATTCCATGGTCCCAGTGAGGGCTGGATCTGGCACCTCACATCCTGCTCAGAGCTCCTCAAAAGACAAGTTCCACCTTCTCATGGTCCCAGCCTCCACCCTGCTCTCCTCAGGCACAACCTGCGAAACAGGGGAGAATTTTGCAGGGGCAATCATCCACCCACTTGTCTATGGAGCAGATGAAGGAAGGCCAACCCAGAGAACACCTTGGGCATCCATTACCTGCTTCAGTGGAGTGCGAACAGATCCCAGAGTTGCCTCCATAGAGGACCAGGTAGTCCATCATCTCATTCTGTTGCTGTGGCTGAGTGGTTAGAGCAGTCATCCTCCAATGCGAGTGGGGGTTTGAATCCACCAGCAGTTACATGCCGAAGTGTCCCTGGGCAAGACAGTGAACCCCTTGTTGCCTCCAATGTGTGTCTCATTGGTGTATGAATGTGATAAAGCACTGATTAGTCTCTTTAGAATGATTTGTTCAATTAGCTTTGTAGAGATCTAGCAGAGTGCTGTACGAATGGGTAAATGAGGGCACATACTGTAGTGTAAAGCGCTTTGAGTATCTCAATAAGATAGAAAGACGTTATATAAGTACAGTCCATTCGAGGTACAATAATGATTCTCTGAGCCATGCCCAGAGATAAAATAAAAAACAGAACATTTTTAGTTGATGAACTCTTAAGGACCTTCACTTCCCAGCCTTAACTGCTTAGCACACATGTCCATCAAGTGATCTTTGACTTTACCAGGAAATTAAAACTGAGCTTGATCCTATTATGGTCCCTGTACACAATGACATGGCTGTAGAGTCTGGGAGCCTCTCTCGGCACCTGTGGGATGTCCAGAACCTGCAGTGTGTCCACTGCTTGCAGAAGGTCGTGAGTCTGCAGGAGGTCCTCAACCCATAGGTCCCAAGTCTACTGAGGGTCCCACACCTCAGCCTGAGGGCCCCGAGTCTTCAGAGGGTTCCACTTCTCAGTCTGAGGGTCCTGAGTCTGCAGAGGGTTCCACACATCAGTCTGGGGGTCCCGAGTCTTCAGAGGGTCCCACACATCAGCCTGAAGGTCAAGAGTCTGCTGAGAGGTCCACACCTCAGCCTGTGGGTCCCGAGCCAGCTGAGGGTTCCACTCCTCAGTCTGAGGGTTCCACTCCTCAGTCTGAGGGTCCTGAGTCTGCAGAGGGTTCCATGCCTCAGCTTGTGAGTCCTGAGTCTGCAGAGGGTCCACACCTCAGTCTGGGGGTCCCAAGTCTGCAGAGGGTCCCATGCCTCAGCCTGAAGGTCCAGAGTCTGCTGAGGGGTACACACCTCAGCCTGTGGGTCCCGCATCTAGTGTTGTGTCTTTTCCTGAGTGTTCTACGTCTCCTGAGTCTGTTCCTGAGAGTTCCATGTCTCCCGAATCTGTTCCTGAAAGTTATACATCTCCCGAGTCTGTTCCTGAAAGTTATACATCTCCTGAGTCTGTTCCTGACAGTTTCACGTCCCCTGAGTCTGTTCCTGAGAGTTCCACATCTCCTGCTGATCCTGCTGCAGAAGATTTTGGTCCTGCCACAGAAATTTTTTATCCTGCCGCTGAAGAACCCAATCCTGCTGCAGAAAAACCCGATCCTGCTGGAGAACAATTCGACCCTGCTGCAGAAGAACTCGAGTCTGCTGCAGAAGAAACTGTGGTTCTTCCGCTCCTTTCTCCTTGTGCTGGGCACTTATGGGTTTTTAGGGTGTCCATCTCCTTTGGCCGCCCACCTGAACTTTAGCTCGATGTCAGACGGCCTTTCAACCGCTCACCTGAACTTTGGCCCTGTGATGGACAGCTTTCCCGCCGCCCACCTGACCTGCCCCGACCTGCTGGACGGCCTCCTGGCCACCCACCTGAACTTTGGCCCTGTGTTGAATGGTCTCCTGGCTAACCACCCTGATGTCTGTCCATCCTTGGGACAGTCATCTGGCCATCTAAATATTTCTGCGTCCCCTGTGTGTTTAGTTTAGATCCCAGGCTTTGATCCTGTTGGCTTTGTTTTCGTCCTCGTGTTCCTTGTACCCTCCACCCTTGCAGTTCCTCCCTCCGCCCACCCCAGTCTTTTGGGGTGGGTTCCTTGGGGATGCCAGAAGGCGTCCTTGGGGGGAGGATACTGTAAGGATGGCGCTTTCTAGTGGTCTTTCCTTGTCTGTACTCCCTAGTAGGGGCGCAAATCTCTGTGTCTGGCAAATCGATTCGATTCCGATTTTTGGTGTCACGATTCAATTCAAAATTGATTTTTTGATTCAGAAACAATTTTTCTATTGAAATGGTCATAAATTTAGTTTCAGTTATGCTAATGACAAGCTGAAAAGAATAAACAACAATGTAAACAAATAGAACATTTATTTAAAACAATTTTAGGTGTCGTACTGTATCAAATTTTTTGCATCGTTTGATATTCATACCAACAATAGGAACAAATAATACAGGAGTGCATAAAATTATGTAACTTAAATTACCTGTACTGTATTAGGTTAGCTTAGTTGCCTGGATTTCTCTAAAACAATAAAATAAAAAGAAAAATCAAGGAACAAATAATTCATCCATCCATCATCTGTACCCACTTCTTCCTTTTTGAGTCACGGGGGTCACTGGTTCCCATGTCCAGCCATCACTGTGTGAGAGGCGGGGACAGGTCTCCAGTCTATCACAGACAAATAATCAAAAAATATATATAAATACAAAAGTAAACAGACTTCAGCCTACCACACATAGTATATTAACCTTTAACTCAACATAAAATACAGACTTCATAGTTTTTTTTTAACCATATTGATTCATATTTAGTAAATCTTTAACACCAATGCAAGTTTACACAAAATCTCTTCTGAACTGTAATTTATAAACATAAATTGTATCATTTAGAACTGGCTCCAGACGATGCATCTCATCTGTCCTCTTCAACCTGTTAAAAGACAAATTACATTAAACTTGTTGTACAACGTATCTATAAGTTTTAGTATAATATGAGAAAAAAACAATTACCTTTGAGTTGCAGCTGCATCAGAACTTCTCCCACGTTATTTTTATTTCATGCTGGAGCTGTGTGGACCTTTATTTATGTGAAGGAATGACATACGTTGCTTCCAGCATATTAAAAATAAAACTGAACCCCTCAACTTCCACTGAGCTGTCTGCTTGTAAATCCTTTGTCTGAGATGGAGAGATAAATCTTCACAGCTGTTGGAGAATCAGCTGGAAGTTTGTTGCAGAGGTCGCTGGTCAGCTACTTTCACTTTCATCTTCCACGCATTTTATCGTATTTCTAAAATACTGTACCGTAATTTTATTTTACACTTCTTACAAACAACCGTTCTCTTGTTAAGCTCTGTCTTCCCCCAGAACATTGAAGGATCTGAAATTATTTTTAAAGACGAAGGAGCAGGTTGAATCACGTTGTCTCTCTCCTCCATGCTAGCAGGCTCCATTCAGATAAAGGGAGCTGGCTAACTAGCTTGCTGTATGCCGAACGGACACATAATGCAATATGTAGTACGCTCAGGAGTAGAAGCGGAAAAAATATAAAATTAAACACGTTTCAAAATCGATTTGGGGGCTTTTAGAATCGATTCAGAATCGCCAAGACTAAGAATCTAGATTATTTTTAAAAAATCTATTTTTTTTTCTGCACCCCTACTATTTACCATATTCTGTACCACAGACTGTACCCAGGGGAGGCCACACCTAGTCTGTGTGGTTTACCTAAAAATTAAGACCAATTGTTAGCATGATTAACTCTGCCACTTACAATGTTTTCAAATAACTGGCATCTGTACTCATCCCTTTAGTTGGCAGCTCAGAACATCACATACAGATTACCATGGACTTTGTGGATAAGGTGAGGAATTTCGTCATGGAGACTGATGAAACAATGGTCTCTTTTGATGTCACATCACTCTTTACGTGCATTCCTGTTGAAGAGGCAGTAGAGGTGGTCTGTTTAAGGTTAAAATCAGACACCACTCTGAGCAGCAGGACCATGCTTTCCACAGAACAACTGTGTCAACTCTTGAAACTGTGCCTGCAGTCAACCTACTTCACATATGGGGAGCAATATT
>JARVGV010000645.1:37723288-37733489 GCA_031762435.1 Hypsolebias longignatus
CGGCGCCATGTGCGTTCTGCTCCGACCTACGGCAGAATCAACCTACGAATGGTCCTTAGGTCCGGAACCCGTTCGTAGGTCGAGGACTACCTGTATATGTTGTGCCATTTTATGCAAAGTTCAAACATCATGTCAGTGGACCTTTAAAGGTCGTCAGTCATCTGTTGCTGAGTTTCCAGAGTCATCAGTTCCTAAGTCTCGGAGTCTTGAGTCCTTAGAGCCTCCACAGCCTCTATGCCTCAGGCCTACAGGGTTCTCATGCACTTGACCATCAGGGTCTTTGCAACTCAGTTCTCTTGGGCCATCATGCCTTCCTCCTTGTGTGAGAGGATTGAATATGACACATTTCCTACTCCTGGCACACGCCTGAGCTGTCTCACTGGTCTGTACTGTTCCCAGGCTGGCCACACAACTTCAGTCGCCAGCCTGGCCAGTTTCCAAGCTGACCACTCGAGTCTTGGCCCCAGTATAGATCATCTACCAAAACCTTGTCTCCTGCGTGAGCAAACCCTGGGCCGTCCACCTGAATTTAGACTCCTGCCTGGATGTGCCTCAGTCCGTCCTCCAGATCTGTCTCCTGCCTGGACGTGCCTTGGTCTGTTCACCTGTGCTCGTTGTATTGGACTGTTTTTGCCGCAGACTTTGATGCTCCAGTGGGTTTTTGTTAAATATGTTCTTGTGATTTGTGTTATTCCTCTGTCCAGGTCCCCCTCCTCTCTCTCTCTTGTCAGAGTAGTATCTTTTTGTTTTGGGACATTGCCCCTTGGAGACAAGGCACTGTCAGGATCTGAGTCAATTCACTTTTCCTCAATCAGTTCCTGCTCCTCAGCTCCTGCTCCACCCTCTCACACCTGTTCCTAGATACCATTTTGCCCAGGTGTTTCCACTCCATTCATGACCCTGTTCATAAAGTCATTCAGCTTTCAGCTCACATTCCGTCTAGCATTTTATGTGCTTCATGCCACATCCAGTTCTCTCTGTCTTCTTGAGTTTTGTTCATTTGTACCTAGTTGCTGCCACAAACTGTGACATGAGCTGCTTTTAGAATTTGGAAATCCACTTTCATATGAATCCTGCTCTGAACAAGTGTTAGCTTCACTCTTCTAGTCCCTGTTTCTCTAAACAAAGATCCCCTTGACTGCTGTCTACTGCAGGTAAGACTTTGATTCTTTGAAAGCATCTTACGTAAACCTAGTTAAAAACATAATCCTTTAAAGTTCAACCTTACCAAAGTCCTTTAGGCAATATTGTTTCTGGCGTTCCCTTCGACCTTTAACTCGCCGACATTTCCCACAGTGTCCTGAGTGACAAACCAAGAACCAAGTTAAAAAGAATAAGCCTGAGGTAAAGCAAGTTTTACTGGAACATATTGATGTTTCTGTCTTTTTACATGTAGTACATTTTCAAATTGAAATAATCATTTTAGTGCAATACAAATCTAAAAGAAGCCGAGATCAGTTCAATACAAGTTTCAATAAATGTATTTTTGTGTGTCTTCATAACTGAATGTACAGTGTGCTGAAGCTCCTTGTCATGATCATAACATTTAACTGAATATGTTGGTTTTTATATTGTTGAATGTTTGATAAAGTAAAATAAACATTCATTTCTATATTGCTCCTCAAGTTAAATAAATTGTACCCATAATGCCTGAACACCGAAGTGAGTGTCAGAGTATCCTGATGCATGCTCAATAATCCAGGTAGAAAAATCTAAAAAAGCTAAGTCTGGTCCTCTGGACATTCAAAATAAATAAATAAATAAATAAATAAATAAATAAAAACAAAGCAAAAAAAAAAAAAACATTTCTACATTTTTTTTGCTTTGTTTATTTATTTATTTATTTATTCATTCATTCATTTATTTATTTATTTTTTTTGAATGTCCAGAGGACCAGATTTAGCTTTTTTAGATTTACCTATTTTTCCTAAATGTCTGATTTTGGGGAACTAGGGTGCCAACTCCCCCCTTAGCTGTATTTCCACAGAAGTGTGCAACACACCGATTCAGCATTTGTTCGTGTCACAAGTATTCTTACCTGAAATTATTGGTGTGAAGTATAGATCTGGTTTTCTCGACTGATCCGGACACTGTCATGACATCACAGACCATATAGGACAGTAAAGGGCTGTTTCCAAAGCAGCAGATTGAAAACTGAGATATTCATTTTTCAAACAAGTTTTTGTTATGTTTCAACATTTGTCACAGAACGTAGGTGTTTATTTTTTATGTCTATCGTATTTTTTTCTGGATATGCAATATGAAAAAATGGTGGGTCTTGGACTTTAACATTTACAGGATGTTCTTTTCATTGAACACCAAACACACATTTTATTTTGCAAATACAAAATAAAGTGCCTATTAACAAATACTTGCACATTTCCTTACCATATAAAAAAACAAAATCAGCTCTAGAGCCCAACTGATATATTGGTAGGGCTGATATTTTTAGATGATATAGACATTTGTGGACCTGTTGGTGATAATGGTCCCATTATGCGCCAATATAAGCACTTCACATGTTCACCTTAGAATGCTGGAACCAGCCATAATTGTTCAATTTATCCAGCAGAGGGTGCATGAAGACTACTTTCAGGTCATTGTTATTGAAGTTTCACTTTTCAGTTCAGCACAGACAAAGCAGCGAGCAACACTGTGTAATCATATTTGCTAAACATAGATAGCATGGTGTTTCTTTTAAATGATCAGTAAAAATATATTTAAAAAAATCAACAATAATTTCTCTTCAATCTTCCAACCTTCTTGTCATTAGCTACGTGCCTCTCAAGTTAGCTAGCTAATGTTAGTGTTCAGTTGCACCTCCTCCATGACATTAGCTCTGTTGTCAGTACTTATAGCAACAGTCCTGTTGAACTGAGCTTCCAGTTTGTGAGAACATCCAGTGTTAGCAACGTTACCTTTGTCATCCTCATTGAAGTGCATCGTTTGTCTGAAATCTTTTCTCTGCAAAGAAAAAAAAACTCTGCTGTGGTCAATGCTAATTAGACCTTCACCAAACGTGACTGACTGTTTAAACAATGAACAGGGAAGAGTGTTTCTATAATTTATATTTTTGTAGCATAATTTATGGTGAATAGTGGAGGATAGAAAATGTGAACGCACATTAGGAAGACGGTTATTATGACCAATGCACTACTTGTAAACTTACTGTAGGACTAATTAAAGCGTGCATCTGATTAGCTTAGCTTTGTGGTTGCTAACAGCCACGCTAAATAAACAAGGCCAGCTCACCTCACTGTTTTTCTTAGATTGTTGTGGGTGGACAAAGCTCAGAAACATCCAGCCATTATGTCTGTTATCAGCGAACCCCCCACCCCCCCACCCCACCCCCAATATTGGTAGTGGCGATAGCCAAAATTTCCATGTCAGCTGGGCTCTACTCTAGTTACTAAAACAAAACTGATTATGACACAATCTCTCTGAACGTTGTGTGTGTTTAAGGCCAAGTAACCATGAAGCTGTGCTGCTGCCTGTTTTCACTTTGCTGTTTATCAATAACTGTCACGACTGAATGAGATACTGGCTTTAAAGCTTTTCCACGAACTGGTCAGACAAATTAACAAGCATGAAAGTTTCATCTTTTCTGAAAAAGGATAGAGTAAAATAAAACTTCCTTTTCATGCCATTAAACAATTCATTGGGTGTGCATACACACATCAAACATGTAGCATTTGATGTGAAAAGAAGATGATAACTAATATAAAGCACAATGTTACAAATTAAAAGTCTGTTTGAAACAGGAGATGTGAATGCGTGTGAAACTGGTTTTGGAGTGTTCAACTGCCTGGTTGTTGATTAATCGACTTTTAACTGGTTGTGGAGGAAATGGATGCATCAAAATAAATCAAAATACTCTGACAATGTCTCGATTTTCCTGAGGATGCCATTTTTCTCATTAAACTGTGTCCTTTTCCAGGGGGGCGTGGACGGAGGTTACACAAAGGAGAAGATTCGTATAGTTGAGGGTGTGTGCCTCTTGTCCAACGAAGAGCTTTACTGGGACGACCTCAAACAGATCAAGCCGTCCCGCGGCGGCCTGCACACCTGCATACGCACCGACACCGTATCCCTGCAGGCCAGCAGCGCTTCACTCGATGACGGCGAGACTGAGCAGCTCCTCCAGGAGGAGGCATCCGAGTGCTCCTCTATAACCACGCTGACCCCCTCAGCCATCACCCCGCAGCGTCACGCCCAGCATAGCCTGCCTGACACTGGCTGGGCTTCCATACGCAAACCTTCCACTGAGAGCGAAGTGTGAGAGAAGCTCGCTGCCATCATTACAGGACACACACACACACATACACACACACACAAATGCAGACACTGTATTCAGAGCCAGTACAAAAATTAACAGGTACAATTGGTAGCAGTGGCATGGGTAAGCTAACAGTACACATGAACCTGGTTAGAAACACAAAAACTACTCCTGTCTTTGAAACTGGGGCTTTGTCCTACTTGTAAACACACACACACGCGCTCACACAGAACAGTCCTCAGAGCTACTGCCTCCAGGCAAAGTGATAAACGAAGGAGCCTGCTGGAGTAAAAGACACCAGGGAGGAAGTGAATAAAGAAACCCAAACAGTATCCGGAGCCTTTTAAAGAACGGAGACGAACACTTCTCCGTACAACGTCAACTCTGCTTTCTGTGCATTATTTTTTTGGGAGGAAGCTAAAACAACATGATGTGACTGCAGCACTCGCTCAAATGCCACTCGTGTGTTTATAAACGCTATTTATGAACTTTTTTTTAATTATTATTACTGTTGTTGAGTGAGTTTGCTGACTTTCAGATGAGTGTGATGTTTGAAGTTTGTACAGCGGGACCCGGTTGTATTTATGACAGTGCCAAAGGGTGAGGCTCCACACAGTCTCCTTGCTTCTCTCTCTCCGTGAACACGAGCTTCGAGATTTCTCATTATTCCAGAACATTTAGCGTTACTGACTCGTCGTTGCAGTTTGAGACCTCAGCTATGATTCGCTCACCTACAGCCTCCAAACAAGAAAAAAAATCTGTAGCAGGTACTCTCGAGTGGTCAAAATGAGTTTTTTTTAAGTTATATTTTCTAATTCTTGGGCATACTGTAGATAGAGTGCCAAACCTTTTTTCAGCCTTTTTTTTTTTCTCCTCTGTTGTGTATTTATTATCCATACAGGAATTCACAAGTTCATGACATTTTTATAATTTCCTACTGTTCAGCCATGCAGATAGTTCTGGTTTTATGTCCTTGGTTTATACAATTGGTCAACATAATAATTTATTTTATTTTATTATTCTTGCTCTTTCAAAAAAAAAAAAAAAAAGAAAAATTAGGCAAAACGATTATTTTGAGGTTTTCCCAACACATAAATGATCTATTCTAGCAATTGCTATTACAATGTGAATATCTTTAATGTTAACTAATTCATGAATTTATTGTATTAAGGTGATAATATAACTAATTTTTTTTTAATTCATTTCTGGTATGTTATTTAAAAAAACAGTTTTCTCATCACTTATTGGGAAATTGTATATTTTTTAAAATTAGCTCCAAGCAACATTATTTTTGTTGCTTCGGTTGCCATTACTATGGAGAAAAATTGCAGAACATTGCAGTTTTTTTTAATTAAAGCAACTTTTTCTGTACCATGGTTGCAATTTCAATGTCATGCTCTTTTAAATTACACTGCCTGGCTAAAAAAAAAAAAAAAAAAGAAGTTGCCACCTAAAAAAAATAATAAAAAAATGTCATATACTAATATTTTCTTGGACCGCCTTTTCATTCACTGTGTCATTGTTTCAATAAACTTCTACAATGTCACAAGATCTATTTCATCCAGTGTTGCATGAAATTTTCACCAAGATCTTGCACTGATGACTAGACACTAGACATGATGGGTGCATCACTTCACCTGCCTCTCTTCTTACCCTGATGCACCCATCACTCTGGAACAGGGTCAATCTGGACTCATCAGACCACATGACCTTCTTCCATTGCTCCACAGTCCAATCTTTATGTTCCCTAGCAAACTGAAGCCTTTTTTTTTTCCAGTTAGCCTCACTGGTTAGTGGTTTTCTTGAGGCTACACAACTGTTCACTCCCAATCCCTTGAGTTCCCTTTACATCGTGTGTGTGGAAATGCTCTTACTTTCACTACTAAACATAGCCCTGATTGCTACTGCTGTTTTTCTTCTATTTAATTTCACCAAACATTTAAGTGATCACTGATCACAATCATTCAGGATTTTTTTCCAGCCACATTTCTTCCTTGAAGACAATGGGTCCCCACTATCCTTCCAGTTTTAATAATGCATTGGACAGTTCTTAACCCAGTTTTAGTAGTTTCTACAACCTCTTTAGATGTTTTATCTTCTTGATGCCAATGATTTGACCCTTCTCAAACAGACTGACATCTTTTCCATGACCACGTGATGTCTCTTTTGACGTGGTTGTTTAAGAAATGAGAAGCAACTCATTGCACCAGTTGGGGTTAAATAACTTGTTTCCAGCTGAAAGATAATCACCCATGCAGTAATTATCCAATAGGAGGCTCGTACCTATTTGCTTAGTTAAATCCAGGTGGCAACTTTTTTTTTGTTTTTTTTTTGTTTGTTTTTGGGCCACGCAGTGTATCTTTGTGTACAAATTTTTCAAAACTTAGTAAGAACATGTAACCAAAAGTATCTGCCTGGACAAAAACAGAGGTAAATGAGAATGTGTGTTACTTCCTAATTTAAGTTTGAACCATTGGCGTCAGAAGCATTTGTAATTTGTGTGTGTGTGTGTGTGTGTGTGTGTGCGCGTGGGAGGGGATGGGGTGGGGGTTCCTCCCCCATAAAAGTTTAATAAAGTAGATGCCATTTCCTGTATTCTGTATAACAGCCCTCCTTGTGTGAATAGAGAACGCTCTTATTTCTCACACATCCTATCCAACAACTGCCGGCACTAATGGAGCTCTATGCTAGCATGCAGCACAGAGGTGTCTCCTCCCTCGACCTATCGAGAAAAAAAAAAAACAACAACAACAAAAAAAAAAACCTCCTCAGTAATGAGTGCACTTCTCATCTGTGCACTCATTACTGACTTTTTTTTTCCTCAAGTGATCTCAGGGAAACACTGCATGCCATGTGATGAGTCGTTGTAGGTAACCAGGAAAATCCAGAGTGGACATTTAGTGGTTTGAGTATTCTATTAATCGAGTGGAATGGATTTGTTCACAAAGAAATGGAAAACGCTGGGTGAACTAATATTTCATGGTAAAGGGGTGGGGGGTGGGGGGGTCCAAATTATTATTATTATTTTATTATTTTTTTTTTAGTTTGATGGGGACACGTCCCCTTCACATATAATTGTTGTGACGCCTATGGTTTGAACCATCAACATTAGATATGTAAGCAGTGGTCATCTCACAGTACAGGCTAACAGTTGGGTCACTTTGATACAGCGTGCATGCCTGACCTCTTAACATAGTTAACATACTCAAATATTTTAATAAAAGTACATATGTGTATTGCTTTATCTTTAGACTACAATTTTTGCTGTAGAGATGTGTACAAGGAAATACTATATTACTACAGTATACTGACTGATATATCTTTTCGATACAGTAGAGCCATGTTTTTTGAAGTATCTGCTACAGCAACGTGCTGATTTGCTGCTAGACTAAGCACTGAGGCAATGAAAGAGGCAGCTATGTAACTACAGTCTCTAATGGTTAGTTGACAGTAGGCCGACAACGTTATCACAACCCAGTATCAAACTCTCGGCTCACAGTCCCTCCAACTCTGCTGCAATGAATGCTAAAACTGTACAGATTTTAATATGCAGACTAAATCATAATTTCTGTTAATATTGTGTTAATCAAGTTGTATAGTCTTTTGTACAAAGGGATTTCATGACCGTTTTTAGACTTGTATTAATTTTACTCACTGGAGAAACATGTTTGTTTTTTTTTTTTTTTGTTTGTTTTTTTTTTTTGTTTGTTTTTGTGGATTATTTTAAACAATGTGTTTAAATTCTTGTAAATGATAGGGAAGATGCCAGTTATTTAATAGTGCTCTTATATCTTATGGTATACTGGTCACATATAGCTGTTGTAAAGTTAACAGAAAGAGGTATTTATGATTTCTCTCACTCCTCCCTCTCCCCTCCCTGAGTTTTTGTTTGACTGTCACTTGATGTGTAAATATGAAAAGTCTGTATATGTATTTCCCTGGCAGTACTAACAAGCTGTGTTGTGTGATATAGTGAAATATCCCTTTGCTATCTTTTAATATAAAATTGCATTTCAATGAAACCTTCGCGTCCCTCGTCTTTCTATTATTTAAAGTACTCATTTAATAGGAATAGGATAAGATGTTACTACAAAAAGCTAAATATTGAGGACATTCAGTATATCTGTTCTCTACATAATTCTGTATGCTCAAATCATGAGTGCAAAGCTTTTTTTTCTTAAGATAGGAAATCAGGGTATTTCTGCAGTAAGACAAATTTGTCTTTTAATTCAATAATTCTGTGCTTCAAGACTTCCATTTCACTTCACTATGACAAGTTTGAATAAAAATAATGTAAATGTCATTAAAAACAACCTTTGACTGAACGAAATCACTGCAATCCAAAAAAGGGTGCGGAGCGCAAACGTGAGCACGTGACGTAAAACCTTTTTGTCATTGGCTGTGCACGAAGACTGATGGCTAATTTACCCAATCAGCGCTCAGATTTTCAAAAAGTTTCAGCCAATCAGAAGACAGTTTTCAAAGCAGCGGGTTTGGGTTCGGTTCGATTAGCAGCACGAGGAGTTGGCTAAAACGAAGCTACTTGCTAAAACTATTCGGAAGTTGCAGAACTTGGCTGTAGCAATTCCTCAGGTATTGTTTAAAAGCCATCCTTGTACTGAAGGACTGCATATATCTATATCTCCACTGAAGAGCGAGCAGAACGGGATATGTAAGTTGCTACTTAAGCTAACTCGGCTATTTATTTTAATGACGACGTTGAAATACATGTTGACTCATGTATCTCACAAGCGTGGGATTGAAGACGATTTGCAATAGTGTCGTGGCGAGTTTTACAGGATGGCTAACGAAAGTAGTCGAAGGTGACCACGAGGTAACCTGCAGACATTTTTCTCTGAAACAGATGTGCTGTGTGTTGAAATCAAAGGGACGGTGGGGGTGAGAGTGATGAGTTGCACATCAGCTGGGGTGTCTGGTGCAGTGGCATCATCACTCCAACCTGACTCATGAGAAGACAAACAATCGTGCACAGGGGCCATCTGACTCCCCCCACCCCCATAACCATATTCTTATGATTTAAGTCAGCTGGGTTTACATAAATAAGGCCTTTGTCCTGTCAGTTTCATGCATGTGTTTGCATGAAACTGCAGCTTTAACACTACATGCTGTTTTAACATTTTAGTAGTACAGTACTTTATATTTATCAGGCCCAATTCATGCAGTGTCTTCAGACTGGGTAATGTGAATTATTGCAATATTGCATTTAAAAATATCAGTCATCCAGTTACAAATGAGTTTTAACTTTAAGCAAGTTTTGCCTTGAATAAACGTGTTTATTCACAAAGGGTGCAAATCTCTGTCTGGCGAATCGATCCAATTCTGATTTTTGGTGTCACGATTTGATTCAAAATCGATTTTTCGATTCTGAAACGATTTTCGATTCTGAAACGATTTTTCTATGAATGGCCATAAATTTAGTTTCAATTATGTAAGTGACAAGCTGAAAAGAAAAAAAAACAATAATGTAAACAAATAGAACATTATTTAAAACAATAATTTTAGTTTCCTTATTTTATCAATTTTTTTGCATCGTTTGATATTTATACCAAAAATAGTAACAAATAATACAGGAGTGCATAAAATTCTGTAAGTTTAATTACCAGGTATCGGTGTGTGCAATAGGGCTGGGTGATATCTTGATATTTTTAAAATATCAAAGATGTATTTTTTTTACAATATAAGTTGAGACTATCTCGATACAAACGATATACAAACCGGATTCCTAAAAAGTTGGGGCACTAAACAAATTGTGAATAAAAACTGAATGCAATGATGTGGAGGTGTCAACTAGGGCTGCAACTAACGATTAATTCAAAAATTGAAGAATCGGCCGATATTTTATCGATTAATCGATGAATCGGCCCAAAAAAAAAAAAAAAAAAAAAAAAAAAAAAAATTTCTTAA
>JARVGV010000645.1:38242493-38254203 GCA_031762435.1 Hypsolebias longignatus
GTTGTCGGTACCGGGGTTTGAACCGGCGATCTTCCGATCACAAGCCCACCGTCTAACCACTGCGCCACCACTCCCCAAAAATAAAATAAAAATTAAATTAAATTAAATTAAATTAAAAAGTAAAATAAAAATAAAAATACTTTGAGTAAAGTTACCAGTAGTTATTTTTTGTGTACAACGAGAGGGAGTTTCACCTGCTGTGCACAAATTGACTTTTTTTTTCTTCCTGAAATGAGCTCTTAAAAAGACAAAACTATGAGTATACTATAAGTATCTACATTTATGGATACTTATAATGCAGTGATAAAGTACAATATTATCTGCTAAAAAATTAGGTTTACAAATGCGTATTGTGCTTACAAGTTAGTATTTTAGAGTGGAACAACTCTAAATGAAACATACAGGTGAACAAAGTTGGTTCACTGTTTGGCAAGAAACTGGTCAGTTTTGTCTTTGTCACCCTTAATTAATGCATAATAAACACATTGATTTATAAAGTGTTTATAGAGGAATTAGTAACGTATCTATAAACTATTTATTAGCCAACTTTAAGGGGCGCCTTATTGTAAAGTGGTACCAAATGAATATATTGATCTCTTTTGTTCTCCTTCTGTTCCTGTCTCCACATTGATAAAACCCCAGCAGACTGAGCCTATCAGACGTCTTTTGATGGGCTCCTGTAACATCACTGAAATGTGTCCTCAGAGTGACTCAGCACAATGATTCTCTTTCTCTCTCTCTAGCTACATTTCTCTCAGTCATATCAGGGGAGCTCAGCGAGGCCAGACAGACTCGTTACAATCAGTCAGGCTGATTGGTGATTGTTCTTCTCTCTCTTGGTTTTGTGTTGTTCTTTTATTAATGTAGAGTAATTGATGTTGCTACTACATCAGTGATGTGCCCTTCAGTAATTGTTAACAACACTGTTGCAGATTTTATGCAAAAATCAAATCCAGAGTTTATGCCAGGGGTGCCCACACTTTTTCAGCATGCAAGCTACTTTTAAAATGACCAAGTCCAAGGGATCTAATAAGGCCCACTTACATGAAAACAACCTCTGGAAATTGTAGGGTTTTTTTTTTGTTGTTTTTTTGGTTTTTTTCATTGTTGATTGGGGGTAATAATAAACAAAAAACAAGCAGGTTTACACAAAAACGCTGTAGATTCCATGTCAGTCGGGTTACCAGTTAATGAATTATGAACTATAGTACTGTGGCTTTAAAATTATAGTATTTTGACCTCAACTGTCATATGTGCTGAGTACAGATATTCTAAGATGAGGTGTGTGTTGTGTTTGTTGAACATGTGCACAGAAGAGGAGGGGGTAAAGGAAGACATTTTAAATTTATCTGGTAAGCCTGATGTCGGGCTTGCATTCATTGTGCATGCAGTGTCTGCATGACAGTTATGTCCAAACTGATGAATTCACTAATGTCTCTTTGGAGCCTGGATGCTATTAGTTTTGCTCTGACATGCTGAAAAAGGATGAGCAGTACAAAAACGCTCTGCTCTCTTACATTTATTATAACTGTTGTTAGTGCAGAAAAACTTTTGATTGCAACCGCCTGTAGTGCGCATGTGCGACTTCACACTTGGGAGCATTTCACACCTCCATAGACTGAACTAAGATGACTCCGTATGAAATGAGTGAAGCTGTATGAGAAATGTGCGGTTGTTTGGGTTTTAATGTCCTGTGCTATAGTCCACTTCCTGCTTTTGGAGCGGTCTCTGGTCTGCTTGCATTCACAATGCATTCGAACCACATTTGAGTTCACTTGAACCAAACCAAGACCTAGGTTTCTAGGCAGACCAGAGTTCGCATTTTTGGTCTGCATCAGAGTTTGATTCCACATTCACACCCCCCCAAATGAACCGGACTTTCGAGGCAAACGGACTAAAGTTAGATTAAAGTGGACTCAACTTTCTCAAATTTTGTAGATGGATGACAAGCTGTCTGTTTTTTAATGACATGCAATTTACTCATGCTAACTATGGGATCAACCAGTAGATTGAAATCAGCATATTGGGCACCCCTGGTTGATGCTTTTGAGAGGTACAGTATAGTGCATATTCATTTTGCAGCCTTGGTTTGAAAACATAATTTGGAAAGCCATTGAATATGTTGGAGTCAGTGTGAATGTGTACCTAGCTGCTTGAAAACTGCCTATAAAAATAAACTTCATGGGTAAACCACCATTTACTTCCAGTGTTAATTACATATTTTATACTTGTACCTTTATGTCTTAAAAATATCACTTAACAAGCATCCAGTAGCCCTTCTTCCTGCCCTCATGTTGACTGAATGGAGACATAAAGTAAGGTCTTCGCCTCAAGAGCCCCTTTTACTGTAGCTGATCTCTTGTAATGACTTGGAGTAAGACAAAAAAAGAGGTTAAGTCTCCCTCTATCTTTACTTACTTTTTGTTTCCCTCAACCCTTCACCTCATCCCTTTTGTATTGCACTTCGTTTTTTTAAGAGAAAGAAAAGCTTCCATTATGTCGTACGCTTCAGAGCACAATAAATAAGCCCCCTCAGATCAGTTGGAGTATGGCGTAAGATTACTGATCAGTGTTGTCTCGATTGCAAGCCTAATGATCAGCAGCCTATTGCAGAGCCTTTGTCAGCTGCAAAATGAGTGAGCTAATCTTGTTAATGGTCCATTTCATTCTTGGGATGGGTATGTATGGACAAAGAGACTTAGAGCGGACTGGAATAGTGTTTTTGAACAGCAGTGTAAGAAACAGAAGCATGGACTTGTGTTATTTTCATTTTCTAACAGAGTTGAAAGACGGGAGCCATGTTGCAACCATCTAACAGATAGCAGTGAAATTCAGACTGTATTCAGATTCATTAAAGGAGAGAGTGGGGTGAGTGTGCTGCTGAAGGGAAGAGAAATGAAAATTTGAAGTGGATGAGAGAGATTCAACCTTCATTTCCTCAACAGGAGGAAGCGTTTAATTTTCTGTTTACATAATTATTTTTCCTGTCATTCCAGTTTGATTGGAGCAGCACATTTAGTGGTTCTTCTGCCATGTCATTTCATGCTCAGTAGCATATTTTTTCTTTCATTTTCATTTAACTGTGTGAAAACCACAAAATCTGAAGCCATGATTAATTACAAAAGTGAAAAAAGCACATGGAGAAATAAAAATTAAGCATAATTTGTTTTTGAAGCTTTGTAGTAATTATCATTTGAAGCAATTATTTTTAGTCCGTGTCCCACTATTGGCTGTGGGTGATGAGCAGCAAAAAGAAAAATCACACCATGCATCCTGCTCTATCAGATTCACTTTAATACAACTTACTGTGCCAGAAAGAAAAATATCTGCCATGCTGTCCTCATTCTGTCAAATCTCTGGTGGTATTTTGTCTTCAATCACTACAGTAGTAATACGCTGCTGCATCAAATCAGTAATAAGAATAATTTGTTTCTTTTACAAAGGGGTATAAAAAAGATGGAAAGACTTTGGAATAAATAAAAAACTTTTAATACTTTTGGAATAATCTCTCTTTGATGCTTCATCAGTGTGCAATCATACTAGTATTTTGAATTAAACATGTAACATATAGAATAGATTTTATATTTTCAAGGATTCAAGGTTCTTTATTGTCATTCGCATCACATGTGGTACATGAGGTGGATTGGAACTGTGTACACAGGGTATCAGTTACATCCAACAATAGCAAAAATATAAAGTGTAAAAAGAAATAGTAAATAAGGAACAAAGATTTAAACTAAGATATGTGCTACACGAAAGCCCAACGGTACGCTAAAAGATCTAAGATATATATGCCAGTCACTAATAGTGCAAAACACTACACCGAAAAACAGCAGCACAATTCTCATACGTTCAGTTTGCCTATAGTTCACATGCTTAATGCGAGCGGAGTCTGACTCGGAGCCCCGAAACCAACATAAACTGGGATTTATTCAAAGCATGCAACAAAAATACAGAAACAAGGTGCCAAAAGTGAAAAAGAAATAAATCTACAGCATGGTCCTACTGGCAGAGTGGTTCTGATGAACATGGTCCAGTTGGCACCATGGTACTGCTGAGTCCACTTACTGTAATGTAAATATTAATTGTATAAACACCACCTTCTTCACTTATCCCTGACTCAGTTTCTTTTGTTGCAATGCTGTAGAAAATGGGGAACTACCGGTAACACATTTTACACTAAAGTTGCCTATTAATGACAAGCAAACATATAAAAATGATATATTGCATAGAATTTATTTGTTTATTTCACTTCATAGATTTTGTAAGATGAGAGTTTGGACCACTTATTTGTATCTTTTATCACATCCAGCTACAGCATCAGCTGCTTTCCTGTTCTCTGTGTGTCGTGGTTTTAGAGAGAAGACGTTTTGGAAACAGTCTGACCACAGGCCCAGGCCAAAGCACCAAGCACTTCCATCGGGACTTCAATGGTTCCCTCTCTCAGAAACTTGCAAAAATCCCACGACACTCTACTAATGGTATGAAGACCAGTACACTTTAATGTCCAGTCTGCATCCTTGTATTCTTATGGATGTAGGGCAGAAACCCTGATTTTTAAATACAAAATATGTGTAATATAGATATCTGTTCTGGCATAACAGTCAGTCTCCCAGTTTCCAAACAACGATCCCAGAGATGTAACTAAAAAGCCGGGCATTAGCAATCTTTCCCGTCAATTTAATTTGTGTTGCTGTGAGCAACCCTAGGTTTGATTAAAGTTTCTATAAATACAATGGATCTGAATTTTGTAGTTACCTCTGAATTCTTTAAAACTGACTGCTCTGACTTGTCCAGTGAAACATTAACAATCACATAAAACAAGTAGTTAAATACGTCCTCAGAGCTAATATCTCCTCTTGAAAAACACTGATGTAGTTTTACTGAAGGTCTTAACACGTTCGTAAATCAGTTTTATTCTCTTAGAGCATTTTCACTGTGATCGACTCTGTGGAGTCGACGTTCTCCATTTTGAATTGTTAAATTATCTGCATCATAATTTTATTTGACTGCTGAGGCTTCTGTTTGGTCCACAGGCGAGCCTTTCAGTGAGAACAGTGTTGCAGCACCAGAGCACTTGAAGAAGATATCTGCTTCCACAAATTCTCCAGGATTGATCAGATCACCTTCCAAACTGCTACATCATAACAGCTCCACAGGTAGGAGGATTAGACGTCCAAAAGGCTTAAAGGCTCTCAGACGTCAAAGGCTGATGCACCGTATTTCTCAGAGTATAAGGCGCATGAAGCGAAACAAAAAAACTTTATTCAACTCATTCACTACAACTCTCAACATTGTTCAGTTGAAACACATAAAATACAAAACAATATACATTTTTGAGTGCCGTGTACCACATCAAATTGATTCAAGATCAGTAAGCACAACCAGAATTAATACATAAGGCTGTTGATTTTTGAGAAAATTAAAGGATTTTAAGTGCGCCATATAGGCTGAAAATTACGTTAATGTTTTACCGAATCTTTCTTCACAATTAAAGGACCAATTTAAAAACAGCTTGTGGTTTTAAGAACTTATATTTGGGCTTCTGCTGTTGCAGCTTCAGGCAGTTTTCGAGAAAGCCCCAGGCCCAGCAGCCAGGATCCGAATCTGTGGACTGTAGAGGAAGTCATGAAATATATTCGAGATATTGACCCGGTGCTGGCTCCACATGCTGACCTTTTCAGAAAACATGTACGTATAAATATATACAGTATAAAGAAAGAAACTTCAAATAACTTCACTTGTACTTACTACATGAAATTTTTATCTGCTCAATAAGTTGAACACACTGAGCATGCATTTTATAGGTAGATTTTCTAAATAAATAATAAAAATCTGTTTCTCCTTTTCTTTCAGGATATTGACGGTAAAGCGCTGTTGTTGCTGCGCAGCGATGTGATGATGAAATACATGGGTTTGAAACTTGGCCCCGCCCTCAAACTCACCTTCCACATCGACAAACTCAAGCGAGCTTGAGGAAGTCGTCAACCCGCTGCCGCCTTCAAAAAGGCTTTTCTGTCACCCCAACTCCCATTTCTGGAGTCAGCATAGCGTGCACGCCATATCAGACATACTGTACTGACACATGTAGCAACTTCCAGCTTGTTCCTGTATCAGATCTCCATGTTTCCTTTGATCTTACCTCATTTAATGAGGAACGATCATTTTGTGTAGCACAATCCAACTTTAAGGCAGCATGGGATATCAATTTGTTTTGCATTTTTAGTACAACTTGAAGATTCATGTGAGTATTGCCAGTATTTAAGTCTTTACAGACTGATTTCACTATTTTACATTCAGCCTGTACATTTCATATTTTTTACTTCATAAATATATGTACTAGTATTTTTCAATATTTGGTGTTTTGGGTTATGTGAAACCCTGAAAGAAAACACTTCACTCATCCCAATAATTGGGACATTTTCTATTAGTCTCAGTATGAGGCATCGTTTTTGCATTTTCAAGATAAAATTGTGGGAATAATAACATGTTTTATAAGTGTTAAATGATTAACTTTTATTCTACAAATACTGCCACAAAGACTCTGTGTTACTATCATATTCTGAACGTTTACAATGCTTTGTCTTGTATGTTGTTTGTACTTTTTAAAATAAATTTATACTATAATGTTTGTACGTAATGAAAAATCATACTCAACATGTTCAATAAATTCAGATGTTCTGTAATGTTAACGCTTTTCTGTTAACTCTGTTGCACAAGTTGTTCAATATGTAAATTAAATTATCTGTTTATGTTGTTGGGTCATTTTGTATACACTTGTTGATCACGACAGTTAAATTGTAAACTCACAGGTCACCAGCAGGGGGCAGCACAAACACGTCACATTTTATTCAGTGACAGTGGCGGCTCACTGGTGCAGTACTGTGGGTGGCCATCTCCATCTGCTTCTGTTTGATCACGTGATCTTTTTATACTGTGGAGCTGCTTCATGTGATTGTTTCCATTATTAGTTGTTCTTCCATTTTGCACCTGAGTTATTTCATTAAGTTACAGCTATTAAAAAAAAAAAAATCCCCCTCAGGTATGTTTTCGAAATGAGAAAATAATTTGTGTCTGAGGTGTTTTTTTTTTTCCTAGTGTTCAATTACCCTTTTCCCCCTGACAAAGCTGCGCCTGCTCCTTCAGCAAGAAATTCTAAACCCATAATTATGCAAATACAGCTAATTTTACATACAAGATGTTTCCTGCTTGATTGAAGAGCCATTTAAAATGTTTGTGCAAAGAATGCTTCAGGTTCCTACATCCTACTTACATAAGCTGCGTATTCAGGAGTGACTTCTAAATCATGACAATATATTGTGTGTTTAAGGAAAAGTGGTGTTTTTAGCAAAGACATTTTTGAAAAAGTTGTCAAACATTAATTCAGAAACAAGTTCAAAAGGGATAATACAGTACTTAACCACAGTACCAAAATTATATATAAAAAAAACAATAATGCCTTTTTTTATGTCATATGTTATCCATCTGTTTTTAATAATATATATAAAACAGCTATTATAAAGCTTTAATTCATACTGCCCATTTAAATTCTCACCACAAATATGCAGTTGCATGTAAATTTGAATTTTGACAAATGTTCTACCTTATTTTTGCATATCAAAGCTGGGCTTGCAATTAATTTCTGGTGTTAAAAAAAAAAAAAAAAGATTTTAAACATGTAATGAATTGAATATAATCAGTCACTGCATGTGTTTTCAGGATGACCTGCAACAAATGATCCAACGTCACTCAGACTTTGTGCAACTTCTGTTAATTTCCAGGTCAAAAAATAAATTATTTTTAATCTGATCGTATCCTGATCTTGTAGAAACAAACCACCAACTTTACCATCATATTGTACTGGTAATGTCAGTAAAATGTCCTGCCCCAGGGCAGCAACACAACACACTGCAACATTTCTGTGGACTCAGGTCAGCAGGATAAATTCATGTTGGTAAATTATTCCAGAGTTTAAAGTTTGTAAATGAAGTTTTGTTGCCTAATGAAAAAGAGACAACTTGAAGATTCAAGTTTGTGCACGTCTCCAACATATAAGATGTGTTTCTTTAAAAAATGTTGGTCAAAAAATGCAGATGTATTTTATTTTTAATTTACGTATTTATTTTTAAAGTAGCCATTTGCAGATAAACAGCTAAGCTCCCAAACCTTTGCTAATGACTGATGAGTAAATGTAAAACAAACCGACCAATCAGACGACAGATAAATTCACCCCCTGCAGCCTGAGAGGGTCCAGACCCCACATCTCAAATCTCACTCGTCTGAAATAAATTTAAATTCTAAAATAAATTGAGACAAAAATTACTCATTGGCCCAAAATATCTGAGAAATCTTTGTACATGTTGACGAAATGATCAAATACCTGTTGAATCCTCTGTTTTGAGAAATAAAGTTGAATTCTGCTGGACTGAACTGACGATTTAATCTGGGCCAAGACCAAAGTTGTAATCATCTTAAAACTATAACATCAAATAATTTATTAATTGTTCTTGCTAAATAAAAAAAAAATGATGCAACTTTAAAACACTGTTTGTATGAAAGAAAATGTTCTGATTGAACATGACAGCAGTCCACTGTGCGCTCACTCACATTATGAACTCATCTGTTCAAGGAGGTATCTACAACAAGTAACATCGTCCTTCCTCATCCATCCATTCATCATCCATCTATCAATCCATATTTCCTTCTATCATCATCCATCCATATTTTCCTTCCATCCATCATCCATATTTCCTTCCTCCCATCCATCCTTCCATCAGTCATCCATCATCCATATTTCCTTCCATCTATCCAACCTATCCATCCATCTTACTTCCATCCATCATCGATCCAGCCTTTCTTCCTACCATTCATTCATTCTTCCATCCTTACTTGCATCCATCCGTCCATTCATCCATCCTGCCAGCAGCTTCAGTGAGATTCAAACATCTCCACAGCCACATCCAGCTGCTCAAACCAGCTCAACTGGCTCCTCTCCACTCGAGGTCAGAAAATATTTGTTCAAAACCTCAGAACTAATATAATAGTTTAAAGGAGCTGGATGTAGTCTATCAGTTTTTTTTAAAGTCCAGTGTTTAATCAGAACCCCAGCACATATTGTAATAAAAGTGTGTGTGTGTGGGGGGGGGGGGGGCTCAATTTAAAAATAATTACAAGCGTTTGTGTGAACCTGTTCCATTTATATGTGGAGAAATGTGTAACTAAAGGTCAAACAGTCCAAGTGTGTATTCACCTTCTTCAACTCACTGCATCAGTGCAGTGACTTTTATTGATTGGAACATTTCTGAGTGGAGAGCTGCATTAAAGACCTTCTCGTATGATTACCTGTCATCCACCCCGTTTCTGGTAAATGTTGTTGTTCTCGTCCACAAAGGATAAGATCGTTGAACACGTGGGCAACGACCGACTTCGAATGAACTAACCCTGCACCCAGCACAAAGATCTAACCACACCCTGTGACTCAAAACAGGAAAGCATACCACAGTGTGTTGAAAACAGTGACCAACTCCACTACAGTTAGAAACATGAATGTGTTTCAGTGTGTGAGAGCATATGACACACACACACAGTTTGTGCTGTGTTTGTTATGCTCTGATACATGTGACAGGCAAGCAGCTCGTGGCTGAGCTTGTTGATGTGTAATAGTAGCCAGTTTGTTGTGGACGAAGCCTGCATGCGCTATTTATAGAAATAACAGCTCCTTGTGATGCATGTTGTGTTGGTAAGGGTTGTGAAGTCAGTTTTCATCCTCGCTCTAAACATGACTGTGGGATTTTTATTTTATCAGCTCGTTTTGACGTTTTCTCGTTGGTTTTTGCAACACACACGGTGCTGCTCGGGGAAATCCTCCCCCCCCCCACTGATATTTACCATTAACGCTGTGCAGTCTGTTCTCCACCATCATTACACTGACAGCAAGACGTCCTTTGAGCAGATCAACAATTTCACTGTGAACAAAAGGAAGTTCTGCAGAGCTTGTAGATGAAGCGCAACCGTGGGAAAAAGAGAAGACGTTCTTAGTGAGTGTTGCGTTATGGCACAGAAATTCCACCTTTTCTGCCGAACAAGCCTAGCACGTTGCATTCTACTACTATTGTGAACACCATTTGAGAAACTTCCCATCCGTCTAAACCAGGGCTATTCAACTAAATTGCTCGGGGGGCCACAAGTACTGAAAGCAAAGAGCTAAGTGGCCAAACATCCAGGTTATTGTCATTAAGTTTGTTTTATGGTTTAAAACTGGTTTTATTTAAAAATGAACCCAAAGATGGGCCAAACAGAGTCACTTGCTTTGAATGTTATCAGCCATTAGATGCCAGTTATTACATTTGTAGTCATCATCCCCATAGGCTGCGTTCAGACTGTCCCTCCTGCACCTCCTAGTAGGTTTAAAGGTACATCGTTATCACTGATAACAGGGTCACGTGATTAGGTTCAGAGTTAACGGTCAGGGGGTTAAGTTTAGGGTCAGTGCTCTGGGTCAGGTGTAAGGTTAGGTTTAGGAAAAGGGTTAAATAAAGCTGACCAAAAAAAAGTCCAGTTTTACACACATGTGACGCTGTATATTAACAGCGATAGCAACACACCTTTTAACCTATAGGAGGGACGGTCTGAACGCAACCTCTTTTTTTTTCCTCTTTCAGCTGCGCCCTTCTTCAGGGGTCACACAAGCGAACTAAGTCACACAAAGACTTGGCGATTGTTTTTACGCCGGATGCCCTTCCTGACAACCACAGACCACCGAGCTACCACAGCCATCTGTGTGGAGCAGAGAGCTGCTATCTAAGGCGTCCGGAGGAGTAGATGGTGGAGGCAGGTGTGGGTGCTTCACCTATCCCACCCACATTTTGATGTTGGTACCTGGAGTTGAACTAGCGATCTTCCGATTACAGGCCTAGCTTCTCTAACCTCTGCACCACCACTCCTACAACCTACGGGGATGATAACAATTAATAACGTCCATTTAATGGGCTGATAATGTCCAAAACCACTGACAGAGTTCACCCGTGGGCCTGATTTGGCCCCCAGGCCACCAGTTGAAATGCCCTGGTCTAAACTCACATTCCCAGCATGCCTGTAGGAAGTGAGTTCTGAATGGAAATGAGGGCCCTGATGTTTTTTTCCAACACCAGAGCATGTGAATGTTTCTCTTCAGTTGGTCGTTGCGCTAAATCAGGTTTTAATGTCTCCGGTAACTCCCCACACAGCGTGTTTGAAACTGTGGAAATTAGACTGAACCAAAAAAATATGTCTATTGTTGTTATTATTCTGGTATTATTTTGTAAATAATGATTTGTGCTATTATAGCTAGTGATTCATAAAATCATTCAACTATTTTTAGGAGATGGAGGCTTTACCTTTTTTTTTTCAGAACTGTTATATACAGTATTTCAAAATGTTAAACTTTATACCTAAGAGGGCCTTCCTCCTTGTTTCCTTCCTCATGGTGCCAGATCCTGTCACACCCGCTCTCTATCACCCCAGGTGTTCGTCATTGTCTCTCGTTAGTGTCCCTATGTAACTGGGACCCTGCGTACATGATTTCACTCCACCTCATGTACCACGTGTGATGCAAATGATAATAAAATCGACTTGAATTTGATAACAACAAGCACCAACACCACCAGCCTGATCAAGAAAGCTCATCAGAGACTCTACTTCCTCAGACGGCTGAGACGAGCTGGTCTGAGAA
>JARVGV010000645.1:38497044-38507086 GCA_031762435.1 Hypsolebias longignatus
CATATATATATACATATATACAGTATAGTATAATTACTTTTGCCGCATGGACCTGTTACATTTTTGTATGTGGTGTGTTTTATTGGCAATTTTAGTTTAGTTTGTTGTGTTTTTCCACTTCCATGGTCATAATTCTCCTTAGCTCCATGTTTGACCTGTCACATTATATTTCTATATTTGTTAGGACATTGTATTGACTTCCTGTCAATTATAAAGCTCAACCCTGAACATAACCAGTTCCATTTAACATGTATAACCATAACCTAAACTGAATTCATTTAATTTAATCCAACCCATAACCGCAAAATGATGCTCCACCATCATGCAGGCTTTGCTCCACGACTAAAAGATCATGAAAAAGTAACATCAAACAGGTAAACACACATTCATCAGCAGCCTTCTCAGCTGTTCTCACTCAGTTATCACTTTGCCTGCATGTCTCAGTCCTTGTCAGCTCCTCCTGGTAGTTCCATGTTCTGTTTTAGTTTCTTGCGCCTTTTTAATTTTTTTTTAACGTATTTATTTTTTAATAATCGCACGTGCCTGCGTGCAGTTCTCACTATCCTGGGTTTTCAAACTATATAAGTGAGAATTTCACAGGAAGAAAAGCAGAGTCTTAACGTTCAGAAGGACAAAGAACAAGTTGTGGTTCAGGTTATTGTTGAATCATTATTAATAAGCAGCATCGTTTTCAATAGGTCCGTGGGGATTTTCCACAGCTTTGTTAAGGTGTTAACCCACAGTCCACGTGGGACTTGGGACAGCTGAGGAGGTCTGAGTTTGGGAACAGGCAGAGTCCCGTGCGCGCGGGCCCCTTCACTTGTTATGCGCGCTGCGCTCCTCCCGCCTCTAAATGTCCGTGCGCTCCAGATAAGAGGCAGCAGCGCGCGGACATTAACCGCAGCCTCGACTTTAATTACATTGTCAACAGAGAATAATTGTAATTGATTTCTGCTGCTCTCCCAGAGATCAGTGCGCGCGCACACTGAGACTCAGCCGGCCCGGGGTTCTGGTTCTGGTTCCACAGGCCCTGCAGCAGCAGCAGAGGGTTCTACAGCCTGATGCAGATGGAACTGTTTGTTTAGACCAAGCCTTATTCAAGTGAGCTTTGTGCATTTAGCATGAAAACCTGATCAAGTTCACGCGCTGTGAGCCTCGTGGGGGGTGGGGGGGGGTGTCCCAGAGCTCGTTAATTACACAAGCTGGTGCAGTTAATTGATCACTCCACTGTCGCCTGAGTGATAAGGAGCCGCATCCATTTCACGCGCCTGGAAGGCAGTGATTCTGCGGAGGAGGTCATCCAGAGGCACACACCTCCATTATCATCATCATCATCATCATCCTCACCGTCAGCCCTGACAGAACCTTCACACCTTCAAGTTGGTGAATCATTTCTGCTGCTGCAAAGCAAAGGAGCCTCAAGATGTCCTGAAGTGCTTCTAAAGTGTGAATTACCTCAGTGGTGCAAACAGAAGAAGTTTGATTTATTTTAGATTATTTTCCTCTTCATTTAGCTGATTATATTTTAAAATGTAAAGTTAGCGGTTTAAATGAACACAATTAATTTGATTTATTTTTACATTGTATATAATTTAGTGACACTCACATTAAATGAGTGTATTAATTTGTTGTTGTTGTTTTAATCTGATGTTATTAGGGGATTTTAAATAACTGACAGCAGCGTTTGAAGACATTTAAAAGATGTTTAAACAAGAAAACTATTGCTGCATCTTAAAAGTTCATCAAAATATAACGACACCTGTTTTGTTGCAAATGATTTGATGCATTTATGGTTAAAACAAGCTATTTACATGCATTATTAAAAAAAAAAAGACTATACATTTTTTTTTATGTCTTTGAACCTTTTAAATGTCTGGAAGAGACTCGAAAGTTCCTCTAGAAACACTGACAGCGACTGCCACACTGCTGCCATTTTAAAATTCTGATTCAACACTGCTGTGTGTTTGGGTTCTCTCTCAGCCACCAACACAAAAACTTTCAGCTCAAAAGGCTAAAAATCAGACTCATGGTCATTTTTTTGTTTTGTTTCATTTTAAGCTGGTGGTCATTGTGGCTTTTTTTAGTTGGATTCAGTATGTGATGAGGAACGTTCTCAGCTACAACGTCACCAAATTTCAGCTCTATATGTGTAAAAATAGCTGAGTTAATCCAATTTAAATGCTTTGGTGGCCATCTTGAATTTTTTATTTGAATTATTATGGTGTTGCTTTCAGCTACAAACACAATTTACAGCATTTTTCCTTTCAACTCAGGTGGCCATCTTGGATTTTCGATTTGCAATCAGAATCTGTTAGAGATGGCTCTCAGCTACAGATACAGCTAAATAGCTCTAAAAAAAAAAACTCTCTGACTTATGTCAGTTTGAACTTAGCTGTGGTGACCATCTTGCATATTTACCTCTGAATTCAGAATGTGTTGTGCATCACTGTCAGCTACCATCACACCAAATTTCAGTTCACTATCTTTTAAAATAGCTGAATTATCACATTTGTTCCTTTTTAGTGAATGTGGCCATCTTGGATATTTGATTTGCATAAAGAATGTATAACAACGCACTCTCAGCTATGACCAAACTCAATTTCAGCACAATATCTCTAATATCGACTGAGTTATAGTTAATTTTAGTTTTCTGACGTAGCTGTGGCAGCCATCTTGAATCAAAATCAGTTTGCTACCTGAGTCAGCTCACACACCTTTTCAGTTCTGCACACAAATCTCAAGCAGAGTTCAAGGTCTCGTGATGGCCACTCCAAGCATTGGCGTTGTTGTCCTTCAGACACTCTGCAACTAATTTATCGGCATGCTTAAGGTCAGTGTCCATTTGGACCCAGTTTTAATTTCCAGGCTGATGTCTTGATCCGTTGCTCCAATGATTCCACACATTCTTTTTTCATGATGTCATTTTGTGACGTGCACTAGTCACGCCTGCTAACCCCCATCTCATGCACCGTCTCACTCATGCTGATCCCTCATCACTTCACATGTTGGATTGTGTTCTTAGGCTTGCAAGCTTCCAGCTTTTTCCTCCAAACGTAGCAGTGGTCATCATGGACATCAGACCACAGAACTTGACTCCAAAAATCAAGGTCTTTGTCTCTGTGTGCATCTGTAAACTACTTTGTAAGTAAATTAACAATGACTCAGCCCATGTCAGTACAGGATTTGTTTCACTGTGTCCAGCACCAGCAGCATCTTCATCTTCCACTTTTCTTTCAGATGTTCATCACAGAACCAGAAAACTTGTGTCCTTCCTAAGTGTTATGGTGGCAGGACATTTCCATGGTGTTTATATTTTTGTATGATTGTTTGAACAGATGTATGTGGTACCATCAGGTCTGGAAATTGTACCCAAGGATGAATCAGAGAGGTGAGCAGTTCCCTTCCTGACCTAAAACAAAGACAGGTTAGTCTCATTACATATCAGTGAGAGTTTATTTTAAATGTCTAAACATTTGGTTTAATAAGAAAAAAGTTTGTCTTTCCACGAGCAAACATACAGCAGGCAGAGAGGTGGGCAGCATTATTTTCCAAAGGGCCACATCACGATGTTTAAAGCAATCAAAGGGCAGCACAAAGAATTGGAAAATACATTTTCTTTAAGACAATCTAGGACCTTTTTCAGGCTTTTTCTTGTTGTAGCATAGTTAGCATGATTTATAAAACATGTATTTACAAAACCATTTAGGAATATGAGACATATTCTGTAAACCGGCTCTTGACAATATATGTATTATACATGTTAGCTTACCATGTTATACATGTTAGCAGAAACATGCAAAACAAATTTATATAGCCTATATTTGTGTTTTCATCTTTAAGGTTCAGTCTAGTTCTGGAAAATGATAAGTCTTATTATTTGTTTATTTATTTAAACACAAACACACACACTAAAGAGAACACAGAACAAAATCCCCTCCCGCACCCGATCAGCCACACATACACAAATGTCTTTATACAGGCACTGACATGTTTTGTTTTTTTTACATACAACACAAAGGCTGCCAGGTGTCCCAAAACCTTTTTCCAGAACAGCAAAGTTCATGCTCAATAATCCAGGTATCAAATCCAGTAATTCTCAGTCGGGTCATCTGGACAGTTTCTTTTTTAAAGAAACATTTCACCCTCCATCTGGAGGACTTCATCAGTCAGAGGACTTACTGTTTCCCCACCAAGCAGTAAACACCTTAAGTGGACCAACCAGTTTACTGGAGCGAACATGGTTTCTGGAGGCCGTCCTGTCCCTCGTCGACTCCAGAATTATTGGACTTTTTCCAGAACCTTTCAGGGTATATCTGATTTTTTTCAAGATGAATTTGATAAATGACTTCTTATACCAGTGTTCATATGTCGGGGGGGGTGGGTCCTTCCATCTGCACAAAACCAGTCTCCTGGCCAGAAGAGAGCAAGAACACTCACATCCTTCTCTTACTTGCTGAAGAACATGTCCACAGGTGCAAAAAAAATTTAAAAAAAGTTTTGTGTAAGATGGTTAATCGAAATTTCCTTAAGTCTTGTTGATAAATTGCAGGTTTTTTTTAATTATTATTTTTTTAATCTTTATTTTTAAAAGTTGTTTGTTTTTAACTAAGGACATTAGGGGCCTGATGGGGATTGTCCAAAGGCCACTTTTGGCACTCGGACCATAAGTTGCCCACATCTGCTTTAAGGTAATATTTAATCTACAACATACAGAAATAGCTGAGATACATCAGACGTCGCAAAAATCACTCTGGAAGCCAGTCCCATAATCTGACCCCCCCACTTCAGGATTCATCATCTCTGAAAAGCTAAAACAAGTTTCACTGTAAGCAGAGCTGCTCAGTGAAGTATGTAAGGAGGCCTCAGTCAGCTTTTTTAAAGCTAAAATAACTTTTTGCATTGTCCTAGAAAACATGTGGAAGATGGATGAGGCAGCTCCGAGTAGGACGATCAGAGACAAATGCTCAGCAACAGCACCATCTCTTTTTTATAAACCACTCCATACTTTGTTGAACTGTTTCGATGGAATGATGTGACTCATGCTGCAGGTCAAGAAGCAGCAGTTTTTATGTGCAGCCTCCTTAAACTACATTTTGATCCCAATAACTGTTTAGTCTTAGTCACTTTGGTTTAATTGTTCAGGTTATCATCTCATCTGATCGTTGTTCTAGAGATTGTTTCAAGTCTTGTTCAAAAATAATTGAGATAATCTAAACTATACCACCACAAACCTTTTCAAATCAAGCCAAACATTCTTTTTTCCTAATATTTCTGTAAAGAACTTGAACCTTTAAATGCTGAGGTCAGAGACTAAAAGCTTTTATTTCTCTGTGCATTGTGCCGTCTGACCTGAACATCCTTAAGATGTCCACAACTTAGAAAACTGTCTGCCATCTTGAATCTTTTTCACTTGGACACAACCTTTTACATGAAGATTGCTGAACTTTAAATAGTTCAGAAATTGCCTTTAACTTTTTCCAGACAGATGGACAGCAACAGTTGCTTCTCTAAGGCCACTGCTGACATCTTTCCACTCTGGCATAGTGGTAACACTCCAAAACAGCAAACTAACAAACTTGATGATCAAATAATTGATTAATGGGATGATCAGAACCTGGCTGCTACTTTTCCTTCAACTCCAACAGAAGCAGTGTATTTAGCCGTCACACACTGCTTCAGTGGGTTATAACAACATAACAACAGAGCATATTGTGAAATATTTTTTTCTGTGGAGATGTATAAAAAATAACAGAATTGTCTTTTTTTCTTCTTTTCAAATAAACTTACTTGCCACAACATCCAGTCTACAATTTATTAGCTATTAAAAAGAGTACACAAGACTGAAATAATTATAATTGAGGTTTTTTATTCTGTCCTGCAACAAGTTTTAAACAGTTTATAAAAAAAAAAGATGGCTGCTGCTGCATGTGTCATGTCATTGCTGACATCACTGCAGGCAATACGTTTGTTTCCTGTCTCCGAGGTCAAGGGTGACAACCAGCGAGCGTGGATCCTTTTTGTTTTTCCGCACCGTGATTCTTCCTCGGAGCTCTTCTCCTGAAAGAAATAAAACAGCAACAGAGAAACATCAGCACGCTGCATTACTCAACATAAGCAATCACTGCACTGGAAAGTCCCGCTGCACGTCTGAAGGTGCGCTCAGCGATTCAGAGCTTAAATAGAATTAAAAGTTTGACACGCAGTCATTCATCCTGGATGAGAGGAAGAGTTCAGGCGACACAGAGGACTCTGTGTCGCCTGAACTCTTGGCAGTAAGTTTTGCTGAAGCACAGACAAAACTCCAACTTGTCATTTGTTTTGTGCCTGTCATAACCCAACGAACCCTCATACATGTCATTTTGATCTTATAAAGTGACACATGCAAATCTCTACAACCATGAAGGAAAAGGTGCTGTAGATCAGCTTTATGTGTACATCTTAACTTCATATACACGTAGACACTCTTTAAAACAAACAAGAAGGTTCCTGTAGAAACTCTGTCAGGGACTGCCATGTTGCAGCCATTTCTAAATTTTGATTTGACGGTACTACGTGTTTTCTCTCTCAAGCACCACCACATCAAATCAGCTCAAACGGCTACAAATCAATGAGTTATAGTCATTTTGTTATTTTAAGCTATGGTGACCATATTGGGTTTTTGATTTGGAGAGTTAAAGCCATTTAAATGCAGCTTTGGTTGCCATCTTGAATTTTTTTTTTTTTAATATGAATTAGTATTTATGGGATATTGCTCTCAGCTACAAACACAACAAATTTATGCCTAATATATCTAAAAATGACAGATTTATAGTATTTTTCCTTTTCAGTTCAGGTGGCCATATTGGATTTTTGATTTGCAACAAGAGTCTATTAGGGATTGTTCTCAGCTAGGAGTGCACCAAATTTCAGCAAAATAGCTCTATAAACCTCAGAGTTATATCCATTTGAAATTAACTTTGGTGACCATCTTGCATTTTTATCCTTTGAATTCAGAATATGTTGTGCATCACTGTCAGCTACCACCACACATAATTTCAGCTCTGCATCTTGAAATAGCTATTTTTTTTTCCTTTTTAGCTAAGGTGACCACATTGTATTTTTAATTTGCATTAGGAATGTTGAACAACTCGCTCTCAGCTACGACCATACCAAATTTCAACACAATATCTCAAATACTGACTGAGTTATAGTCAATTTTGCGTTTTCTAAGTTAGTTGTGGCAGCCATCTTGAACCATACTGGCTCCAAAAGTTAATCAGTTGTTCAGAGACCTCTCCACTCTAGGTCATGTGACCTCAGTGTGGCAGTTAAGGCTCCCCCATAGCTCTGCGTACGGCCGTATGTGTGTCCGTAAGCGCGTACTGTACGCAAAGAGTTCAACCGCACAGCTCAGCGTAAGTTCTCGTGTACATTCTCGCGTTTTCGCGCTGAATTCTTGACATTATTTCCTTAATTTTGTCGGGTTCAGACAGCTCCACAAACGTTTACCTACGGAACAAATTGAGGTCGCTGATTGGTCATTTGCTGACACGCCGACTGAATTGATTGACAGGTCGGGGGAAAAATAAGGCGAGAGCTGACAGCTCCAGCTGCAGCGGTGTTCTGTGTTTATATGTTGTTAATAAAAAGTTCAAAAAATAAAAAACACAGGGAGCGCTGGTCCTGCAGCCCACACATCAGACCAGCACACCAAGAAATCTACAGAACCTCCTGCAGCCACGCTGGACCTGAGTTTAATTCGCTCTTGACAAATTTTTTTAATTTCTCATCATTTCAGTCATCGAGTCAACGGAGGAGGAAGAGATCACTGCCTTTTGACAAAAAACTAAAGAAAAGTCCAGATCAGGGATGAAGAAGGGGAATTCAATACATTGGTGTCTCATACAAAACAGTCCGGCGCCGGGAAGTTTATTGTGCCGACACCGCGTTTGCATACGCGGTCATAAAATTTGAGCTTTGCGCGTACATGCCCTGTGGGGGTACGCTTGTGCCTCTGTGTAGTACGTGTGTACAGCTGCGTGTCAGTTTGACTGCCTGAAGTTCTCGCTCACCCACATCATAGTTTTGTTCTGCTGGAGATAAACTTTTAGGGGGTAAAAAAAAGGCACAGCAGTGAGTTTTACCTTCAGCGTTATGCTGGCTGAAGACAGCACCAACTCCTTTGCTAGAAGCAACCTCAACCTCCACAATAAACTGTTGATCAGGGTCGGGTGCATGCAGAATGAGAGCAGAAGAAAATAATTATTTAAGTGTGGTGAATGCATGTTCCACTTGATCGTTCCAGCAAAATTTGATCTTGGAAGAGGTAAGAGCATGAAGGGGAGCTGAGATAAGACTAACTTTTAATTAATTTTCTGTAGAAGTTGTCAAAACCCAAGAATCTCTTCAACTGTTTTCTGTATTTTGGTGTAGGCCAATCCAGCATGGCAGAAACTTTGTTAATGTCCATTGTAATTTTATTGGGTGAAATGACAAAGCCCAGGAATGAAGTGGATGGCTGATGAAACTCACATTTTTCAGCTTTTACAAACAGATTATTTTGAAGAAGTCGTAGCAGAACAGATCTAACATGTTTCTTGTGAGAGTGTCCTTTGAAAAAAATGAGGATGTCATCCAAATAAATAAACACATACTGGTTGATCATGTCTCTGAGATCATCATTAACTAGTGATTGAAAAACTGCAGGGGCATTGGTGAGTCCAAAAGGTACGACTAAATATTCATAATGTCTAGTGGGGGTGTTGAAAGCAGTTTTCCATTCATCCCCCTCAATACGAACCAGGTGGTAAGCATTTCTCAAGTCAAGTTTTGAGAATATGGTGGCTCCTTGAATAAGATCAAAAGCTGATGTCATAAGTGGTAAGGGGTACTTATTTTTATGGTAATCTTGTTAAGTCCCCGGTAATCAATGCAAGGACGAAGGGACCCATCCTTTTTACTCACAAAGAAAAAACCTGTCCCAGCAGGTGTTGCAGAAGGTTGGATTATGCCCGTTTGGAGATTTATTAATATATTTTTGCATGGCTTGATTCTCAGGCTCTGATAACAAATATAAACCACCTCTTGGAGGAGTGGTCTCAGGTAACAGATCTATGCAGCAGTCATAAGGTCTGTGAGCTGGCAAAGAGGTAGCTTTTATTTTATTAAATACCTCCTTGAGGTCATGATAATCAGCTGGGACTTTAGAAAGGTCAGGATAAGTTTCCTCAATTTTGTCTGGAGCTAATGTGGGTGACACAGCATTAAACAGACAGGTTGACAAACTTTCTTCAGACCAGCCCACAAATTCCTTCCCTCTCCAGTTAATATGAGGGTTGTGTTTGCCAAGCCAAGCCATGTGGCACCAAGAATGACAGGTAATTGTGGGGAGTTAATAACAAATAACTATTGTTTCTTGGTGGTTATGATAGGTATAGTTTCAAGAGGTGTCGTGCAAAGAATGTCAGTCTAAAGCCAGGATCTTATGGGGTTTGGTGGTTTGAACCAGTTCAATGCCTAAAGATTTTGCTAACTGATGATCTATAAATTCGGTGTCAGCTCCAGAGTCGATAAATGCAGATACAGGAAAAAACTTCTCATCTCACACTTAGATCTCAGCTGGTAAAGTAAAGTATGAGGTCAAGGGATGCCTTATATGACTCAGTAGGTTCCTCTTTCTTACAGTCTGGTCTTTTTAACACACACTTGGCCACATCGTGACCCTCCATCCCACTATAAAAACAGAGATGAAGTTTTCTCCTACGCTCCCTCGCCTGAGGGGTGAGATGACTTCTGCCCAGCTGCATGGGTTCCTCCTCAACCCAAGGTTGCACTGCTCTCTCAGCTCTGTTTCCTCTCTGACAATGTCTCCAAAAGATGTAGAACGACCTGGGTTGCCAGATCCTCCGACGACTTGAGGGATTCAGGGTATTCCTTAGTGGCCAACTCGTCTTTGTTTTCATTAAGACCTTGAAAAAAGGCACTGGTTACCACTTCCTCATTCCACAGGCGCTCTGCTGCAATGGTATGAAAGTCTATTAGATATACTCAGTCACCCGTCTCT
>JARVGV010000645.1:38717638-38730279 GCA_031762435.1 Hypsolebias longignatus
CATATATATTTATATATATATGTATAAATTAGTATAAATAAGTTTATGAGGCTGATAGTAGCAGATATAGTTTATGAGGCTGATAGTAGCAGAAATAACCACCAAAAACTTGAAAATATTTGAAAGTAGCTAACCTTTGCTAAAAAGTACCAGTAGCTGAAAATGTAGAACAAGCTTAAATTAGCATAACAAGGGAGATAAAACATGTTTGCCCAACTAGGCTGAAAGAAGCAGAAATGGACACAAAATATTGAATTTGAAAAAAGGAAGAAGCTGAAATTAGGAAAAAAAAAAAAAAAACAGCTGAAAGGTAGCTAAAAAAGCAGAAAGAAACTTAAGTTACCAGATGGAAGTGAAAAGTGCACATTTTTGCTGAATTAGGCTGAAAAAAGTTGAAATTAGTGCAAAAAATGCGCAATTAGCTGAAAAATCTATAAAAAATAGCATAAAAACAGCTGAAAGTAGAAAAAAACTGAAACTTGCAAAAATCAGCTGAAAGGAGTATAACAAGCTGAAATTAGCAGAGAGAAGTTAGAAGAAGCACAAAAATGTTGTAGTTAGTAGAAAGGAGCGCAACACAGTTGAAAAACTGATGAAAGTAGCTGAAAAAATGTTAAATTTGCTCAAGGAAGCTGAAAGAAGCTGAACCAGAACAAAATGTGAAAGGAGCATTTAAAGCTTGTAAACACATCTAAAGATTTGAAGGATGGAAAATGAACTTAATTAATTTTCCATGAGACAAAAATGGCAGAAAAGGCTAAATATTTTAAAAAGCTAAAGTTGCACCAATACTAAAAGTCATCCTTTTTCTGAACGAGCTGATCATTTTGATTTATGATTTGTTGCAATAGCACAAAAAATTGTGTAACGATAAAGACGCTGAAAATCATGGGAAGAAAAATGGACCACAGCAGAGTGAATGCTTCATAAACGTTCACACAATGAGCAGATGCTCAAAACCTAAAGAAGAGGAAATTCAAGTAAGATGACAATGATTAGAACTCCTCAGTGTGTGGTTTAAACGTTCAGGTGAGACTCGACTGCTCTGCTGCAGAAGTGTGTGAACATTATTTTGCTGACTGGTGATGGAAGTCATCTTTTTGCAGCAGGTGACGTTCTTGGATTGTTCACCTCTGGAGCTTCAAGGTGCGTCTGAATAATTCACCATGTGTCAGTGTGCATCATGGCTTTAAATGAAGAACTGTCCCAGCTTCTGGGTTTTTATTTCCACTCCAGCACAACTCCTCTCTGGACGCAGGCGTCATTCTCCATCTTGGACTTGAGTAATTGCTGTAATCGAACACCTCTGCCTTCATATCTCTAATCCACAGTGCAAAGCACCTGCGTGCTCACGCTGAGGTTGTCGATTACAAGCGGAGCCTGGGGAGGCTTGTGCGGCGCAGGAGGGAGGCTGGCAGAACAAATCATGTCTAGAGATGCTTTAAGAGATTTTTCTGAAGGTACAATTACACCTTTTGAGATTAAAGCTCTTCATGGTGGCAACTGTTTTATCAAAAGCTGCTGTTTGAAAAGAAAAGCAAGTGCGTGACAGAGACAAAGTGGTTTATGATGTGTTTTTTTCCCTGACTGAGTATAAATTAGATGTTTGTGCGTCCTCTTTGTTGAGTTCATCAGTTTTGGATTGACAACAAATGATTTTAAAGGCGAAAACGATCTTTTTAATCCAGTTAATTGTCCATACAAATGGTATAATAACAGAACTCTTGGCGTGTCAAGTTCAGGAAGGAAGTGTTCTGAACGTTTAGTGAGCGCCCTGCCGTGCAGTGTTGTTTACTTACATTAGCGCTCAGTTGTGTCGTGAGGGCAGAAACCTTTTCCTGGGAGGCATCCAACTCCCGGCGCAGCTTTCGAATCTGCAGGAGCAAGGAAAAAAAAAATCACATCAAATGGACAAAAGCATAAAAACAGTCAAAGCAGACGATGCCGAACAGAAGAGACGGTAACAATTAAGGGAGGCTCCCAGGTTGGAGCTGCGATATGTTCAGGTTGAAGGATGAAATGCTGCAGGAGCACAGCAGAGCACACGCAGGTGTTCAGGCTGTAAAGAGAGCCTGCTACAGGGCCAGTCACAAAAAGCTGCACAGGTAACTGGATACAAGTGTGAACACAAGCCCAAGTTTCAACAGGTCCGGCCACCGCGCGCTGGAAATGAAAGAGGACGGAAGAGCTGTGGGCGTGTCGACACTCACCTCTGACTGAGACTTCTCCTCGTTCTGCAAAACAAACACAGGAAAACCATTAGAGACACACTGACGGGATTCTTCAACACCTTCATGGAAAGAGAAAGTTGTTCAATCTGCCGTGGGTCATCCTGCACAGCTGATCAGCTTCATGAAGTGTGGAGGACGTCGCCTGGTGTAGTATGTCTGGCAAGCAGAGCCCTCGTCCTGAAGGCATTCCACCGAGTCTCATTGTCCTCGTTCGCATTACGTCGAACAAAAGCAGAAAAACACAGGAAGGCAAACACACACACACACACAGGGGAAGGTCCAAAACAAACGCTCGCACGAACACAACACACCCGCTGCTGCTGATCAGAAACACTGCAACAACCACACTTACATGCACAGTAATATGGGAATGCTTTTCTTAACACTTGTTTATGATGAGACGTCAGTTCAGGGATTATTGGACCTGCTTGAGGCTGCGTTATGAATTTATTGTCCTTCCTGTCTTTCAGCTGATGATTAGCTCGGCCTGTCACAGAAGCAACGGAGCACAACGGCTCATAACTAATGTGCTTCCACCTAAACCACCAAAGTCCTGAATCAGGTTTCATAAGCCTGCATTGTAACTGTGTGTTGGCACAACTGCACCGTGGTGTGTGGTTTGTGAAGCAGCATGTAGGACCTGCACACACAGACACACACACAGACACACACACAGACATGATGGTCTGGATCCTGGAAACACAAACACCGCAGTCTGCTTTGGAGACGCAGCCAAAACACAGAGATGTCTCGCTCTAATGGGACAACCTGGACCAGCTCCTCGCAGATAAAAACTAATTCAGTTAGAATTGTTGAAACTATGTGTAGCTTTAAAGCAACGCCAATTAAAAAAAATGAAGAAATAAAATGGAGGGAATTTAAATTAAATGCTGCTGACAATGAAATGCTCTGATTTTTAGTCACACAGCAGGTAATCTACTTTAGATTGAAACTTCAGAACCATCATTAGGAAAATGATCTGAATCTAAAACAAATGTGAAGAAGTCACAGAAGTCCTCCGTGCTTCAGGGCTTCGTTCCTACCGTTTGTTGCCAGGACGTGATGGTTCCTGTCAGGGATAAAGTGGCCATCATTTTGCCTCCTCTCTCCTTCCTGCTCTGATTTACAGCCTGTGACTCGTTGCCTCCGAGGACCTCACCGTGTCTGAGAGTTGCCGAGCTACACCTGCTCAGGTGAGCGAGCCCCGGCCCAGAGGGAGGAGGAGCTCCACTGTGACGCAGCGAGCACCAGTAAGCTGCAGCGCTCCACATGTGGGCTGAGTGCTGAGTCAAAACAAGCGGCTAACAAGCTGCTAGCTGAAGCAGAAACGTGTTTCTCTGCTGACCACTTGACTGTGAGCTGAGGAACCCCTGCTGCTTTTCTGTTGATTTTTCTTCCAATGACCGTTGCATCATGACAGGATAGACAAACGTGCACGTGCAGTGTAAAACTCTGTTCTCGTTAAAGATCCTGGCAAACTCACCGTGGAATAGATGGAAGACGTGCTGGAGACCAGAGACAGGGATGATCCATGAACTGTGGAGAGAGTAAATGTCAGGATTAGAATGTACATTAAAGTGATAAACAGACCTCCCACAGCAACAATGCACCCCCCACCCCACACACACACACACACACCCCACACACTTCTGAATGAACTCATGAAGATAAAACTCCTCCTTGTTTGAGCTCAACCTGAGCCTTACTCCGTTAATGACTCATTCGCTAATCGCACATCAGACGCAGGCAAACAACACCGTCTCTGTTTCCTGCCTGGGAGCAGATTAGTAAAGATCAGCGCTGTGATGTCATCAACCACGCCAAGAGGTCGGGCTGATCTGCAAGGAATTCCTCAAAAGGAGCAGACTAGTTAACAGAGGAGTCACTTTTATCTTGGTTTAGTCTAGACAGAAAGTTTTTGCTGGAAGCCGCTTCAGAGATGAATATTTATTGTTTGTTGCAGTTTTGAGGAGTCATTTGATAAGATCATTTTATATGTAATGATTATTGCCCACTGCCTCAGGTCTGACACTAAGAGGGCCCTTAGAAAAATGTATACACTGCTCAGTTCATACCATGAGACCGGTTTGGACTCCCTTAGACTGAAATGGGAAACAAACTTGGAGGAACCCATGTCAGACTCAACCTGGAGAAAGATCATTAAGAACATAACTCATCTTCAGTCTGTCTGAGACACGCTGTGATTCAATTCAGTGTAGTGCACATGCTGCAATGGTCCAAAGACAAGCTGTCCAAGATCAAAGCCAACCTGGACCCTGCATGCAAGCAGTGTAAACAAACTCCAGTTACTCTCTTGCAGACATTTTGGACCTGTCCCAAACTGCAGACATTTTGGACCTGTCCCAAACTGCAGACCTTTTGGCAATCTATTTTTTATACCTTCTCTGGGATATGTGGAAAAACTGTACACCCATCACCACTCATCTCACTGTTCAGGGTGGTTCCTGTGGATATGTCCTTCAGCAAATACGAGAAGGATGTGGTTTCTTATGGCTCTCATTTGGCCAGAAGACTGGTATTGTGCAATTGGAAAAGTGCCCCCCACCCCCAAGCTTACGTACATTGGATAAGGGAGGTGATGCATCATATTCATTTGGGGAAAATCTGATACAGCCTAAAGGTTTCTGTTAAAAGATTTTGGGATACTTGGCAGTGGACAACTTGTCAATGCTTGTTTAGTTTATGTGTGCGTGACTGATCTGGTGTGGGAGGGTTTTCTTGTTTTATGTTCTTTGTGTATTATATGTTCAAAATTAAAAATTAATTGTGAGCAATAATGCAATTCCTTCTGCTTGTCTGTTTGCAAAAATATTTCTGGAACCGCTGAAAGGATTTTAGTAAAAGTCACAAAAAGTGATCATTGAATGTGCCTCTACAACTCTATGTTTTGGAGTCAACCCGTCAAAGATGGCTGCTGTAGCCAATCAACCTCAGCAAATACAAAAATAGCCATACATCAGTCAGTTCTGCACATTATGTGTGGTACTTGTGAAAATCATTCCCAAAACAAACTCTGAGCACTAACCAACTGTGCAAAATCTTTGTATACAGCTTTGCCATGCAATGTGGCAAACAATACATATTTGTCCAAGGAATGCCAATTTGAATATTTGTTTGATTGTTGTAAAAAAAAATAAAATAAAATGAAAAAAAAACAGCAAGGTTTGCAAATATTCTAGGAACAAATTATTTGTTCAAATGTTTCATTTGTGATTTTAAGGAGAAAATTTGAGAGGGGAAAAGTATTTTATACTTAATCCTTTTCTCCATATTCTGTCCCCACTTCATCCTGTTCGGGCTTGTATGAGTGTGAAAGAGCTGGAACCTTCATCAGTAGGCAAAGGTGTGTGGGGGGTGGCTACATCCTGGATGAGTCACTTGGTTTATTGATAAAGTATATAAAAGCCTGGAGTAAGAAGTTCAGCGTCTCATATTGAGCTCAGAGTAGAGTCGCTGCTCCTCTACCACAACAAGTAGACTGTTTGGACACCTTGTGGGGCCTTAGGTGTTTCAGACATGCTCTGAGACGAAGAGGCTGAACATGTATGAAGTATGAAGTAGATAAAGTGACAGAACGGGGCTGTTTCTGTCGTTAAGGACAGGTCCAACAAGTGTTTGACGGACGATGTGGCCTTTGCCCTGTCAATCAGACAGGGGCTTATGGGTAACTTTACACTTCAGAAACACACACACACGCTCACGTAAAGTGCATCTGTTTCCACCCCACACAAAGAGCGAGAAAATGAAAAGGGAGAAAGTTTTGTTGAAAGTTTCTTAAATGTCACAGCGTCTCATTTACACCTCCCACTGTGATCCCTGTAATTATCTCTCCTCCTCAAAGGGAACATGGATTGTGGGGCTGTGGTGGTGGTGGTGGGAAGACTGAGCCAGATCCGTTACTGGTGGTAGAGGTGTAATAACATGCTTTCACAGAGATCTTTTAAGATTCACGAGGGAAGACAAACAGCTGTCATATCCTGTTAAATGATAAAACGATTGAAAAAAAATCTTTGGCCTGTCATTGAGATTTCTCATGTAAAACAGAGCATCTATAAAATATACCAGTACTTAAATTTATCCCAGACAAGGAAAACTAAACACTACAAAAAAAAAAAAAAATCAACTTCCAGCTATATTTTACGCAAAAACTCAAGTTTATTAAAATTGCCTTTTACAGTGAAATATTAGGGCAGCACATTTTTAGTAAAACTATTTTATTTTTTGTTCTTTAATCTTTGTTTGGTGCATACAATCCTAAAGTCTCACTGGATGCAATCTCTATTTTACTCCAGTGACACTTCTATTCATTCAACCTTTATTTATACAGGTTAGTCTGAGTCACGAGGACTAATTTACAAAAATAATAATAATTAATAACCCTGAGTCACTTGCTGCAGCTATTATGCCCTATACTAGATTGCCTTCCTGATCATTTGTTGAACCTCTGTAAGTGTGTTTTTGACGAGTACTTAATTTGTAAACCAAACTATGCTGGAACACAAATGGAGTGTCGGGGCGGGGATGTCTGGGGGTCTTACCCCAGAAAAATTTGAATAAAATAGATGCGTTTCCTGCATTCTGGTGTTTTTTTTATTTTTTATTTTATTTAAATTTTTTTTAAATGTGTTGTTAAACATCTACTGTATGTAAACACTTGATTCAATAACTATTTTAGAGAGCAACATGACAAACAGCTCTCTCCTCGCTCCGCTTCTCAACAGGAAGTAGCCTGACCAACAGCTCTCCTTGTATGAATAGAGCACGCTCCACTTCTCTCACGCATCCTAACATGCCCCTGTTGAGTACTATCTCCATTGCTACTGCCTTCATGTGCTTCAGTTCTCTGTCATTTAGCTGTAAAATGTGACTTTATTTTAAATGAAAGTAAATTGGAATGTCTTTTAGATATTTTGATGGCTGTTATTTTGATAAATTGGCGCCATTGTTTGGAAACATGACGTGCGTCACGTGATTTACCCATAAAACATTTTTCTCGTATTTTAAATAAATAATGAAAAATATATATTAATGACTCATTTAAATGGTAAAACCGATTTGTTATTTAGTTGTGCGGTTTAATTATATTTTTATGTTTTTAATTAAATTGCCCATAAATGAACTTTTGGGAGCAGAGATTTTTTTTAAGAGTAGAAGTGGAAATGCTTACTTGAAGAGGCAACTTTGATGTGCTATTAGGAAGCTCATGGCTGTTATGTTTAAAATTAGTGTTTATGTAATTATTTTCAGTTTACATATTCATAGGTTTTATTAGTTCAAGGCAGTTATATTTGCTCATTCTTTATTATTAGTAAGCCTGAGAGTTACCGGATCCAAGCAAACAGTTATCGGAACACACCCTGTCAAAATAAGTGTGTTCCCAGAGCCCTGGTTTTGACACAGGAGAAGGCCAGATATTTCACATAATGAAAGCTGTTTTGCCACAATACCATGCCCCAGTCATTGCTGTTTCTGTTTTTTTAATTCAAGTCAAAGCTCTGTGGCTCTGTGGCCCTGAGGATTGAGAAGACGCACAGGGAATGTTTTTCTGAGCTATTCCCCCGAGCGTAGCGTCCTGCTGCTGATGAGAAAATCACTGCTTGGTACTTTTCCCAATAAACAAAGCTGATTATGAACCTCCAAAGGGAATGAAAGGCCTTTTCTCCAGTGCAGCAGCAGTAACCTGCCCTAACGTTGAGTTAACAAATAGAAGAACGATTCATTTGGAATAAAAGTGTGAAGAAAGGAGGAGCTGACTGCAAAGTCCTGAATGAATAAATTATGAAGCTCTCGCCTTACTCATATTTACACCTCATTTGAAGCCAAATGTCAACAGAAAGCTGAATAAAACATAAATACTGGTTTCATTGGACTCCTCTTTACCTTCTTCAAACCCGTCCCTGAAAGATCCTGATCGGCTCATAGTGCGAGTCTTCTCATCGAGAGACATGCAGGAGTTTCTCAGCCGGTTGTCACTGCAGGGGTCAAATGGGGCGTCCTGAGTGGTCAGGCTGTTGTTGCGCAGACCAGCGAGACTGATCTGAGCTGCAGACGTCGGGCTGGAAGCTGTAAAAATGACACAAACATTGGTCAATTACATAGCGTACTTTTCGTCGTATAAATCACACCCTTTGGCATAAAATAGCATAACCTGCGACTTATACGGCGAAGCGACTAATTTATGATTTTCCCATATTTATAACCCCATTTTTAGCTGAGATCTGACAATTTCATTCACGCTGACATGGAAAATATTGAACACTACCATTTTCAACCACTAGAGGGCCCTCGACTAATATGGCAAGCCAAGTGTCTCACTAATAGGTAAATGTGGCTATTAATGAGACTACTGGCTTGCCATACCAAGCCACCTTCATCTTGCTTTGAAACTCCTGGAGCAAACGTTAAATCAGCTGCATTTTGCTGTGCCACCCAGGAGAAATGAAGTTGATTTGATCTTTAAAGTGCATTTATTAAGGAAAAGTTCAACTGAGACACACCTTTGTTATAAAGTCGAGCAAACAAATAATTGTTTTTAGGTGGTTATCTTGTTACTATTCAAAGAAATGCAGAGCAAGTCCTCCCTCAGCGCATTCCTGCAGCCCCAAATTGATATTTGAAATGCAGCTGTTTTGACCATCAAAGTGCATTTATTAAAGAAAAGTTCAACAGAGACACACCATTGCTATAATTTCGAGCAGACAAACAATTTTTTAAACAGTATTAGTCTTGTTGAATTCTTGTGAAAGTCCTCCCATGCACGCTCCAGCGGCCACCATTTGACAGCCAATTGATTTTTGGCACAACACTGACCCACGTTTCTGGGTTGTCTGCGGTGACCCATGACAGACGCAACTTATACAGCAAAGCGACATATTTATGTTTTTTTCCACTTTATTACACATATTTGGACTGATGCGACTTATATGTCAGTGTGATGTGTACGGCGGCAAGTACGGTACTTCTTAGTTACTTTTTAAAACCTGGTTGCCAAACCCAAGCAAAAAACAAGTAAAATGACTCCTTTGAGAGCATTAAATTGGAGAGTGTTTTAAGGAATTAGGTGAAGAATAATAAGAATGTAGCTGGTGCACTCAGTTGGGACAATATGATACACACTTTCACCCCTTCTGCATTTGTGGAGTTGTGTTTTAGCGTCATACCTAGCTGCCCGAAGTTGAAGCGAGTACCGGAGGGGGAGGTGAGGCTGGAGCCGGGGGAGAACGGCGAGTTGCTGGCAGAGTCCTGCAACCCGCTGGTGGAGTAGGAGCGCAGCCAGTCACGATCCTCGTGGCCTCGCAGCTGTGTCGACGGGCCGTACCTGCAGAAATACAAAGAAACGGTAAAAATGACAGGAGGGAGTCCGAACGGGGACAAGGAGGTGTGGACTGTGCTCGTGTGGGACCAGATTATACATTTTGTTTTTTTAGTGATGTAGATTTTTCTTCTTTCAAGCAGCCAGATTAACAGCTGGGATTTGACATGAAGATGAAACAGATGCTGCGACACTTTATTATAAGAGCGTGAAATTACACAGATTCCAGCTTTGAGCAACAGAAAAAGCAGAACACCCCAAAAAATAATAAAAAAATGTTAAATAAAACTGACCCTGCTGCAGTAACCATGCCTGCCCCAGCAAAAAAAAAAAAAAAAAAAAAAAAAGCCGACAGTTCGGTGCAGGGACAGAATGACATGCCTCCTAACGGAAGCACAACACCACAACATGTGCCAAACAAAAACTCCTTATTAAAGCGTGAGCAGAAGCCTTGGAGTGGACATGGACGCAGGAATAAAGGGAATGCTGACGGGATTTTGGTGAATATGTGTGTGGAGAAGAGTTCAACGGAGCGCAAGTAGTACCTGAATCCCTTCTTAGGCAGAGTGTTTCTACCACAATGTGGCCCTCTGTGGGAGAGAAACACTTCAGAAGAGGAAGACAACAGAAGCAACGAGGCAAGGAAACAACACAAACTACCTGAATCATCCTGTTTCACATCGGCTTGATCTCTAGTCTGCTCAAAAATAAAAGTTTATCCTGCAAAGTGAATTTTTCTTACTGAGGCCCAGAAGTTTGGTGCCAAAAATCCACTTTTATAACTCCTTTTGAAACAAAATAAAGTGAAATACAGCAATAGAAAGTTTGTAAAACATTAATTTATTACTTTTTAAGATAACAAATTATATCTTTAAGCTTGTGGTAAAAGAGGAGTTTAAGGAAAGAAGCAAAGCATTTTAAATTAATTAATTCTTTGCTCCTGTAATTCTAAAATGAACCACAAGATGGCAGTCTGCCCACATATCATGAAGCTAACAAAAACCCAGACAACCTCACATCCTTACATTCAAAAGGAGGGGCCATAAATGTAACCACCAACTACCACACAGGGCAACACATTTAACACAAAACTACACAACGACACAAACGTTCTGAGCTGCTTCATGCTGCGCCCTGTGTGGCAGCAGGTGGTGGTTCCACAGGACCACCTCCAGCGAGCTCACCAGAAGCCTACCATCACACACAGGTAGATTTACCTGTCCTGCCTCCGAGGGAGCGTGTTTCGGCTGAATATAGGGCTAGCAGAGGGGGAGGACAGGGGGCTGATGGAAGACAGGAAGGAAGACGAACAACAGACAGAAAAACAAGAAAGTTTTAGAGAGAAGGAACGTTTCAGAACAAAGATCAACTGCAGGATTCCTCACTGACGAAGCTGAGGAACGTCAGGGAGGAAGGTGAAACCAGAACCACAGAGTTGTGAGTCCAGACGTTGCAACGTTTCCTTAAAGACGTTCTTCTCACATTCCACATGTCAAGTACGAGGCAGGATTTAAGGGTCAGGAGGTTTTTTATGTTTGTTTTTCCAATATTACCTGTTCAACCAAGTTTTATATGAATTTAAAAAAAAAAGTTACGTCCACCCACAGCTGGTCTGTTCACACGAGACATACTATTATAGTTCATCAGTGTGGATGCAGACAGTAAAAACACTCTTTATTTAAGCCGGGGTGCCCAGACTTTTTCAGCGTGCGGCTCCTTTTAAAACGAACAACCTGCCATGAGACCCCGTTCACATGAGAACGACCTCTGGAAACGTTTGTGCGTCTTCAGTGTTTATAAACAAAACATGATCAAGTTTACACAAAAACGCTGTAGTTTCCATGTCAGCCGTGTTGCCAGATAAGAAATGATGAACTATAGTACTGTGGCTTTAAAATAATAGTATTTCGACCTAAACGGTCATATGTGCATTCTAACATGAGGTGTGTGTTGTGTTTGTTGAACATGTGCACAGAAAAGGAGGGACATTTGAAATTTATCTGGCAACCCCGATACCAGCTCAGCTGCATTCACGGTGCACGTTAGTGCAGAAAAACTTTGGACTGCAGCTGCCTGGGTGCGCACGTGCCACTTGACTTGCAGAACATTTCACACATCCGTCCTGAAAGTCTCCACTCTCAGACCTGGATTCAGAAGCTTCGGTGTAAATGAACGGCCGAACGTTTCACGTCGTGTAAACGGGGCCTCAGACTGGCCGGCTGTCAATCAAGTGACACATTTCATAGATGGATGATAAGCTGACATCTATTTTTTATGTCATGTGATCTACCCATAATGCCTTCGCAATCGGCCAGTAGATCACGATCAACATATCGGGCAAACCAGATTTAAGCACTAATGTACTTTGTGTTTTACAACTGCACCATTATTACTACAATGTATGAGCTGGTGGTGATCAAGCTGGTCTTCAGCATTGTTGGGAGTTTGATCATTAGATGATAACTGGTGTAACTTCTATGATTAATCTTAATCAAATCACTGGGATAATACCTGTACAAATCAATAATCCATTAAGACATGTATCATTGTACTGTAGCTGCATGTGACTGACACCTCATGTCTTAACAGCTGAAGATAAAACCTTTGAACATCTGGAAGAACACCCAGTGAGTCTGTTAGGGAAATATTGAACTTAGATATAAAAGGCATTTGCAGGGTCTGTCTCGGCTGGTTTGACCTAAAGTCTTTTCAGAACAGCTGTTCTCAGTTTAGAGACAGCTCTGGAACAAGCAAATAAAAAGTTATTATTATTGACATATTACATTTTAGGTCTTCTGTATCATTTTTCCAGTGAGTACAACATTAATAAAAAACGATCAGAGACTTTAATTCTAGCCGTTGGTACAAAAACAACTCCCTGAGTCTTATCTAAGTGTACTCCTGATGTTTGGTGCACACATCTGACTCTGCTATTTAGCTGTGCATTATGCAAAAAGTCTTGTTCTTTTTATTTATGTAAAAACATCAAACACAAAAATCAATACAGGTAGTCCCCGTTTTATGGCTGAGATCCGTTCTAACAGCTCAGCCGTTAACCGATTTAGCTTTAAACCGTA
>JARVGV010000645.1:38744577-38754583 GCA_031762435.1 Hypsolebias longignatus
TCTGTAAAGAGCAAAAAGCAGAAGAAAAAACAGCTGAAAGTAGTTGAATAAAGTTTAAATCTGCACAAGGAAGCTGAAAGAAGCTGAACCAGAACAAAATGTGAAAGAAGTAGTAAAAGGTTGTAAATAGATCTAAAGATCTGAAGGATGGAAAATAAGCTCAATTCATTTTCTACGAGAAAAAAACAAACATACCAATTTATTCATAGAGCACTTAAAACAGCAATAAGGCCAACCAAAGTGCTGTACAATAGAAAAAAAATGGCATTAAAGGCTTAATATTTCAAAAAGCTAAAGATGCATCAATACCAAAAGTTATAGCAGGATTGTCCTGAATGACCTGAACGTTTTGATTCATTTGTTGAAATAGCTCAAAAATTGTGGAACGAGAAAGATGCTGAAAAACATATGAACGGATTCAGAAGTGGAAATAGGATCACAGCAGCTTGATAAGAATTCACACAGTAAAATAAAATCAGGCTTCTGCAGAACATGAAGTGTGATTCCACCCCTCAGTCAGGTGTGTTGGAGCAGGGCAGGAGAGAGGCCCTCGAGGACCTGGACTGGACACCCCTGTTTTAAGCAAAGACGTCTTGCAATGCATAGCAGTTAAAATGTGTCGGGGATGATGCACAACTAAAACCACATCGGGTTTTAGCTCAACATCCATAAAACTGACCAAACTAAAGACATGTTTGTGATTACTAAGGTCAGGTGGCGGCAGCAGTCATTTTGAACTGATGTCATTTCAAAAGTTAATCACTTGTAAATGTAAATCCATTGATTACTTTCTGAAAATTTAATCAGGGTCCATTCAGTGACTCATGAGATACTTTACTAACAGACAAACCAGGGCTAAACATTAAATCCCACAGCTTTAATCAAATGTATTGCACGATTTGTGAGATTTGTTGACAATGACTCTCATCTGATAATGCTACACCAAATTTTGTCACGTGTTTAATTGTCTGCGTTGTACCTGTTATTTATCTGCTGAGACAGATCAGTTGTGGCAGTCGTTTTGAACGGGTTTCACTCTAAAAGCTATTTTAAGACGTACACTGTTTCAAAGTGTTTCAATAATTTGTCCAGTCCAATTTGTCCATGAGATATTGTTACTAACACAGACATTAACAAACACATCCTCTTACAGTAGAGGGTGATAAATGTGCAACAATACCATCAGGACAGCAGAGTTTAAATATAGGGCACCAACAGGAAGTGTGTTGTTTGGGTAACTCTAAATCCTTTGTTGACTTTTAACAGCTTTGTGGTTCAACATCCATCAAGCGATAAAGTATGTGCTCCCATTCATCATTTATCCCTGGTTTGATCTTTATATACAGTAAAGTCAGAGCAGACTGTGCTGTGATTCGTACAAAACTAAAACTGCGATGCTCAGAAACTAACTCCTGGATTTTCCCACCAGTGAACACATCCTAATTATAACTTTCAACAGGAAAACTAAACAAAGGTTTTCAATGGCAAAAATCCCAGATTCAGAAAAAAAATAAAAAACCCTACCAAACCCTAATCAGCTGGTTCTCGAAAAACTTTAGACCAAAAACATCTGTGCCTTTCAAACCTTGGTTTGAAAATAATCACAGAGAAGATGCGACTTCACCAGGTGAGTAAATCCACCAGACGCTCAGTGAGGACATGGTTTAAAGAGCTGAAGGCCTCTGGAGAGCAGAGAGCTGAGAGGTGGTGAAAGATTTAAAATGACCACTTTAACCCATTCACACAGCCACAGGGGGAACTCCCCCCCACACACACTGCTTTTTAAGAAAATACATCTGGAAGGCTCAGGGAAACATCAGCGTGTCCCTTTCCTTTAAGAAAACCAACGGCAGAGAAATCAAAACAGACACTGTATAAAGTTTCCTTTGTATTCTTGTGCATGGACACACACACACACACACACACACACACACACACACACACACACACACACACACACACACACACACACACACACACACTGCATGTACCTGTTCAGGGTGCCCACGTTGCTGTGGGAACCAGGACCGTGCACGAAAACGCCAAGCTGCACTGAGAGTTTCATGACTCCATGCTGCTGAGACAGTTCACATGAATAAATCTCTCCTCCCCGTCTTGAGTTTTCTCTCGCAGCCTCTCTGGATCTGGCCCAGTTCCTGGATCCTTTGTCACCAGCGTCTCATCCCCCGGGCACCGTTTGTCCGCACTGACACCGGGAGAAACTGAAGAGAGGCAAGGGAAAGGCCTGCCCTATACTGCTGGAAACATGAGCCTCCCCGGAGACCATTAACCACTTCACTGCTGCAGCCACACCACTAAAGCTCACACTCAAACACACTCAAACACACCCTGAGCCCTAAATAAGCCACTTGAACCCAAGGAGTATCAAGTCAAAGCCACAAGATTGGAGACAAACTAAAACAGAAGGAAAATCCTCATCCTGCAGTTGCTCCGCTGTTCGTTTCCCAGCTATGGTTTCCGTGCACTGAGCCTCTGTGTGTCCAAGACTGCAATTTCCCAGACAGATCCACCCTGACCCACTGACAAGCAAGTGCTAATTAGAGATCAGGCCAAACGGCGGGGCCCAGCCTACAGCCTCCTGCTGGCAAAGCAACCTGCCTGTTACCAACCGGCGGGCGCTTGTGGCCAATCACAAGAGAGGGAGACATTAACCACAGGTTGCCCCCAGGAGGAAGTGGTGCCAGAGACAGAAAGTCGAGGTCAGCGTCTAATAGAATACTACTAGCTGGAGGATGTGAGGTTCGTACTTTTTCCAGTTCATTCAAGTCAAAAATATATTTTTTTGTCAGCTAACCTCTGGTCATGTGATTCCCTTTTGATCTTTGAGATGAATGAACCAAATGAAGAGTCCAGTTAAACATAACGTGCAAGTTGAAGTTGGGATGAAAAGGCTTGTAAACCAGTTAGAAGTGGAGTAAGAAACAAAGTTTCCACAGAAGGACACCATTTCTCCCTTTAGACAGTTACTGTAGCTGCTGTCCCAAAGGGGTCAGAGTTCAAAGGCTAACACTCCAAATTTCCTTAAAGAGAAAAAATAGAGCAGGGGCAGGGGGCGACGAAGAAAAGAAAAGGCTCCCGCATGTCAGCCAGTCGTCGTGTCCTAAGAAAAAAGCAGTGGCTGTGTTTGCTCAAACTATTCTTGTGTGAGTCTTTTGGGACTGTGGTCAGTTGGACAGTTGGTCTTCCAGTCAGTTCAGCTCTTCAGTTGTCATCCCCCTCCCCCCCCCTCAATCCCAGCCACCAAAAACTAGTCCAGTTCTGGATCAAGTACACAGGGTCTGTGCTGCAGAAATGTACACACAGACAGGCAGCCACAGCAGAGCTGCGAGGCAGAAGTAAGGGGATTTCCTGTGTTTGAGGGGAGACTGCTGCTCCTCGTCCTGCAGCTGTATCGTACAAGCCCCAAACCTCCGTCTGCCCAGATGGACAGACAGACGGTGGCAGGGGAGCAAAAGACTGGCAGACTCTCAGACTGACAGCCCTCAGGGTGTGGAGGGAAACAGATAGCATCGCCGTGAGGCAGACAGGTGACTTCTGCATGAACGTACATAAGAGGAGCCTGCGGGACGAGCAAACACATAAACACCATCAGATGCAAAACAATGACAAGATGACGGTTTGTCCAATTTCAGCTGAAATGTTTGGGCTTTAGTGAGAAAAATACATTTTGGCTGCACAAGCCCCGACATGCACACAAACCTTCGAGGCCATTTTCATTCATTCAGTCAACCTTTATTTAGGCAGGTTAGTCTCAATGAGCCTCAAGGACTCATTTACAAGAGAGACCTGGCTACAAACTAAGAATGATGACAACAGCGACAGTAGATTTTCCTTGGACAATCAACAATAGACAATCATAAGAGGCACACAGATTTTTTTTTAAACAAATTAAAACAAAGATGTCAAAGTAGCAAAACAGACAGATTATAAGGCAAATGTAGAAAATCAAAAACAAGAACTCAAAAACTGGAACAATATGGTTATAACTCAGGGCAGCATGGTGGCACAACTGGTAGAGCTGCTGCTGCTCAGCGAGCAGGTCCCTGCTTCAAATCCCGGTCCGGAGGCCTTTGTGGGTGGAGCAAGAAAGTTCATGCACAATAATCCAGGTACAGTACATGGGTTTCTGGGTGGAGTTTGCATGTTCTCTCCATGCATGCGTGGGTTTTCTCCAGATACTACGTTTTCCTCCCACAGACCAAAACATGCATGTTAGGCTGATTGATAATTCTAAATTGGCCTAGGTGTGAGTGAATGGTTGTTTGTCTCATTTGTCTCTATGTGGCCCTGTGATGGACTTGTGACCCATCCAGGGTGTACCCCGCCCCTCGCACAGTGATTGCAGGATATGGGCACCGGTGACCCCCGTGACCCAAAATGGAAGAAGCGATTAAAAGATAATGGATGGATGGGATAGTTATAACTCATAGCATCCCACTTTATTTGTAAAGCACTTAGAAACAGCAACAAGGCCAACTAAAGTGATGTACAACAAAATAAACAAACAAAGGATACATAGATCCAAATAGGTAAAGAACCAAATGACTAACATTATAGAATACAGACAAGTTAAATCAACTCACACTGTGTCAATAGTCAGGGAATAAAAGTAAGTTTTCCAAACAAGACTTAAAAACAGTGAGAGAGGGAACCTGCCTGACATGAACAGAACAAACTCTCTTAGTAGAAACACAACAGTAAGGAGGAGGCTGAGTCGTGTTTTGTAATGTCATCTGAACTAGGCCTGTCACAGTAACCAATTTTGCTGGGCAATTAATTGTCTCAGAAATTATTGCGGTAAACAATAATATTGTTTGAAATTTGACTGTTAGTAATAATTGTCAAATTTAAGAAGAAATGTTGGTTGATTGTTTCGAGAGTAGTACCTTTTTTGACCACCGGATGGCAGTATAAGACTGTTTGAACGGAAGGATGGACAGGGAGGGAGGGAGTAGCGTCTCTAAGAAAAATGAGAGGGAGGCCCCTTGACGTGACATGGGCTGTCACTCATTCTTTTCTTTTTTTTTCCGGTTCTCAAAATGGCGGACGCTCAATGTGGTTTGAGCTTTGATTTATTGTTTATTGCAACAGGCCTAGTCTCAACAGGTACTCTAATCAATTTTGTGAGTTTAAACCATTTTCTCCTATTTTAGTGCAACTTCGACAACAACGTGTAGTTTGAAAACAAACACTGGCAAAACACATTTCCTGATAATTGCTACACTTTGCGCAGTTTGTACAGTACTGGTTCTGCAGTTTGCTGCAGAGCTTACATGTAAACTTTAGGATTTAACAATAAGCCGTGTCTGATTCGATTACGTTTTCACTTGTGTTTGTAGTCACACGTCTTTCATCGCAGATAAAAGCCGAGGCACGTCTGCTGTGCACATGAGCACAAAAACTGGATCTTCAGAAGACCGTTTTCTTTGTACGGTTGCACATTTTCCGTTTGTGCGCACACACAGCTCCTGACTCTGACAAGGAAAAACACAGAAAGTGCAACTGTTAAACATCTGCTCTGGGTGCTGTCATTATTAAAGAGAAGGACAACTGCACCGGCGGTAGTTAAAGCTGGGCCTGATGTAAAGCTCGGGACATCCCAAACCAACGATTTGATCATCTAAAGTGGAAAACTGTTTTAAAATAAAGTAATTTACAAAACTTTCTATGCCAGTGCACTGTGCATTTTTCATAATTACTGTACGTGACAAACTCACCTGAGACTTCCGACTGGTGAACAGGGTCATGTCCTCTCCTCAGTTAAAACAAATTGGCATTTTCACTGTAATACAAGAACAAGAAGTTTGACATTGTAAATACAATTTGCACGCGCTTTTGTTCATTTCAAAACCTTTGCATCGGTACAAATGGACATTGGTTGAAGTGTAAAAATATGCAGCTGCTGCAGTTTCAAGTCATTATCAGGATGTCCTGCATTTTACGTTTCACTGCAGAATCACAAACCACAGAAAACACCATTCTGAGTTAGCAGTGTGCATCATGAACACCATGTTCTTCCTGTGCAGAACACAAACAACAAAAAGAGAAGTCGTAGCACTGAAAGTGTGAACTTTTTCAGAATCTAGAGCTGCATCTGTGCATCTCGGTATTTATGAAACAACAAAAGATAACTCTGGTTAAATATTCTGGCTGTAAAAAAAGAAGCTGCACAGATTCAGGAGCTCACATACATATACAGTACACAACTCAGCATGTATTTCATTGAATTAATCAACGTTTGTGGTCAATGTGGAGGAAAAAGTCAAACATTTAAAAGTAACAACGTACTCAGATGTGCATGCAGAGGGTGATATGCATTCCTTGATGTAAGAGCATTAGACTAAACAAATTTTATGAGACAAAAAATTGTGGATTTTTAGCTCTTTTGGTTAAACAGTGTGTATAATATGTTATTAGTAAAACTTCAGCTCAGAATTTGGAAAATTTACTTCAGTTAAACCCTTTGACCTAATTGACCTGCAGTGTTTTCTATAGCTCTGAGCACACACAAATGGATTTGACCCAAAATAAGTTGTTAATTGTAGTAAAATTATGTGAAAAGTTATTTCTGGGGAGGATATTTATTACTTTTGAGGGAAAATGTAGTTATTTAACCATAAAGCTTGTTTAATCAACTCGTAATGGGTTGAAATGAAACGTGAAATGCGGTTTAAAATACAACCAAATGAGGGAGTTTAAGAGTAGTAATGATGTGAAGGATGGCAGGACTGCTGTGTGCAGCTGTGGAACATAAAACAACAAGTTGGGAGTTTGTTTTAGGATGCCAATGGCAACTGCAGCCCAGAGATTATGATCCTTTCCCTCTGTTTCCATACAGAGATCTGGTGTGTGTGTGCACTTGTTTTGATGGCATTGTGAGGACTTACCCCTGACATTAGACCAACGTTGTGTGGACATTTCCCTTTGTGAGGACATTAGAGTAAGTGCATGTGTGTGTGTGTGTGTGACTGAAATCTGTTTCAATCCATTCATTCAACCTTTATTTAGGCAGGTTAATCCCAGTGGAGCCTGAAGAAGAAACCCTGAAATCTTCCTGAAAAGTTCTTCAGCAGCTGTGGGTTTGTCTGAAAGATGAAAGAGATCAGTTCCGTCTGGAGCTGGATTCAGACGCTCCTCAAGCAGAGGTTCATTTGATGCCTTAAAAAACTCATCTGCAACTAGAGAGTAAAACTGTAAAAATGCTGCTTGAATGATGTGGAGTGACTGCGGAAAATCTTTAAAGAAGCTAAACCAAAGTAAAGACCATCACAGCTAAAGCTAAATAAAGCTAAAAGATATAATTAGCAGAACAGTAACTAAAATACAAATATTATCCAAGTACTATCTAAAAATCTAAAAAGTATAGTAGCTACAATAATATTAATATTATTATTAATAATAAAATAGCAGCTAAAAGCTAAAAAAAAAAACAGTAGCTGGAATACAAATTTAGTCAAACAGCAGCTGAATACCAAAAATTAATCAAACTAAACTAAAACAAAATGGTAGTTAAAAAAATTACCCGAAGAGTAGCTAAAAGCCAAAAAATGATTCAAACAGCAGCCAAAAGCTAAAACAGACAAATCAGTAGCTAAAAGCCAAAACTAGTTAAATATTTGAATTTTGAAACCAAAATTAGCCAAGCAATATTTTAGAACCAAAAATCAACCAAATAGCAGCTAAAAGCTAAAACTGGCTAATCAGTAGCTAAAAGCCAAAACTAGTTAAAAAAAAAGTAGTTTTAAACCATAATTAGCATAGAAATAGCTAAAAAGCAACAATTAAGCAAACAAAAGCTAAAAGCTAAAAATAGATAATCAGCAACTAAAAGCCAAAAGAAGCAAAGTGGTTTAAAAACACAATTAGCCAAGCAATAGCTTAAACCAAACAACAACTAAAAGCTAAAACTGTATAATATATCCATCCATCCATTATCTTTACCTGCTTTTTCCTTTTCAGGTCATGGGGGTCGCTGGTGCCCATCACTACACGAGAGGTATGGGACACTCTGGACATGTCTCCAGTCCATCACAGGGACACAAACAAGACAACCATTCACTCTCTCACTCACACCTAAGGATAATTTAGAGTCACCAGTCAGCCTAACATGCATGTTTTGGTCTGTGGGAGGAAACCGGAGTACTTGAAGAAAACCCACACATGCACGGTGAGACCATGCAAACTCCACCCAGAAAGGTCCTGGTCGGGGATTTGAACTGGCGACCTTCTCGCTGAGAGGCAGCAGCTCTACCAACTGTGCCACCGTGCTGCTGCCTACAATCAACAGCTAAAAGTTTAAATAAAAAAGGGTAGCTAAAAGCCAAACTAATTAAAATAGTGGTTTAAAATCCATAATTAGCTAAATATTAGCTAAAAGCCGCCAAACCATAGTTTAAAACTAAAACTGGCAAGTCAGTAGCTAAATGCTAAAATTAACAAAACAGTATCTATAAAACAAACATTAGCTTTAATAGCAGCTAATTGTTAAAACCAGCCAAAGGGTAGTAAAATACACAAATCAGTAGTTAAAATTTGGAAATATGTAGCTAAAAGCTAATTTTATTAAACCTGTAGCCAAAAGTTAAATTTCCTCAAACATTAGTTAAAATCTAAATTTGCATTGGTTTCTGATTTAGCATAAATATCTTCAGTTTCTGATCATGACAGATTACAGGTGTGTTCTTCAAACTTTTTCCCCAGTCAAGCAAATTTTGATGTATTTTTTAAAGATGTTTGTCCACGTTTGACAAACTTAAATTTAAAAAGGAAACCTTCTTATATAATCATGAGGTTTGAATGAATTCCCCCAGTTGCTCAGCGTGGTGGTGTTGCTTCGAGGTTCGTTTTTGTCTTGTGGGTTTCAAAGAAAAACCACAAGTGTTGGGTTTGTGTCAAAAGATATGTTTGAATGAAAGATAAAATGATGATACAAGTTGTAGATTTTTGATTTTAAAGTCGAGGTCATGAAAAACAACAAATCCAAGATGACACAAACAAAAACAAAAGTGAAAACAACAACAACAAAAAAAAACCCACTATGCCACTTGTGATGTCATCAGTCACATGAAAGAAAAACAGCTGATGGCTTGTATAGAAACTCATGTAAGACTTTACGAAAAATGAAATAAAGGAATTCACCCAACAAACAAAAGGAACTTATTTGGGTTTTGTTGAGCCTTTGAGACATGACTTTCAACATCGCATGAGGTAAAACTCATGAACGGACGTGCACGCACAGCAGTAATGGGTAAAATTTGTCTTCTGATAAGCTGTGCAGAGGACAATGAAAAACAGCAGAACTGTCCAGACTTTCCTCCCACGTGGTTTGATTTGCGATAAACACCAGAGCTAAATAAACAAGAGAGAAAGTTTGCTGATAAAACTGCATGTAAACGCTTCTGTTCTGTTTCAGCGGGTCAAGATCAGTCCCGTCTGTGGGTCTTTGTGTCTTACACAACGCAATGTGCAAACACAACACAGAGAAAACACACAAAACTACATAAAACTGATGCACAGAAATGTCTTCTTGGTAAATTATCTATGGTGCTGCTTTCATGTTGTCATCCAGTCTTATGGACTTTGCTTTAAAACGTCACAAACTGAACGTTTAAACTCAGCTGGGATCAATATTTTATGATTCAAGTGACCAATACAATCCTCGAAATGTAGTTATATGAAGACTGCTGCTCATTCAGATGATAAAATCAAATTAAATCAGGCTTAGTTATCGAATCTGTATTGATTCAAACCTGACTGATGGTCCATTATGATTATGGTTGATTCAGTGTCGTAAAGACTCAATCAATATCCCTTCAACTAACATCTAAAATGCTGTCTAAGCTTTATTTGGGTTTATAATGCTCTTTGAGCATTCTAAAAAATATATTTTTATTGTTATTATTTATTTTTTATTAAACCTTTATTTCACCAGGAAAAAATCCATTGAGATCATCAATCTCTTTTACAAGGATGTCCTGGGCTATAT
>JARVGV010000645.1:38869548-38879966 GCA_031762435.1 Hypsolebias longignatus
CGCCAGGGGGAGCTGTTCCAGTTTACGACCGTATCGGTATCCGACCGGGTTGTTGGAACGGATCTCGGTCGGAAACCAGGGACTACCTGTATTAATTTGGCAGTACCGTATTTTCTGACATATAAGTAACATTTGTTATGCATCACAGCTTTCGTGTCGCATTTATTATGCATTTATTTAATGGTCAAAACAGCTTCATTTTGCCTGGGCAGTGCAGCACCATCCATCCATCCACCCATCTATCCATCCATCCATCGCAGCCGAAGCCGCTAGCTTTTAAATTTTTTTCTTCAACCTTTATTTATACAGATAAATCACACTGAGCCTCGAGGACTCATTTATAAGTGAGACCTGTTTGCTCTCCAGCGTTCCTCCACCTGCACCAGCTGAGTGAAGCAAGCACGCACGGGAGGACTGCTGCTGCATTTCTTCAAAATGTAAAGTGTCAGTCAAAAACTGTGTTATGAATATGGAAAAAAATATGTATTTTGTATACAAGTCTCTTCAGCATATAAGTCACACAACTGACAAATCAAAGGGCGACTGCGACTTATACACCGGAAAATACGGTACTTGGATAATTAAAAACATCTTTTTACAGTTGTCCTGGGTCAATTAGGTTTTATTGTCTTACAAGAAACAACATTAGTTTGAGGTCCAATTAGAAAAGCAGGGACTTTTGTAATGATATGACAAGTTTAGTCTATAGTCAATAGAAAAGTTTTTTTTTTGTCCACTTCTACAAACTCAGCCTCAAGAGTAAACCGAACAAACAGAATTGAAGTTTGACCAAATTCTTTATTCATCTTTGTTTGTTTTTTGTTGTTTTTTTTACACTGCTACACTTTTGGGTCAAACATCAGTTTAAATTTCACTACATTTTTATAATGACAATTAAAAAAAGAATAAAATGACTATTTGAAATGGGACCTGGCTTGCAGTTTGTACAACCACAGCTCAGCCTTTGCCTGACCCATGTGAAATTGATGTTTAAGATATTCTATAGTCAAAGTTTTGTTTTTCTTGTGGCTCTCCAGTTTAATAAAATTTATCATTTCCTCTCAGCTTTAAGGTAAAACAACATTTAGACCACCGTCAGCTGATCCTTGAATCCCCCTGGATGTCGGATTATTCTTCAGCAGCTCCAAGAGTCATGCAGGACACGTTCTCTTCCTATGTCTGCTGGAAAAACATCCTCTGGCAGTAAAAGCCCCCGACTGCAGGCCTGCTGTTATCTGACAGCACTCGTCCTGAGCCTGAAGCCACGTAGCCGTCAGATTGTCACAGCTTAGCCCGATGAGTCTGCAGGACAAGCACCTCAGCGTTCCCTGAGAGGGAACACGCAGGTGTGCACGGACTTCCTCCTGCATGATGCTGATAGTGTGACACATGGAGGATGCTGGGAGAAAACTGCCTATCTCAAAAGAGACAGACGCCAGATATGAAACACCGAAGGTTTGACTTCAGCTTGGAAAGGCAGCACTGGAGATGGAAGTTTTACATGACGGTGATGTTCAAAGCCATAGATAAGGTTCATAGGTTGAATCCATCAAGTCTTAACAAGACCAGTTTGTTTTTTTCTTTGTTTGAACTCTGCAGTCTGTTAAAACCTGGTTATTTCTTTCCAACAATGACCTCCTGCACAATAAACCACTAAAACATCCATTAAATCTGGCTTTAACTCGCATGGCTTCTGGAGGAGACATATGTCTGTGTGGTCCTTTGTCATGGTAATAAAAAGGCAATCTAGTCACCCTGAGCCCCCACCCAGTCTGCCCAGCTCTGGACAGGCACGAGGACATTAGCAATCCAGTCCAGCACAGTGCTGCTGATTTGCCTTTCACTCTCACCTGCTCGGCTCTCCATGAGTCTCCAGCTTGACGCGACAGCCATAAAAATCTCATTGCTCTTCACCAGACGCTCAGAGGAGGAGAGGGAGTCCAGAACAAAAAAGAATGTCTCTTCTGGAGGTCAAGTGAGAGGATTATAAAGATCAATACTGACATTTATCTTCTCAAGATGCTGCTATTAAACAGGCTGTGCTAATATTAAGCTCCTCCAACATAATAATAACTAGAGTAATTGGATTTCCTGAGACAATGCAGTGTGAATAATAAATGATAAAGATCTTGCTGAAAAACAGCTGATATTAGCTAAAAAAAACATTCTGAAATGTACAAAGTAGCTGAAATGGAACAATGAACCTAAATTAGCAGAGGAAAGCAGAAAGAACACTCACTGATGTAGATTTAAACAAACAGAAATGAGTACAATTATGAAATTATGAAATTTTAGCTAATCATTAGCTAAAAAAAACATAAAATTACACATATTTGCTGAATTATGAGTCAGTCAATTATGAGTCAGTTGGGGGAGTGGTGGTGCATTGGTTAGAGACGGCTGTGATCGGAAGATCACCGGTTCAAGCCCCGGTACCAACAACATTAAAAAATAAATTAAATAAAAACACCTGCCTCCATCCTCATTCGCCCCACTCTGGGCCCCTGAGCAAGGCCCTTAACCCCCACCATCTGCTCCCTAAACAGGTCTCTCATGAAAATGAGTTCTCATTACTCAGTGAGATTACCTGGATAAATAAAGGGTAAATGAAAAAAATGAAAGAAAAAAAAAAGAATTAGGTTTAAACAAGCAGAAATTAGCACGATTATGAAATTAGCTTAAAAAAAGCTGAAATTAGCTAAATAAACAGCTGAAAATTAGCAGAAAAGGCAGAAAGAAGCTTAAAACTACCAGAAGGAAGCAAAAGAGCTAAAATGAGCTAAATAAATGTAGAAAAAGAAAAAGCAGAAAAAGCTAAAATTAGCATAAAAAGCTGAAAGGAGCATAACAAGCTGAAATTAGTAGAAATAAGTTAATTATGCTGAAAGTAGCTGAAATGACCACAAAAAACTTGAATTTACAAAGTACTATATGAAAACTGCTGAAATTAGCTAAAAATGCTAACAAGGTGGATGAAAAAGGTAGAAGAAGCTTAAATTAGCAGAAGAAAGTAGAAAGAACACAGTGTCCAAATTAAGTTGAAAGAAGCAGAAATTAGCACAAAACAGTAGAAATTATAACAGCTGAAAGTAGCAAAAAGCAGCTGAAAGTAGATTTTAAAAAAGCAAAAAGAACCTTAAATTACCAAAAGGAAGTGGAGAGTGCAGTTTTTGCTGAATTAGGCTGAAAAAGTTTAAATGAGTACAAAAATGTGATATTAGCTGGAAAAGCTAAAATTTGCATAAAATGGATTAATAGTACCTGAAATAGCAGAAAAAGCTGAAACTTGCAGCAGAAATTAGCTGAAAGTAGTTAGAAGAAGCATAAAAGTGCTGTAGTTAGCAGAAAGAATCTCAAAGGAGCACAACACAGCTGAAAGTAGCAGGAAAAATGTTTAAATTTGCACAAAGAAGCTGAAAGAAGCTGAAAGAAGCTGAAGCAGAACAAAATGTGAAAGGAGCAGTCAAATGTTGTAAGCAGATCTAAAGATCTGAAGAATGGAAAATGAGTTTAATTCATTTTCTATGAGGAAAAAAATGGCAGAATGGTCAAGGTCAAGTTACTTTATTGTCATTCGCATCGCATGTGGTACATGTGGTGGAGCGAAATTGTGTCCTAAGGATCCCAGTTACATCCAACAAAAGTATAAATTATAAAAGAAAAATAGTAATAAGATCTAAGATATGAGCTAAGAAATATGCTAATATGCTATTTAGAAAAGGCTAAGTATTTTTAAAAAGCTATAGCTTAAGATGCAGGATGAGAATCGTGATGGAAAATGTACGGAGTAGGGATTAAAGTTGGAAGAATAATACATATAATAATAATAATACATATAATAATAATAATAATAATACATATAATAATAATAATACATATAATAATAATAATACATATAATAATAATAATAATAATAATAATACATATAACAATAATAATACATATAATAATAATAATACATATAATAATAATAATACATATAATAATAATAATAATACATATAATAATAATACATATAATAATAATAATACATATTATAATAATAATAATAATAATAATACATGTAACAATAATAATACATATAATAATAATAATAATAATAATAATAATAATAATAATAATAATAATAATAATAATAATAATAATAATAATAATAATAAAGCCCTAATGCACATTTTATATCAAATACGAATTTTAAAATAAACAGTTTAAACTCGATAATTACCTATTTATGGGACTGCTTTATTTAGTAATTCATTAACTATTTGCCAAAATATGTTAACAGAATCACTGAAGTTTCAGAATCTACTATGACTCTGTTAAAATTGCTTTTTTAATCTGGCCAAAATAATACAACAAAAAGAAAAAAAATACTTTAATGGTGTCTTCTGACATTTACCAGATCAATGATTTATTAATGTAACTACAAAATGTATCTTTGTAACTTATCACCCAGTTGTTCAACAAAATAAAAGTTATTGTTTCTAGTTTTTATACTTTAGACTCTACTGCCATTAGAAACAGAAACAAGTGTATGGTTTGTTCACGTTTTGTCTGCCTGGTCCACATTAAACTTCACTATCAGCCTGAGTGTAATCAGATTACATGCAGAGGGACATTAAAGGTAATTACAAAGAATTAGATTAATCAGTGTTAAATCTACTGTATATTAATCAAAAAGAGTTTTCACATATCTCTGGTTGATCTATTCACAGTCAATAAAATAATATTAGACCAATTTTATGTAATTCAAATTAGAGACATGCACATGCAACTGCACAAACTCAAAGCTCTTGAAGCAACAATCTGAGAAATGATTTAATGTCCAGACAAAGCTCTGAATTGTTAACCCAGAGCTTGTCTACATGGTAATTTATTTACCAGAGAATATTCTTGGTAAATATTAACTCTGGTACCCACGGACCCTTTCAGTGTTCTTATCAAGTCATTGTGTGTTTCAGATTCAGCTCACAGACTGGAATGGGTCTTCACATGGAGCCTAATGAAGCCTGCGCTCTGCCTCAGTCCTCAAAGATGTTTATTAAGATAGAGGCTCCTTATCACACTGGCTCACACCAAACCTCTCTCTGTGGTCATGGTGGACACAGCACATGAGCTTAAATGTTGGCTATGCATAAAATATAAAGGTCTAACCTGCTTCACTTGTTTTCCAAGACCGTTTGAAGCGTTCAAAGCTTTTCTTAAGAATTACTGAGCTTCTGACAAGAGGCTTTGAAAAACAAAGAAAAAGGAGAAACATGCTAAAAGAGTGAGCTGGAGAGATGACGGGGAGGGACTGAGAGTAGATGAATGAACCCAGGCATTAATAATTAATGAGGAAGAGAAGATGCTGGCCTCACATGACCTCATGCACGCGCAGACACGTCACTGCTTGGGTTTATGAATGGGCACATGCAGAGGATGAGTGAAACACTAGAGGGCAGCATCGGTGCAAAAAGAGGCTCTGCACTTGCAGCAGGTTAAAGGTCGCAACAGCTTGTCACGTTCTGCACGGTCACACGTGAGATGTTCATTTAAACACAGACACAGGAAGCCAAAGAGCCTCAGTGTTAGACTCCGAGCCAGTTTCCCCTCACAAGCGTGCACAACTTTTTCCTGTGCAAATGCAACTCAAAGCATTAATGGTGTCGAGTGTCTCTTTGCTGCTCTCGCTGCATCGTGGATTAATTCTTTGTTGCAGGTGTGCACAACGTGTCAGCGTGCCTCGAGCCAACTGGGTCACCCAGCTCTCACCGTCATGACTCCTCTAATCCCTCAGAGAGCTGCTGACTTCTGCTGACGGGACTTAAAGGGGTTACGTTCAACTTGGTTCATGTTTGGGATGTGCTTGTCTCAAACAAATGTCAACATGACTTACCTGGTTTCCTATATTCCATGTACTTTACTGACAATCACACATGTATAATCTGGATTTCTTTGGGGGGGTTTTAGTCTGGATTAACCTCACTAATGATTTGAATTTTAGGGGATCTGAATAAGGTTTAAAATAAAAATGTCAAAGCTAGCAGTGATGAGAACAGCACAAACATCATTTTATTTCTTCTTTGAATGAGACATGACTTGAATAACTTGGCCCACTGGTGACGTGTTCAGAACTGAGATCGGTCTGTAGCTTTAGTGGGTGCAGAAATCTGCCTCCTCGCCTCCAGCTTCTTTCTCTCTTTATTTAAAGGTGCAGTAAAATGGATCATTCTGGACATGATATCACATATGTACCAGATTCAGTGAATCATTATACACACCATGGACTTGCCTCATGTTTATACTCAGTTCTGCATTTATTCACGTCTCAAACTCCGCTGATGCACAACAATCAGATGTGTTAAAGTGCAAGCCAACTAAAGTGGAGCGAGCACCACTGAAGCTGCTGCAGACTGAGCTCACATACAACGTTGATTGGATTTTTCAAATTGTAGTGAACAACAGAGATTACAGAGCGACCGATAAACACTGGAGGGCTCTGACTTTAACAAGGACTGACTGTTAAGCTTTAAGTCTATAAGTCTTTGTTTGCATTGTTAAAAAAACACCTGATGCTTCCTGCAAAACTATCATATGGACCACAAGATGTAAAATATAAATACCAAAGCACATGCTCAATAATCCAGGTATAAAATCCAACAAAGTTCAGTCAGATCATCTGGACGATCCAGATGATCTGACTGAACTTTGTTGGATTTTATACCTGGATTATTGAGCATGGATTTTGGCGTTTTGAACCAGTTTGACATGACTGTGGACGAGGGAGAGGGCGGGCACCGGAGGCCACCTTAGCACCAACATAACTGGGGTTTTTCCACTTTGGAGTAAAGTGTTGGGAGAATATCAGTTTTGTTTGGTGTTTCCTCAGACTGATGAAGTCTTGCGGATGGAGAGCGAAACGTCTCGGAACAAAAAATAAAAAAATTTAAATAAAAAAAAAAAAAAAAGCAAAAGAAACGTCCAGATGGCCAGACTGAACATTGTTAAAATACAAATAGCTTTGCTTGGGCGCAGATGTTTCCTCAAATAGTCATAGGGACCTCTGCAAGTCAAATGATTTGAGAAAATTACATTTAAAGAACCAGTTAGTTTAGTGATAATTATGTATGTAAACACCTGAAGACGCTGTGTTTTTACTAAATGATTTTCAAATGCAACTTCAACCCTGAGATGACTTCTGTCGTGACTTGGCACTCCATAAATTAACTGAACTGAACAAGCTACGTCCCTAAACTGTTGTGGGAGGATGGCTCCATCCAGGCTGCAAGGCTAAAGAGACAACTCACTAAATAAACTTTTTCAGTGCTCTCTAAATGTTGACACAATACGCAAAGTTTCAGTTGCAGTCTCACTGAATTTGTGTTTGCAACCAAACAATAGGAAATTGCAAACTGCTGCAAATGTTCTGAGACGTTCTGGAGACTCCGTCAGAAAAGCAGCTAACTAAATGCCAACAGTGAAATGCTACATTTCTGTTTCTTGAAAACTAGTACCCAGCAGTCACAGCCCAGTGAGTTACTGCCTTGAGCAGCCTGCAAATCTCTGGAGGGCTGCATCTCATCTCACTTGGCCCTCACACAAGATTGGGTTCACATTTGGTCTGAAAACAGTTTGCAGAGATGGTCCACTGAGGCTGCCAACAAGCAGAGGTGCTCAGAGTTCATTCAGTAGTTCTGCTCCACAGCTTTGCCAGTCCAAGGAATCCCTGGGGTGAAGCCCCCCCCCCCCCCCCCAAGCAGACACAGCTTGAATATGAAAACAACAGCATTTTAAAATACCAACAGTCTGCAGCGTAACGAGCACAGGCAGAGCTGAGGGTTTTCAGTGGGTCTGCAGAATTCAAGTCACCGCCACGAGTCGGAAAGGTCAAGGGTTAACCGTGCCAAGGGTGAAGAGGGCTGCTACGTCAGCGCCACAGGGATGAGGAGAAGGGGCGAAAGAAGGACAGATAAATGAAGTCATGTGAAGTAGGTCAGTGAGGAAATGTGAAAACACTAAGACCAGCGTAAACTGGTCTGATGACATGGCCTCCTGTGCCTTCTCCTCAAACTTGCCTCCAAACGGTGCCTTGCTGGACGCCTCAGCGCCTCAAAGACTCGTGCTGACTGAACAGGCTGGCAAGCATGCACTTGCTGGCTCACTAATGCGTGCAGACACACAGACACCGCTCCTTGCCCTCACTGCCTTACATGGTGTTAAAGTGATGCCTCTTGCCATTGCAGCCCTTCGCACGGGGTTGCTAAGCACAGCCAAGGTTTCACAAGCACAGCAGAAGACTGCCGTTCTGGACTGCAACCATTCAGACCACGTTTGTTTCCTTCCAACTCGCAGATTTCAGCTCTGTGGCCAATTTGAGCCAAACAGAATACGATGCTGCTGGTCACTGTGATTATTTGTCAAGACTGCTCAGCTGTTTTGAGCTGGGAGCTAAAGATAAAACACACACGAGAAGACAAGAAATACAATCGAGTGCATCTCGTCACAGTTTGAGGTGTAAAGAGAGTGATCGATGGTGACCTGTGTCCTGACCTGAGGGTTTTCACCATCCTTTGACTCCGGAGCATGTCTCGGGGGTCTTGAGGACCCCTGCTGGCCCAACGAGGGGATGTGGCTCTTCAGGGGTGCTGAAGGCAGAGCCAAAGCTGAAGGTCTGCTGGGGGTTTGTGGTATGGGCAGAGCACTGTGCACGGGTTTGGGGAGTCCTGACTTCATCTTTGAGGCCACCAGGATAGCTGGCATCTTCTCGTCCCATCCACCCAGTGACCAACGCTAGCTCCTCCTCTTCGTCGTCGCTCTGCCAGCTGTCAGTAAGGATTCCCACTGACTAACCTCTGATCAGGGCGTCGCAGACCAAACATCAGGACTGTTGGCTCTATTTGTCAACATCTGGACCTGCTCCTGCTGGAACTCGGCTGAAAGGGGAGCCACGCGTGCCAACGGTGCAGGGGTTTACAATCCCCAATCCCCACCTGTTTCCTGTTAACGAGCAGCTTCAATTCACGTATGAAACACTCAAACGTCCGGTGTTGTCTTTTACAGCATGCATCCAGATAATGTTCCGTAAACTCCAGCAAACAAAATAAAATAAAAAAATCTTAAAAGCTTTAACAAGTGCCCAGTTGCCTGATGGCATTGCAAGTGATCCAGTCCACGTATTCCCAGTTCAGAGTGGTCGTCAGCAATTAAGAAAAAAGATCCTACAGACAGCAGAGCAGTGCAGCTGAACGCTCGTGGATGACAGCAGGACGGACCTTGCTTCATTGAGGAGAGCAGAAACAGACGGAGACAGGACAAAAAGGGCAACAGCAACGCAGCAAGCGTTGTGTTGGGCGCCTGCTCAGCCTGTGACAGCGCAGCCTGGGAAGCAGCACTGCACTCCGCTGCCTCTCTCTCTGCTAAGTCCTGTGCAGCAGCAGGTGTGGCTTAGAGCACGACGACATATGTGGAGAAAGGCTCAGCACACGTCGCTGGTGTCTTTCCCCAGACTGCCACCGCTTATCCTGTCGTGGGTGACGCTTCTTTTAAAATGCCACACTCATTGAGAAGCTATTTATTCTTATCTTTAGTTTGAAAATGTTACATGTGCAAGGTTAGAGTAGGATGTTGAAAAAGAGTTTCATCCTTACGCAATGGGTAAAAATATGTTACTTTTTTTTTAACCATGTAAATTTCTTGCTGTCTGAGACCATTTTTATCATAACCAGGAGGATTTTAAATTGAAATGTTTTCTTATGGATTTTGCAACTCTTTATGTTTCTCAGTTGTTATCAGTGATGGCATTAAGATGGTTGTCTTGGAGAAGAGAAATCACTTGACGGGAATTAGACGAGTGTTAGGAATTTCAGTGTGCTGGTCTAGATAGTCAGCCATCATGGTAAAAAATAAAAAAATAAACAAAACTTCCTGACTTCTGTAGCCAAAGACATTTTGCTTCCCATCTGGGAGAAATTTTCCATATAAAATATTCCATTTCTGAACTGAGAAAGCCTCCTGGATGGAAGGTGAGATATCTTCAACAAAAGACTATGTCTAGCTGTTAGTTTTATTTATTTTTTTAATTTAATGAAAGAATCCTAGTACTATACACACATGTATAAGAAATATCAGCATGATACCATACCAATTTATTTATACAGCACTTAAAACAGCAACAAGGCCAACCAAAGTGCTGTATTTGTACAACAGAAATATCAGAATACAGGTGGTCACCGACTTACGGCGCCATCGACCTGCGGCGCTCCGTACTTACAGCACCACCCCCAGTGACGTCATCGCACCTTACGTTGCCTTTTTTATGCAGCATTTATGTTTTCTTCGGGTTTTTTTTTTTTCATGTTCTTTGAGAGTATTTTGTTAGCTAACTGCTTGGAAACACATTAAAACGGTGTTCTAAGTGCGCAGTTGTTGTTTTACAT
>JARVGV010000645.1:38962236-38978648 GCA_031762435.1 Hypsolebias longignatus
ATATACTACTACTATTCCTACGTTGTGGTTGTTCACTTATCGCGGGGCTTCAGGGTATGGCTCCCCCTCGATAAACAAGGGACTAGTGTACAGTACATACGTTTATTACATGAACTGTAGCACCTCCTGCAGTTATCTATTGAATATAAACCCTTCAACATTAATTTACTAAAACATGTTTTGATCCTGTTTGTCTATTATAGAAACAAATACAGATGTTGTGCTGCTCTCCATCTGCAGCTGAATCTTAATCAATCGGCTGTTAATCAAAAACATCTTTTCATTTTTGTCTCCAGCTCAACATGCAAAAAGATCAAACGTTGCTGTTTGAGGAGCGGGACACACAGCTTGTTGAGATTTCTCATTTTCACTCTCCGGGGAGACATTTATTGGGTTCTTTGCAGAAGTAGATTTTCACTTGTGTGAGGATTTAAAAAGTAAAAGAGAATGTTCATACTCATAGCAGATGAAATAATAGTTTGTTTTTCTTCTTCAAATATAAATATGACTTTACCCTGAATGGACTCAGCATTTTATGTGGGGAGTTTTAAAGTTCATATCATGTTTACAAGTGGCGTGTTCATAAGCCTTGGCAGGCTCAGATGCAGGCAACACCAAGCAGCTAGCGCACGTAAGTGACATGTAGTTCTTTTCAGTGGACTTGATGACTGTTTCAGTCTCAACACTCAGTAACAACTTGTAAGTTTGTCCTTAAAATTGTGCCTAAAAGAACAGAATTAAAACTAATTAAAAACACGGAAAATAGTTTGGATTGCTGGAGAAGCTCTTTGTTGGGGACAGCATCTCACTGGGCTGGGATTGTTAGAGACTAGTTGACAAAATGTGTAAATATTCTGTAGCAGTCTCACTCAGTGTTTTCAGCAACTTGTGTGGCTGAGTAGTGAATATTCAAATTTAGAACTTATTTTTATATGCATCACCTGAAAAACCGTATGCACACGGTTTTGTTGCATACCTCTGCCCACCTCACTAGCTGCTCCTACGTTTACCATTTATTGCACAGGAGAGCACTTTTGAAATGAAGAGAAGCAAGTTTGAATCAGATTTTAATAATTCGTTTTAATCACTAGTTGGTTTTAAATAAAGTTTTGGGCTGAAGCCTCTGTCTGATGTTTTCTGTCACAGAAGATCTTCCATTCAGGTCCAGCTGTAGCTAGGCCTTTCACAATAACAAATTTTGCTGGGTGATTGTCTCAGAAATTATTGCGATAAACAATAATATTGTTTGAAATTTGACACTAATTAGAAATTAGTTTCAAATTTAAGAAGAAACGTTGGTTAATTTGTGTGTAGTAACTTTTTCAACCACCGGATGGCAGTATCAGACTATTTCAACTGAAGGATGGATAGTGAGGGAGAGGCCAGCTTGTCTCTTTAAGAAAAATGGGAGGGAGGCCCCTTGACGCCTCTCCTTTATTTATTTAGTTCTCAAAATGGCGGACGCTCAGTGTGGCTTGAGCTCTTTAGCATAGCATTTTTCACACAAAGCTTTTGATTTAAAAAAAAAAACCGGTAAACAAGTTCTCAGCTTCTTTTTGTAGAGAAAAACAACTTTTACAGAAATGCACGGGTTTCACCTATGAATTTTGGAGCTTTGACAAGACGGAGGGTTTTTTCCCGAGGTCTGCTGTTAGCTTAGCTCGTAGCTTAGCTTCTCAGCTTAGCTGCTTTTAGCGATCCAAAAGCGCAATTTTAGACAGTTAAAAGAGCTTTTAAAGAGAAAAGAGAAAGGGAGGGGTCAGTGAAGAGCACCAGAGTTGAGCCTTTTGTCATCCATGAGGTTGATAATTTTCATTTATCGTGCGATTAATTGAATTATTGTTTATCACGACAGGCCTAGCTGTAGAACTTTAAAATTTACTGAGACTGAACCGAAACAAGTTGGAGATGCCCGCAACACCTCTGCAACTATTTTGAGAGAGGCTGTTGCATAAAATGTTCAAAATTCAGCTAATAAAACTGTGAGATTCTTCAACTGAGAGGAAGCAGAAGTCCTGTTGACAGCCTTTCTAAGCAATTTGGCAGCGCTGAGACTCAGGCTGAGCTGCTTCCTTTCATTTTTGATTAACATTAAAAAGGCCAACGTTTGGTTTGATGCACTCTTTTAATAAATACAGTGAACTTTTTCTCACTAAACCCTGCCTGCTGTGTGTTTATTTTCTAAATTATTGCAACAAATCTAAAATTATACAAAAACAAGCACCTTATATTTTTGTTTCCTTAACGGCAAGAAGAACACAACTATAAATAACCTGAAGATGAGAAGAGCTGAAAACTGAATTATCACCTTTAAGCAGCTGATAAAGAAATCCTGTGATGGTAAAAGTGTTAATTTATTAAATTATTCCTCCAAAGTGATACTGTACTGCTTTAAGCCTTCGACTGTGTCATCTCCAGGGACGTCTTACAATGTTCCCCTCATATAACCAGTCTGTTATGGGTTTTAATTAAATGCAGCTACAAACTCACTTCAGCCAGAAGCGTGTCAGTGGAGAGAGAAAATAATGTCACCAGAGAGGAGATAAATTAAGAACAGATGTGTTTAGTGTCTGTTGTGCTTCAATTGTTGTCTTTTTATTTAATTTTATTGTTTTCATCAGGAAAATAGATGGGAGTATAAAGCAGGCAGGCTGTGAACCTAAAAATATTAATCATTTTATCTAAATCTGCTTTGCATCTGTTTGACACAGAACACTAGATTTCACGTTAAAACAAAGAAGAAAAGCAGCCACACAATAAAATACCTGCTGGTTTGTCATCTTAGCTTCAAACTCCATGTTTTTCTTGGATCTATTCTGGTTCCTGTCGAGGAAATTGAGTAAATATATTCATAGTGGCCTCAGTGACGTTGGGGGAGGAGGGTGGGGGGTCTAAAACGTCAGTGTTCTTGCAGATCTCTCAGCATAAGAGAAGATGTTTCTGAAGCTGACAATTAATCAAGAGCTGAAACGTCTTCCCAGCAGTCTGTGCTGCACTTGGTGGAAGAGTTTTCCTTTCACGGCAGAGCCTAAAATAAATCCAGACAGGGACTTCTCTGATGAACTGTAGGTAGCTCCATGAAAGAGAGCACAGACTCAGACACTGCTGAAAAAAACAATAAATCTTTTGTCTCTGTTTAGCTCTGCATATCCTAAAATATGTGTGCATGTGCAGCTGTTGTGTTCATTTGCTCTTCCTCATTGTGCATGCTCAATACCTTTAGCTGCAGACTCTTTCTCGTCAGTACTGGACTATTAATAACTTTGATGCCTCCACCATAATGTGGCAGCAATCACCACAGAACGTAACACTGGGTGGACTTTGTGACTTTAAACCCTCTCAATCACTTTTAGTATTCAAGCCCTGTATGTTTAAATAGTGGCACAGTGGCGCAGTTGGTAGAGCTGTTGCCTCTCAGTGAGAAGGTTGCCAGTTCAAATCCCATATGGAGACCTTTCTGGGGGGAGTTTGAATGTTCTCTCCATGCATGTATGTGTTTTCTCCAGGTGCTCCAGTTTCCTCCCACAGACTAAAAACATGCATGTTAGTCTGATTGATACTTTAAATTGTCTCTAGGCGTGAGTGAGGGAGTGAATGGTTGTTTGTCTCCATGTGTCCCTGTGATGGACTGGAGACCTGTCCAGGGAGTCCCCCGCTTCTTTCAATGTGATGGCTGGCTATCGGCACCAGTGACCCCCATGACCCGAAAAGGAAGAAGCAGGTAAGGATGATGGATGGATGGATGATGGATGGATAGATGGATGGATATTTATACAAAATATTTTACTGAATGGTTAAATATGTGATTTTGAGTCATTCTAAAGAGGAAAACAGTATAAAGAAACACAAGACAGAATTAAGCAAGTTTCTGTAGAAATTAGCCAGTCAAATTTAACTGATCAGTTTAATTTAAATTTTTTACTGTCACATCATACTCTAATTATACTCTAATTTGTCCATAATATACAAAATATGTACATTTTAATAAATACAGCAATATACTGGTACAAGTGAAAATGAAAGAGAGCACAACCTTCAATCAGAGACCATTGTTTAACTTAGAGAATATCCATCTAATGAAAGTTAGCAGATAAAACATGACCAAACTTTACTTTCTGGATAGGAGCGTCAAGTCTCCTATCATAACAGGTCTCTACCTATGGGGCCCAGTCGGGCTCAGCCCGAAGGAGCAACATGGGTTTGCTTTCCTGTGGACCCACCACATGCAGGGCCAAAAAAGTCAGGTGCATGATACCATGGGCAGTGCCCAACGGCGGGGACCTTGGCACTCTGATCCTGGCTTACCAAAGCTGGCTCTTGAGACATGGAACATGACCTCTCTGGTGGGGAAGGAGCCTGAGCTTGTGTGTGAGGTTGTATATTATGGACACCCAGCATGGGCTCTGGAACGGATCTCCTTGAGAGAAGCTGGACCTTATTCCACTCTAGAGTTGCCCATGGTGAGAGGCATGGAGCTGGCGTGGGTCTACTTGTAGCCCCCTGACTTGGAGCCTGTGTGTTGCAGTTTACCCCAGTAGATGAGAGGGTGGCTTCCCTTTGCATTCATGTGGGGGAGCTGGCTCTTACTGTTGTTTGTGCCTATGCGCTGAATGGCAGTTCAGAGTATCTGGCCTTCTTGGAGTCTTTGGCGGGGTGCTGAAAGGTGTGCCAGCTGGGGACTACTTTATCCTGCTGGGGGACTTCAATTCCCACATGGGTAATGTCAGTTTGACCTGGAGGGGTGAGACTGGGAGGAACAACCTCTCTGATCTTAAGCCGAGCGGTGTTCTGTTGCTGGAATTATGTGCTAATCATAGTTTGTCCATCACAAACACCATGTTTGAACATAAGGGTGTTCATAAGTGCACTTGGCACCAGGATGCCCTAGGTCGTAGATCAATGATTGACTTCACAGTCATGTCATCTGATTTGTAGCCGTTTGTTTTGGACACTCAGGCGAAGAGAGGAGCTGAGTTGTCACTTGATCAGCACCTGGTAGTGAGTTGGATCAGATGGTGGAGGAAGATGCCAGACAGACCCGGTAAACCCAAATGTGTAATGAGGGTTTGCTGGGAATACCTGGCAGAAGAATCATTCAGAGAGATCTTCAACTCACACCTCCGGGAGAGCTTTAGCCTCATCCCAGCTGAGGTGGGGGACATTGAGTCAGAGAGGGCCATGTTCTGCACCTCACTTGTTGAGGTAGTTGTCTTGAGCTGTGGTCACAAGGTTGTCGGTGCTTCTCATGATCCACGAACTTGGATGTTGACACCCCAGGTCAGGGAGGCTGTCAAGTTGAAGAATGAGTCCTATCGGGCCTTGTTGGCTGTTGGGACTCTGGAAGCAGCTGCGATCAACAGCCTTGGTTGTTGCTGAGGCAAAAGCTTGGATGTGGGAGGAGTTTGGTGAGGCACTGGATAGATAGAGACTCTCAGTCGGCTCCAAGGAGATTCTGGCAAACCATCAGTGGCTGAGGAGGGAGAAGCAGCAGTTTACTAACACTGTTCAGTGAAGGTGGGGTGCTGTTGACCTCAACCAGTGTTGTTGTTGTTGAAGGAATACTTCTCAGACCTTCTCAACTGGCACATCTTCCATGGAGAAAATTGAGTCAGGGAACATTGGGGTTTGTCCATAACTGTGGCTGAGGTCACCAATGTAGTTAAAAAGCTCCCAGGTGGCAGGGCTCTGGATAAGATTTGCCCTGATTTCCTTAAGGCTCTGAATGTTGTGGGGCTGTCTTGGTTGACACACCTTTGCAATGCCGCATGGACATTGGGGGCAGTGCCACTGGATTGGCAGACTGAGGTGGTGTTTCCCCTCTTCAAAAAGGGGGACCGGAGGGTGTGCTCCAATTACAGGGGCATCACTTTCCTTAGCTTCCCTGGTAAGGTCTATTCAGGGGTACTGGAGAATTGAGTCCAATTGTTGGTCGAATCTCAGATCCAAGAGGAACAACGCGGGTCCCATACTGGCCGTGGAACACTGGATCTGCTCTTTACCCTCACTAGGGTCCTCGAGGGGTCAAGGGAGTTTGCCCATCCAGTCTACATGTGGTTTGTGGACTTAGAGAAGGCTTTCGACCGTGTTCCTCAGGGTACACTGTTGGGGTTGCTCTGTGAGTATGGGATTGGTGGCCCATTGTTAGGGCTGTTCAGTTTCTATACAAGCGGTGCAAGAGTTTGGTTCGCATTGCTGGTAGTAAGTCGGACCCCTTCAGGGAGGGAGTCGGACTCCACCAGGGCTGCCTGTTGTCATAGAATCTGTTCATAAGCCAGGGGGAGGAGGGTTTCCATTTCGGTGACCTCAAGATTCCATCTCTGCTCTTTGCAGATGATGTTGTCCGGTTGGCATCATTGTGCCATGATCTTTAGCTCTCACTGGAGTGTTTTACATCCGACTGTTTAATGGCTGGGATGAGAATCAGCATCTCCAAATCTGAGGCCATGGTCCTCAACCGGAAAAGGGTGGATTGCTCTCTTCAGGTCAAGGGTGAGGTTCTACCCCAAGTGGAGGAGTCCAAATATCTCAAGGTTTTGTTCATGAGTGAGGGAAGAATGGAGCATGAGATTGACGGATTGGTGCAGCATCTGCAGTATTGAGGACTCTGTACTGGTTCATTGTGGTGAAGAAAGAGCTGAGCTGCAAGGCAAAGCTCTCTGTCTACCGGTCGTTCTATGTTCCTACCCTCACCTATGATCATGAGCTCTGGGTATTGACAGAAAGAATGAGATCACGGATACAGGTGGTTGAAATGAGTTTCCTCCATAGGGTAGCTGGACTCTCCCTTAGAAATAGGGTGAGAAGTTCTGTTATCCAGGAGAGGCTCAGAGTAGAACCACTACTCCTCCACATCGAGAGGTGCCAACTGAGGTGCTTCAGACATGTCCGACTGGGAGGAGACCCCGGGAAAGACCCAGGACACACTGGAAAGATTATGTATCTCGGTTGGCCTGGGAATGCCTTGGAGTCCTCCCAGAAGAGCTGGAAAAGGTGGCTGTGGAAAGAGATGTCTGGGCCTCCCTGCTCAAGCTGCTGCCCCCGTGACCCGACAATCGGAATAAGCAGAACATAATGGATGGATGGGTATTTAAAGAAGAGTTACAGCCTTTAGTTTAATTTTATTCTAACTCACATATGTAAAAATCACAAAACAAGAAAAACTTTAAAGCAAAGGTAAGATAAATTTTAAAAAATTTTAAAAATCTGTATACAAGAAACAAAACCACATTTCTAAATTGAACGATAAAAGTAGACACAATGAGTGCAAATACATCAAATGATGAAGGAAAACTTTAAAATTTTAAATATATGTTTTTGTAGAATTTGGTACATCAGAGATTTTAATGGTGAACTAAAGTCCATTAGCAGGATTTTTTTTTTCAATTATAATTTTTTTATTTGATCATTTTAATAATCTGTATTCTTTTTAATTTACCAGAAACTTCAAAATAAATTCTCACCAAGTACTGAAACCTGTTTTAGGTCACCAGCATTACCGCCACCAGTTGGTAAGGCACGTGATGTCAATTTGAACCCCACCCACTAGAACCGTTTTCTAAAATGGAAACACAACTCGTACCGTGCCGAGCTGTGTCAAACAGCGCTGTACCGGTACTAATGGTACTAATGGGAATTAGAGTCAGTACATCAACACTAGACTGGGAGGCTCTGCAGCAGAACCAATAACAAGTCAGCCTGCACTGTATTCTGTTTATTTCTCTGTCACATTAACTTTTACGTTTGATTTATTTACGTGAATTCCTGTCAAGAAGCAAAGCCTAATATTTCCTAAAAGATTGTGTTTGAGAAAATTATTTCTGTATTTGAAAATATTAAATTCAAGTTTACGTTTACAGACTCCAAGGACTGAAGCAACTGAAATATATGCAGTAGGCTGTTTATGAATAATTGACTTAGTGCCTTTGTGCTGTGTGAAATATTAGATTTACTATGAACATTATAAACAAGTCATTTGACATGATTTAGATCTGAACAAATTAAAACAGATTTTAATAGAGTGGGGGCTTTTTTCCAAGTCGCTCACAACAAAACCTCCCACACAGGCCAATTAGGAAAACCCACAAAAGACACAGCACTGTTTCACAACACACATGCACAAAATACACAATGTAAGCTTCCGTTACCATAGAGACAGGGCTCTGGACATACTGAGGATTTATTAAAAACGCCTCCCTGGCAGCGTCTCTCCCTCTACGCCCGTTGAGCAGAGGCACAGAGCAGCACAGCATCACTGTGCAGGAGCAGGAGACCTCTCAGCTCATCTGCTAACAGCAACATTCAGCCTGGCTTCACACTTGTCATGAGGCTAATAAACAACTTTAAGGATCAGATCCTGGGGCAGCGATAGCGTTACAGAGGCCACAAATGAAGCTTAAAGGAAGGATAGTCACACAACCAACAAGGAGCTTCCTCTGCTCATCTCAGAGGGGTTTGGTACAAAGTCTGATTTAAAAGAAATGTGTCCTTAAGCAGCAACTCAGATGAGGAGCGCTGCTGTCAACCAAAAACTATTTCAATTCCTTAAAAATATGGGAGAAAGAAATTATGGATTCGGGCTTCATTAAACTGAGATGAAGATTGCAGCAAAAACAACTTTCTATTCTGACATGTTTCTTTTAATGATGATCCTATCACTACTTAACAATTGTACAGATAAATAAATAAATAATTTTTTTTACAAGGCGGCACAGTGTCGCAGTTGGTAGAGCTGTTGCCTCTCAGCAAGATGGTCGCCGGATCGAATCCCGGCCAGGGACCTTACTAGGTGGAGTTGGCATGTTCTTTACATACACGTGTGGGTTTTCTCCAGGTACAGTAGTTCTTCACTTCATGGGTCAACTTTCACGGACTCACTCTTTCATGGTTTTTCAAAGTAAAATTGAACACAAATATTTTTTTTTAAACAGGACACATGATTGTCAACTTTAATCTTAGTCATGTGACTGGGACAGTATTGGATACGGTACAGTAAAAAGTTAACGAAAAAGTAAAACACTTTGGACAGGTGCCCTCATTTTGTAGTTTTCTCTTAATAAGCCAACACTGCAGTCCCGCTCATAACGACTACATTTCCCAGAAACCAACAGCGTCCTGCCCAGAAGTCCCATTTCCTTCTGCTGAAATACTTGAGGGAAAGTTTTGATCTGATCAAAAAAAGTTGGGTCCTTATTCATACAGTGACTTCAGCACCCAGCAGATGCAGAGCAACACGGAACCCACCTGAAACCAGAGCAGAACTGGACCTTAAGACTCATCAATCTGAGAGCTGCTTGCTAAGTCCTCGTGGGGAGACACCGCCAGTAGGTCTGGCGTTCTCTCTGTAGCCCACCATTACGACTCTGGGCCAGAGAACCAACCAGAACCGGCAGGGTAGGTCTGCTAAAATGGAACCAAAACAGACCAAAGCCGAGAAGGACCTGAAGCGAGCATAACCGAGCTGCAGCTGTTCTGCAGAGCTGGTGAGTAAAATGTAGTAGCTACTTTGTACATATACATTACATACGTATGTTGTTAACATGATGTAGGTGTAAGAGTTTAGAACAAGAGTGTGAGGAGGGTTTATAAAGCCTTCAAATTTATATAAATACTAAAAGAAATACAATAACCCTACTTTGTGGTTTTTCACTTATTGCAGGGGAGGGGGGTCCAGAACGTAATCCACCACAATAAACGAGGGACTACTGTACTCCAGTTTCCTCCCACAGACCAAAAACATACATGATGGTAACTCTAAACTGTCTCTGGGTGTGAGTGAGAGAGTGAATGGTTGTTTGTCTCTATATGTCCCTGTGATGGACTGGAGACATGTCCAGGGTGTCCCTCGTCTCTCGTACAGTAACTGCTGGATATGGGCAAGGAAGAAGTGAGTAAAAGGGAATGGATGGATGGACAATTTTTTTAATACGTTTAAAGCAGTAGGCTTCTTTGTTTTTGATTTTTATGCAAAACACAGTAAATCAGTTCAGTATTGTCTCTACTGGCTCTTTCAAAGAGACTTAAATAGCATTTGTTATCAGGGTATCAGTCTGAGGGCCGCTGCAGCTTAAGAAGTCAACTTTAAAGTGAATTCAGCACAGACACAAATGAGCTTTGATTTTTGAATCAAATACCACATTTTTTACATTAGATTACATTTTGGGGGGGGGGCGGGGATATTGTGAAGAGAATACAGGAAAAAGTATTTGTTACACTCTTTTTAAGATCAAGAAAATAAATGTGGGCACATGAGACACAAGAAGAAATGAAAGATGAAAGCAGGGATGATGGAAGCTGGGTGGAAGTAACGTCCAGCGGAGTCAAGGCTGCTCATTCCAAGAAGGAAAACCAGTTTCCTCTTGTTTCCCTGAGGCTGTTCCACATGAGAGCTCCATCTCTCTGACACTTCCTTCCACAAGGCAGCGGAGGGCCAAGAAACAAGACCATGACATTTCCCAACCAGAGTACAAGAGCACAGAAACAGCAAAGTGAAAGAAAGAAATAACATGCTGTCCATTATTTCTTGAACATCTCCCTCCCAGCATGAACCTGCAGCCGGGGTCATACAGGGAAGCTGGAGGATGAGTGACTGGCAGGGAGCACGGAGGAAGAAATTGGAAGTGAAAATGGGTTAGATAAAAGGCAGCCATTCCCTTTAGTGAAAAGATCAAATGGGACTTATAGAGGACATGAAGAAGATGATGAAATGGGGCAAACGGAAACATAACTGAAGCCACGCAGAGGCCGAGGGGAACGGCAGACAGAATTAATGTGACTGCTGGTACCGTTTGGAGAATCCTCAGCTCACCTGAGAGTTTGCAGGCGACCCCCACTTTCAGATTATCAGCCCCCCCCCCCCCCCACCCCCACCGGCCTCGTGTCTCCTCAGATACGCTCATCACGGAGCGTGCTACCTTTGAAGTTGCCTTGCACGCTGAATATTTTCACGGGCGCTGCCAGGGGTTCCAGCCGAGCATCCCGAGCACAGAACGGGACAGAGAGGAGGAAGTCATTGATATTCAAGATCACACACAGACGCTGCACCTAAATCACAGCTAAAATTAAAGAAAACCCCCATAACTATCAAGAGGACTTGCAAGGGGTGGGGTGGGGGTACAGCCCTGCTGATTCTAACCAACAGGGGACACCGCCTACACGTTCATACTTGTGTCTGCATCTGCAAGAAGGAACCACAAACACACGCTCAGTGTGTGTGTGTGTGTGTGTGGCTGTGGAGGACACTGGAGACAGACTGAACCCCCTCCAGGCACAGGTAACTAATAAAATTAGCGTAGGAGTTCAATGAGCCTCGTCTGCAGAAGAGAATCACAACCTTCTCACGTTTCCTGCTGAAGGCGAACCGTTAAGAGCTGGTGACCACATGACCAGACACGTGAACGACTGGAACGTTTTAACAACTTTATGGACATGAATGTTAAAATTCAAAATAGAGTCCAATTCATTTTATACCATCTTGTCGTTTTTTCTTTCTTGTCAGTCATAATGGATAATATGTAATAAATGTGCTGCTGCATATTTAAAACAAGACCTTTAATTGCTCCAGTAGAAGGGATGACACTATGCTGACATCATTGACAAGCACCTGTCAATCCAACAGTCAAAGACAGTCAGTACACTGGCAGAGATGTGTTTAGGCTGCTCTCTCACAGTTTTCATTTATTTATTTATATTTTTTAATAGGGATGGACCAGCCAATTTCCATAGGTTATTAGTGGCAAAATCACCTGCAAAGTTTTGATTTCATATTACTCTGCTTTTACTCAAAACCTTGGACAAAAGCTATACTGACAATTGTGTTTGTTAAAAACCTTAAAGGTTTGATGGCTTCACTGGTTTACAGGGAATCCTAGAGTTGGTGTGTCAAAAGGCTGCGGTGCTGGCTTCCTTCCTTAGACACAGAACTTTTACTAATTGATGTTTTTAATGTATGTGAATGTTTTTGTTCAGTGCCCTGAGAGAACTTCTGTTGTGACGGCGACAGACGACAGGAATTAGTTTTGACAGCTTTTCCCCCAACATTGCAGCCATTTTCAATTAAGAACATTGGTGATATTTTTATATAAATAAAATGAATTAAATTGAGTTGGTGATTGGATGGAGACTAAATGTGGCTAAAAAGTGGGTGAGAAAATAAGTAATTTATGTAATATGTTAATCTCCATTTGTTTGTTTCTGTGCAAGATGTTTTATTTTTAATCCTTTAGTAAAGTTTATGAGCATCTGAACTGAAGTCCAGAGGTGATCAGGCCTTTGTGGTTGCTGCTTCAAAACTGTGGAACAGGTTATCTGATCATTTAAAGACAGAGACTTTCAAATCTTTGCTCGAGACTCGTCTTTTTCTGGGCGTTTGGTCCAGGCAGAGTTTGAGAACCAGTTACAGCTGATTTTTATTGAATTTTATTCACTTTATTGTGCTTCCTGAGTGACACAAGATGTTTCTTGTTCATACTAAAGTGCTTTGGTTAACTTTTTTTCCATGTGCTATGTAAATAAATTGACATTGACGTGCGTGTGTGTGCGCGTGCGTGCGTGCATGTAAAAAGTTATCAGAATCTGACTTTTCCATTGCAGCCTTACTGAACTGTGAGCATTGCCAACCAGTGATCAATGAGGCCTTGGTTTGATTATTTTTAATAACAATGACTCACCAAACTGCATTCTTGGTGGTGCACAATACTTTGTTGCCCACCTCCGCCCACATCACACCAACCGTGGCTCATTTTGAACCCGCCACTGCAGATGCCCTACATACGTTCATAACTCTGACTATTTCAAGAGAAAAGTTGCTGAACACATTTTTGCACATCTCGTGCAACAGGACTGTGCCTCTGCCCAGGACATCCTTTGTAGAAGAGATTAATAATCTCAGTGGATTTCTTCCTGGTAAAATAAAATAAAATAAAATAAACCTAATGTGAGGAAGCTGAGAACTGCAAAAATCACAAACATCCAGGCGACTCTCATGACGACTGTTAAGTTGCAGCAACCTGTTCAGTTGCAACCTCAATGTAGCAGCAAGTAACAAAACATAAAGAGCAGACAAGTACGTCCAAAACGAGAGACATGAAGTTTAGGGCTTTAAAGATTTTACTTTGGAATAATAATAATATGTTTTTTTTTTTTTTTTTTTGTTTTGAATTTGCAATTTTTTATGGTAGATGCCATTCCACATGCAACCTGTGCTTGGACCTGCAGGATTATGAGACACCCCTTTGGAATAATATTTTAATATGAATCAAACATCATATTTATTTAATCAGTGGGGTGTCTGTGTACACCAGCTTGTAGCAGTCTGCTTCATAATGTGCTGGCTGTAAAACACATGCTGCATTAAAATGGTGTGTTCAAGTCTTTGGGACATTTTGGTGTGATTGGATGGACAATAAGAAATATTTTGAATTCAAGATGAGCAGGCCTGTTTACTCAAATGTGTTTCAAATAAATGTTGTAGTGTAGATAAATGGGTGTGTGGAAGGTTATTCTGCTACTCTGGAGTTGATTATTCTTCTCAAAGTGGGTAAAAATATTGCATTTTAGCATCAGCTACAAAAAAATAATTAAAAACAGTTTCTTCATAATTTAAAAGTTATACTTGATGTCATGGTTGTTTAATACACCTGCACGTCAGTGTGACATCTTGTCGGGATAAGATATGAAAAATTAAAGCAACAGTTGTTGCAGTTCAGATAAGATTTTATTTTTTTTATTCATGTTTAATTTAAACAAGCCATACAGATCATATTTCTTTGGCTCTTTCCTTATTGGTTCTGACACAAACGTGAAGCTGCAGTGTGACATTAAAAGAGAGGAGATCAAGGTGAGTTTTCTCCTTTTTCCTTTCTTCTTCTCTAAATTATTCATTTATTTAGTTCACTCTGCTTCCTCTTCTTTCTGTTTTATTTGCAGCTGTTTTCCCTCTCTGGGAGAGGAATCGGCTTCTGAGAAGACGCATCAGACGTCTACAAAATGGAACGTTTCACTTTCTGTTCCTGTGTGTGCGCCATCAAAGATTGTCCATTGATTTAACTTCCTTCTCTTGCTCGTGTTATGTTCACCTGCTCATCACATCATGCGACCCCCGCCCCAACACATTTATGAACGCATGAATCGCTTTGAGGCTCAATGACCACAGACGAGCGTTGCTCAAAATATGCGGCTGAAAATAAAATGCAAAACAAACAAAAGCACATTAAGTTCATAAATCCAAAGAATAGCCTGTTTAATTTCTTTTTTTAAATCAACAAAGCAGTGAGTTTCCTAAATCCTTTAAAAGCAGAGACTTTGTTGGAGTAAAACTTGTTGCGTTCAGCTCCAACAGCAGCTTCTACCTTTGCAGTCAGTCAGCAACACAACAATAAACCAGCAGAGATTAGTAAAAGAAATTCAAACGACTGCTTACCAGACTGTTGATACCATCCGTCCCAGTATGATTAAAACGAAAGTAAGAAAACAAAGGCCTGTAATGCTGTCGGTCCTTCCTGGTCCAGTCAGTGACATCACTGTTCAGGTTCAAACCTCAGCCATGTCTGCAGCAACTAGTGTGAACTTTGACCTGATAAGTGGGATAACCACTTCCTGTTCAGCCATTAAAACCTCATGTGAAGCAGGTTGAATATTAACATCCAGCGTGCTGGATCACACCAGGCAATAAAAACCCAACGCAAGAACTAAAGTCACCTGCTGCTGACCTGGACTGGACGTCACACACCTGACACAGCGCTTGATGCTAAAATATAAACGGGTCCATTTGATGAGATGGAAAAGTGACATGAAAAACATCAAAATGATTAAAAATGATTTACATGATTTTTAAAACTATCACATTGTCACTTAAAAAAAAAAAAAAATAGGATTTTTTTCAATGGAGAACAAAATGATTTCTGTTCTCATCAGAAGTGGCTCAGAGGTGAAACCTAGCGAGGAGGAGGTGACGCAACCAGCCGAACGCTCCTGTGAATGTGCAAAAGACAAGCAGCTAACCTGCGTGTAATACACGCCAGAAAATTAAAGACGTTTGGTTTTATTTAATATTGATATCTGATAATTAAAAGAGCACTGTTCATATTTTACCTTCTCACTCTGACAAACACGTGCAACATCAATGGACACCTAGCATACGCCCTAATGAGGCTTTTACAGCTTAATGAGGACTCCAGTGTATAATACTGTAGCAATATGGTGCTGGGACATAAAGAGCTCACAGGGGACACCAATAACAACTAATGGATTTCATTTACAGCATATGAGACTGATAAAGAACAAATTTGCTCTAAAGAAGCTTAGACTGCACCATTTATATCCATCACCAGATTAGTGGAGGGAAATGCATTGCACATTTACAGTAGGGGGGTGGGGATAATGGATATGGAGACACCCCAAGATTATATTATGTTTGACATAAAAGAAGGATTCAGTGCTCTTTTCTCTGCCGCCTTAATTCTTCATTATCTCTGAATCCCACACTAATTGAATCAGAGCTGTGAGATTAGAGCCTCTGTGACTAAGTGACGGTCCCCAGTCCTCATCATCTGAGACCTAGGAGTCAGGAGAAGAGGCGGGGGTGGAGGAGTATGACAGCAACGAACCCTGAAGGGATAGAAGTGGGCATCTCGTAAAATGATTGAAACATCAGGATGATGAGAAAATAAACTGCTTACCTGGACGCCAAAGTCTTCCACTCTCATCGGAAACTAATTCCTTCTAATGCGGATAATTCAAGGAAAACGTCCTGACACAAGGCAAACATTCTACTCTGTAGCTCAACAATGACCAGAGACGTTGTACTGGTATTCATTTTGTCCAAGATGCTGGTGAAGCGGGAGTTTAATGACCAGCGCTGTGATTTATGAGCCAGTTAGGCTCTGTCATAAAGCAGTGCAACAAGGAGTAGCAGACACGTCGGGCCCCGCTGGCCTCTGTGTGAATAGAAAAACGACCTTGGACACGTAAATCTCATGGGATCTTTCATTAGCCTGCGACAAAGCCACAAAGCGCCATGGCACAACCACTAAATGCTTCACAGTTGGCCGCTGGTCCTCAGACAGCTCTGCAACGTTATGGATTCAAGCACGCCAACAGAGTGCTGGTGCACAAGTCAATTCCCTCAAATTAGCAGCTCTCTTCAGAGAACGACCAGAGTCCTAACCGCCTGGCTCCTGAGCGCTAAATACCCAGGATGTTGAGGTGCTTTCCCTCATTTCAAATCAAGAATTGATTCAAGAGCTCTAATGTGATCCTGACCTCCACTGTGGGCCGCCCACCGTTCTGTGAGAACCAAAACTAATAACAGCTGTCAAATAACCTACATATCAGTCTGCATGAGCAGCAGCGACCCTGAATAAGGTGCTGCAAAAACTATTTTTTTTACCAACAAAAAAGGTTGAATCATGTCATCT
>JARVGV010000645.1:38995710-39008011 GCA_031762435.1 Hypsolebias longignatus
ATATATGCCCACGTTGTCTGAGCTCAGGGTGATCTGCTCGCTGAGAGGCAGCAGCTCTACCAGCTGCACCACCGTGCTGCCAATTTTTTTACAGTGAAAGATGTCACAAAGTAAGCTTTTTTTAAACTTTGAATTAAATATGTACCAGTAACATACACTAATATGTACAGTAGATGTATTTTCTGAACAATGCGTTTAACACGGCTGGTTAAAAAAATAACTTAATACAGTAGCTTACCAGGAAAAGTCACTGGTTGCTGCTTCATTCCTTCTGTGCACTAAAACCACTAAAGATGTCTTCTTCAGTGTCAGAATTGAACAGCCTCAGGAAAACTTCATCACACATGTCCTCAGTCTCTCTTTCATTGTCGAAAAAACACAGTCACCTACCAGGAAGTCGTCGACCTCTATCTTCATATTCCTCCTGCAGCAAGCTTGTGCTCCACGGTAGAGTTGCATTCGGGCACAAAAAAATCTGATTCGACCCGACGAATTAACAGTAATTACAGGTCCGAACCTGGGGAAAAACTGACATTTTAATTAACGGTCGGGAACATGCAGCTGAATAAAAGCGGCAGAAGATTCGGAGCTGAGGAAAATCATTTAAACCCTGTTTCTGTCTTCATTCATCTGAATTACTGAGACACATGGACAGCTCTGACACATGTCTGCTTTGGGATCTCACCTGTTTGGGTCGTCGGCCGTGCACATCTGCCGAGTGCAGCGGCAGAATGAACATCAATTTGGGCGATGGATCACATCAGTACAGTCCCATCTAAAGCTTGACTGAACTTTTTACCTCTTTCAAGGCTGGTCAGCTCACTGTGAAATGCCCGCGTGTGGCTGGTGGATGTATGGCAGGACATGTTACCATATAATTGGATTGCAGATGATCCTGAGCTAATTAAAAGCCCGAGACCGTCCCAGCCCGCCCATTCATCATATTATAATGGCCCGGTCCTAATCCGGGTCAGTGCGGGCCGGTGTTTGGGTTAGAAATGACAGCTCCGCTCCACAAAGCCAAAGTTGCTCTGTGCATGCATGGGAGTCCCCGATCACAAGACTGCACATGGCAGTAATTTCATTGGTCAGATTTTTTTTTAACCTTAATTTATACAGGTACTGTAGTCTCATTGAGTCACGAGGACCCACCCTCCAAGAGAGACGTGCATTAAGCAGCTATGTGAGCACCCAGGTGTGACGAGGCTAAATGTTTTGGTGGCATGAAGCTCGTTAGCTCGTCAAAAAAAAGAGAAAAAAAAACCAAACCAAAAAATAAATAAATTAGCCGCAGTATTGCCGCGGGTTCAAAGTGTATGGAAAAAAAAGTAGCTGCTTATAGTACGGAAATTACAGTAAACTACGGTAATTTGAGGGGAAAAGTATAAAAAAGGACTTTTAGAGAAGCTGTGGTTTACCAGTCTGTAAAACACTGTCTGAAAATATTGGAAGTATTAAAAATATTGTACTGCACAGGAAAAATGGGAAAATTATTAATATCATCAAAAATATGAGGAGAAATCTCTGTGCACAAGAACAAAGTTAATAGTTAATACTGAACGGTACAGTTCTTAGTTTAAACAATTTAAATGTGTATTGTTTAATTGTAAATACGATTTTGGCTTATGAGATTTGTAAGCTAATGCACTCTGCTTTCATTTACATTTTATACATTTGATCATTTTCAGAATTACGTTTGTAAATATTGTGCCTCTTTATTACTTGTGGGGTTTGTTTTCTATGGACACTCATAAACTAGAAGTCAGGTTACTCAGTAAAGAAGAATCTTGATAGCTGCAGGAAACAGAAGCTGATAGAAATAGACATAAGCAGAAAAGTGGTTTTAAAGATAAACTTGATGAGCAATAGATGAAGAAAAAAAAAAAAAACGGGGGATATAAATCACCTTAAGTTACGTAAATCCTTTTTATTTATTAAAAAAATAAAAATAAAAATCTGCTTGGTCGTCTGTTTCACCAAGCTCCATCTTCCTCCTGTAGCCCTTTAATGCCCCCCACCCTGCCCCTATGTAGGACAGTTAATTTTGCACCCCATACAGAATCACACTGAACAAACGTCTCAGGGTTCATCTCCACACCATCCATGCCTCTGGCCTAAATGCTTCCTCTGGGAGATGCTCACCTGTCAGCAGTAATGAGAGGCCCCCTCTCTGAATGAGGGGGTGTGGAGCTACAAGAATGTTTAGATACAAGGAGATGACAGCTCTTTCTGCATGATGGATTGTAGATAAAGAAAGCCGAAAGCAGGATTTCTGCTGGGAATAGTGCATCCATGAGCTTTCCTAACGACTTAAAACACCTGATGTATAGAGCGCTCCTAAACATGTCTTTAAACACACACACTTCATTCAGGATGGTTGCAAGAAAGAAAGGATACGTGCCGATCCATTTCTGTTGGTTTGAACCCAACACTGACATGAACAGAGAGGAAAGAACTAACAGCACGTTTTAAAACAAGCAGAAGACATTTTTGCTGGTAAATGTTTGCTGATTTTATCTTGTCAATTGTGAGATCCACCTTGTCCCATCATTTTCTGCTTCACAAACTGTTTCACAAAATGGCTTTGAAAGATGCCCAATCTAAATTAAAACTGCAAGTGATAAAGGATCCTTGTGTCAGTCCGGACTGTGCACACATCAAAGTTTGAGCAGTCCGAGGCTCGTGATTTTTTTTTTTTTTTTCAAAATTGCCATTAGCTCAACTGGTTTCACCTTTCATCTTCCTTTTCTTGTTGAGCTGAGTTGCATTAACATACTTCCTCTCATGAGGAAGTTACCAAAATAAAAGCAAAAACAATAAAATAAAATAAAAAAAATTAGGTAACTTTACTCTGCTGGCTTTTACATGTACATTTTTGCAAGATGTTTCATTCACTCAACCTTTATTTACACAGATGAATCACATTGAGCCTCAAATACTCATTTACAAGTGAAATCTGTTTAGACACGAAAAGTAATGAAAGTGACACGGATGGATTTGGAGGCAAAAAAAATCATTTTAAACTCTCACTCCTTGGCTGAGGAGAGAGAGCCTGAGATTGAAAATAACACCCTGCACATCGGCACATAGTGATGCAGACATTCTGCAGGGGAGGGGAGATGACGAGAGCAGAGAGTGTGTCCAAGAACAATCCAGAGGCACTGAGTTCTGATAAGAATAGTAGAATCAGTCAATTTCCTCTGGTGAGATCCGTAAACACTCTCGAGGGATACCAAGGTTGACCTAGGACAGAGCCAAAGCGAATCCAAGAGTCCTGAAATGATGGACCCCTCTGATAGGTCCACAGACTTCCTCGGTGGGAAAGGAGGGGAGGGTTTTTGTCCATATTCTGTGATGTTACACCTACATCTTTTTGGACAGCGAAATGGGCATTTTAAAAAGAAATCTCACGCTGACACTATTCAGATTTTTTTAAACGCTTGACAATTTTATCCAGCATCTTGTCAAGAGGCTTTTGTCCAAATTTGAAGTTGAGACGCTAAAATTCAATGACAAAATAAAGTATGGTGTGACGTGAAAATTGGCAAAAACTGCATTTTCAATAAAAATAGCCAAAAACTGCATTTTCAATAAAAATAGCCGACTTCCTGTAAGATTGAAAATATGTTGCCAAGACACTTTTTTGTAGGTCCTGCGATGATGGACCTATGTACCAAATTTCGTACACGCACGTTAAAGTTGTCAGAGAGGCTGATATTTAGAGGGCACTAGCTAGCCAAGTTGCAACACACACATCTGGATTTTTGCACCTCCCCATATTTACGTTATAATTGTCAAGTTTCATTATGTTCAGTCCACTAGAATTTAGGGGGAAAAGCCTCCTGTAGAGAAAAATAATAATAATAATCCGTTCAAATACAGTAGGGTCTTCTACTGCTTTGACACGCTCAGGCCCAAATTACACTTTTCTTTAGAAGCTGCTGTTCTGAAGATTGAATATGAAAAAAAAAGTAGATAAAAGATTAAAAATAAAAGGAATCTGCTAATTATTTTTCAGATTATTGAAATGTTAAGACAAAGTTATTGCAAATTTAAAAGGTTATAATTTTTTAGCACATTCAAACAAAGACAAAACACACATGAACCTGCAGCTTATTAAATTAAAGCTCAGGATTCAAAACTGAATTAAATTTATGAATGCAGACACAGAAATTATGCAGGTTGTTTATGACAAAGAGGAGCTGAGCCTGACCTGTGAGTCCCTCTGCTTCGGTGTGCTTGTTAGCTCTGTCTGCAGGCGATCACAGCCGGTGAGACACATGCAAGTTAAAGCAAGTGCACTCGATGCAATTAGTCTCTCTGAGCACATCTTTTCTGCACCGTTGCAGAAAGGTCAGAGTTTTGAGTCCTCTCAGCTGCAACGTTGAACTTTACTAAAATAGAAATAATGAGAATAAGATGCAAACTGAGTCTCACTTCCAAATTATTAAAGACAGCAGGGGATGAAACACCTTCCATAAGATCCACCACCCATCACACACAGACACGCACATCAAGGGTGCAAAACAAGAACAAAGTCTGCGGAACACAGTTTGACTTTAACAGGGGTCACACCCTGCAAGGGCCTGAGGAGAGCTTTAACGGTCCATCACGACAAAGAAATGGATACCAACACACACAATGGCTCACATTTCATCTCCACTGAGTGCACAGCTGGACATGAAAATGTGTCTCTGTGTCAGCGAGAAAAAGCAACTATTATCCTGACATGGCTGTCAAGGGTAAAGAGAAACAGTAAGAGAAACATGAGAGAGGAAAGTGACTGTTTTCATTTTATGTACGTACGAATATAACAAACCAGTTAAATGCTTTGCGAGTGTGTACAAGCATAAATGAAGCACGGATAACCAGGATTTTATTTTATTTTTTAATACAAGCATAGCATCACTAATCAGGGTAACTTATACGTTTTAAATTATTTTAAAACATGACTGGTTTGATCCACTTCTAAAAGATGTTATTTATAAGACAGAGTTTGTGGCAGGTCTCAGACTGATGAAGTCCTTCAGATGAAAGACGAAACGTTTCAACCAAGAATCTGTCCAGATGACCTGACTTTACTTTTTCGTGATTTATTTACCAGGATGACTGAGCTTACATCAGGATCCGTGTTTTATGGTTTTATATTTTATGTTGCATTCATATACATTGAGTTGTCAAGAAAAACAAACTTTTTTTTAGCCTGATCTGACTTTTATGCTAATGAAACAACTTTACTGTCAGTGTCTTTCAGTGGATCGATGTCCAGCACAGAGTTACTGGTGCACACATCACTGCCAGCACATCAGTTCTCGACTGTGACCTTTTACCTTTCTTTGTGTGTCAAAACAGTTAGGCTTCATGATCTCATCAGTTATCATAACAATAAACCCTGAACACAAGCGTTTTATTTTTCTGGCAGTGTTTAATGCAAAATGTGCTGCCCAGGTTTCCTGACATTCACACTCTGACATTTTATCTCCTCTCTGTATTTGCCTTATCAAAATTCTGCAAAAGACAAGGAGGAGAATTCTCTCACCTCTCTTACAATAAAACCTTTTATTCTCTATGCCTCCTCCATCTTTTGCTCTCAAAGGTTAGATCATCCTCAGATGTAAATGTACATTTTATTTACCTCCAACACTCTCTTGTGGGTTTGTGATTCTGGAAAGCAGTCCAGGAACAAATTTGAATCCATTAAAAAATGTCTAAAATCTATTATTTAGTGGTCATGACATCATGCTAAGGAATGCAAAAGGCAGATGTCTAAAACGCAGCATCTGAACAGTTTATGGCGTGCACATCAATGAGATGGCCGGTCATGAAACATCACCTTCTGCACTGATACCCAGTCTTTAACAATAAACTGTGTACAGCATGTTACATCAACAAACTATTATACAGCAATCAACAGCCCAGACAAAAAAAAGATCTTGTATGAACTTGGACACTGATTTGTGACCTTCATCTTTGTACAAATGTGAACCAGGTTTTGTTAAATTAACTTCACCAGATCAGAAGTTATGGCCCGGACAAGCAAATATCTTGTTTTAACTTGGACCTTGATTTGTGACCTTGACCTTGGAGCTGCAAGTGATAAAAATTGTACATGACACTCCATCTAATGATGATGCATGAAGATTTATTAAATTATCTTGAGCGGATCAGAATTTATGGGTAAGAGTGGGACAAGAGAAAGTTTCCAGACAGAGAATATACCATAATGTCAATATTCGACAGGTGTATACCGGTAGTAATAAAAATATTTTGGCATGTACAGTACTGTATAAGGAGTTAAAGAGTAAAGTGCTGTTCAAAAGAACCACAGTATACCCAAGTCATTTACATTTTTCAACCTGGAAGATGAAGAAGGAAAACACATCTAATGATATAGTTAACAATCCAGAGAGCAACATCAAAGTTTCCACCTAACAGAAAAGACGAAGAGAAATACAAAGTCTATTTGAAATTTTATTGTGAATGATTTGTGTCAATTTTCAGCCCTTAGAAACTAGAGTTTGTACATTATGGTTTGCACTTTGAAGCCACATTAGATTCCATGTTAAAGATGTATGAACACACCCAATCCTGCTCTACAACTGAACCAAAACCAAAGTTATGGAAACACCAAAAACAAAAAAATGTATTTACATAGTACTAACATGTGATGCATGGATGTTCGTTTCAACAGATTTTTTTTGTCATATAAACAGCATTTCATCCCAATATTTCTCCTCATTTAGTTCCAAAAATCTTGTATGAATGAAAACAAAAGTTACCTATGTAACTACCGTTCTATGAATCCCAGAAGACCGCCAGAGGGCGGTGCTGAAAGCACTAAATGTTCCCTTCGCATATGCGCTGTTCGAATAATAATATCAATGACGTCACACACATATGTGACTGGATGACCAATCAGAGGCTATATAGCCTGGCGTCATCCGTGGCTCTGTTTCTACAGAATCTTCTCGCAGAAAGCGAGGATTCTGAGTGACAGAGAAGGTCTGCTGGTCAGCCGGGATTCATAGAACCGTAGTTACATATGTAACTTTTTTTCTATTTTGTCCCTCCTGACCGCCAGAGGGCGGTGCTGAAAGCACTGAATGACGAATACCAACGATGTCACAAGGAAATCCTGAGCATCTACCTCACTGAGGAAGTCCAGAGGACTCTTGCAGAAGAACCTGGCCCAGGGGATGATGGGTGGCCATGTTAACTCTGTAAAGTCTGGTGAGCATGCTTGGGGAAGCCCATGATGCGGTAGCACATATTGCTTCCATCGAAACCCCTCTCAGGGCAGCCCAGGCAGTGGACCTGCTCCTGGAAGAATGTGCCTTCATGCTGATTGGCAGGGGGTCATGCCCCACAGCGTAGGCGTGGCAAATGACATTCAAGATCCAGTGGGGGAGGCACTCTTTGGAAAGAGGATAGCCTAACCTAGGGCCTGCTTAAGACACAGACAGCCGCTCTGGGCATCATATAACGGCAATAGCTGCAATGTATGCCTCCAGTGCTCTCACTGGGCACAATAGTCCAGACCCCTTGCCAGGCGTAGGCTGAAAACGTGCCAGCCTTAATGGTTGGTTACAGTAAGAGCGAGATAACACCTTAGTATAAATGCAGTGTTTGGCCACAAGAGGTCCGCCTGCATCAGAGGCTTGAACAGAGGGCAGCACAGAGCATCGAGAACCAAGGGCAGGTTCCAACTTGGTGCTCGAGTAGCTGTCCGCGGGTGACACCTACGGGCCCCACGCAGAGAAGACAGACTACATCATAGCTTCCCAACATACGGCCATTGATGCCGGCATGATTAGATGATATTGCCGCTACATAGACCTTAAGCGTCGAAGGAGAGCAACCCTTACCAAGGAGAGACTGGAGAAACTCCAGAATGGTGGGTACTGCACAGTAGACTGGATCTTCGTTGTGATCAGAACACCATTGGGAAAACAGACGCCACCTGTTTTTGTACTGCTGCCGAGTAGAGAGTGCCCTGGCGCCCAAGATGGTGCATCCGACGGGACTGAAAACTCTAGTCAGCTGCTGTCCTGGCCTTGCAATGGCCACACCCACAGCTGAAGACATTGAGGATTGGGTGTCATAGCAGTCCCCCCAGCTGAGACAGCAAGTCCCTCCTGGTTGGAAGATGCCATGGAACGTCCTGACATAGACTCCATAGCAGTGGAAACCATGGTCATGCTGGTCAATATGGGGCTACCAGTAACATCCTGTAGCCCTCCTCGAGGGCTCTGTGAAGAATTGGCCAAATCAGAGAGAGGGATGGAAAGGCATATAGAAGGACCCTTGGCCAAGAATGAGCCAATGTGTCCTGGCCCAGCACACCCATCGCTTCCGTAAGGAAGTATCCTAAGGGACACTGAGTCAACCCTCTGTTGCAACTAGGTCTACCTCTGCCTGACCAAAATGGTCCCAGATCATCAGTACTATGTCGCTGTGGCGGGACCACTCTCCCAGAAAAGTCTCCTGGCGGAAGAGGAAGTTTGGAAGTATGTCGCCCGCAGGGTGGACAGGCGAGGAGAGTCCCGTTCCAAGGGCTCTCTGGATACTCTCAGAAGTTGTGCTGACCCAGTGTCTGCTGGTGGTTGATGTGGTAGACAATAGAGGTGTTGTCCATCTGAATGACAGCATGCCCTCCTTCCAGGTGAGCCAGGAAGTACCTGAGTGCCAATGCACTGCACGCAGCTCCAGCACATCTATGGTTGGAACGGTCCTTTGACCCCAGCAGCCCTGAATTGCTCTGTGTTGCCACACAGTGCCCAATCCCCTGAAGCTGGCATTTGTTGTGCCCACTTCCCTGCAGCACAATACCATTCCCATTGGGAGACCCCTGGATGGATAATATTCGTCCCTCCATGGAGTCAGGGCCTGAAGACCCGACCATGTTACTGCAAGCCTCTGATCTCTGTATGACCTGGCATCCAGGCAAAAGCTGTTGAGCCACCTCTGTAAGGGGCGAAGTGACAGCAGGCATAAGAGCACTACCCGAGTGGCTGATTGCAGTTTGCCTAGTAGCTACCAGAAGGTAACGTAGGGGAACTCCTTGCCCAGCCTGAACTGACTGACCAACTGGAACAATCTGCCCTCCCTTGGGCAGCTGGGTGAGTTCGCATAGAGAGTGAAGGCAAGATCACCTAAAAAAGGTGTTAGTTGGAAAAAGGATCAGGCAACTCTTCTCCAGGTTGACAGTGAGGTCCAACTGGGACACTTGAATGAGCAGGCAGGTCGTGTTGTGAAATGTACAGGCCTGAGACGGGGCGCAGAAAGCCAATCATCTGAGTACGGCAGAACCTTCACTCTGAAGAACTGCAGAGGAGAGAGGGCTACCTTCATGCACTGAGTGAACACCCTCGGGGAAAAGATAGCCTGAATGGGAGTACTCGGAGCTGCCAGTGATGACCCCGATAGGCAGCCCTGAGAAAGAAAGAAAGAAAAGGCCTTGTGCTCTAGCTGTCACTGGGTCAGTGACTACAGTCATCTTGACCTGGCGTGAGATATGAGGCCACCTTCGGAACCGTAGCCAGTAACCATGGGTCAGAGTGGCAACCACCTAAGGGTCCACAGTGTGAGCAGCCAAGTGACTGAGCTGCTGGTTGGAGAAATATCCGATGGTTGGCCTGGTGGCTTCACCATCATCCTCCATGGCTTCTAAGGGCCGGGGGGGGGCAGTGGCCGGAGCTCATGGTCTGAACCCGCACACCTGTTTGGCAGACTGACTCACAACAGCCCCAGTTGGGTCTGTGCTGACTTTCACGAGGGTAAAGACCCCTTGGGTGATCATGACCCCGAGGCGGCGACCGAATACTCGGATTAGCTGACGGGCACCTTAGATGCCAAAGAGGTGGAGGGGGCATTGCCCTGCTAAGGCTCAAAAGTTGCTGCCTCGTCTGTCATGCCTGGACGGTCCGTTCCAATGCTACCAAGGCATCCAAAGCAAATAACTCCCCCGGCACCAATGGGACATCACGGAGGGTTCTACGAGATGACCCAGACAGAGCTGACTGCGCAACAAGACTGTTGGCGAGCCTGGACCGAGATGGACATCATGCGTCATCAGTGCAAAGGCCTGAAGCGCCACATCACTAAAGCTCATTGCCACTGTCACACCACTAGAGCCCTGAAGGAATGTGGAAAGGGCAAGCAGAAGATGTGCCATGGAATTGCAGAGGCGGTTAGCATGTGCTCTGGCTTGATAAGCTCTGCAGAGGAACTCATCCGTGACACAACACTGAGGTCGTGGGCACCGGACCTTCCTGCAGAGTCTCCTCTGGTGACATGATGAGCGAGGCAACAGCAGGTTAGATTGCCGGCATGCAATCCAGGCCCACCACAGCTGGCTCATGCATGGCCGTCAACACTCAGCCATCCGCCGGGAGGCGCGCAAAGAGTTTTGGGTCCCGCAAACAACCATGTAACTCCCTCTGGTACTCCTCCGATGGAGGACGGAAAAGGGAGGAGGAGTCCATCCGTACCTGAAGAAGGCACTTCCAGGGGTGGATTCCTCTGGTTGCGGGATGTCCAGCTGCAGTTGTCTCAGGGCCATATGCATGACGTCCTGCATTGAGTCTTCCCCTGACCCACTAACTGCGGTATGGGACGAAGAAAATGATCCAGTCTCTGACACATGAGATGACTGTTCCTCCTCCTCACCTAAAAAGTGAGAGGCAGCCAAGGATAAAACATCCTCCTCCACAGCCAGATCAGGCATGTGTGGGGAAGAGAGTCCGATAGCTGCCCCTGTCTTGGCCCCAGCTAGTGTGCCTGAAAAAGGGACTTCATCTCTGCCAATTCTGTGGACAGTTGCTCCATTCTCGTGCAGAGACCCTGACCATACTTGGCCCACTTCTTTTGAGGAGGGGCCACAGAGGTTGTGGCCTCGGACTGGCGCTTTGAGTGCCTAAGTGGGGCCTTCTGCCCAGAAGTCAGGAGTTCACTGCCAAGCTCGGGGCGAAACTGGGCCAGCCGAGTCACCCTCACAGCACAAGGCATGAAGCTGCAGTTCATACAGGGGTTCTCTGACAGGGCCTCGAATAGGTGGTCATGTCCAAGGCAGGCAGGGCACAGGTCGTGACCGTCATCCGCCTGAAACAAGGCCCCACAACCCGTGCAGCAGTGGGAACCATCCATGCTCCTACCTAGTAAAGCATTTGCAGTTCATCAAAGAGCTGGCACCGCCAGCTACGTCCAGGATACAAAGCCCAGTCCAACTGTATGAAGTTGGTAAAAGATGATTGGGAGAGGGGGAGCTAACACTTCCCTTCACCAATTAAAAACAAGGTCAGAACTAGTAAGCCTAGTTCATCCTGACCGTCAGGATGCTGGTAAAAAATTATATAGGAGGCACAACGCCAGCCTCACCAACAGAAAACAAGGCCAAACTGAGAGAGGCTAGTACTGCAAGCGCAGTCCAACCATTTATAAGGTTGGCAAAAAAAATGCTTGGGAGAGGGTGCACAACACTAACCTTCACCAAGAGAAACAAGGCCAAACTGAGAGAGGCTAGCACCGCTAGCTCAGTCCGGCTGTTATAAGGTTGGTGGAAAAAAGCTTTGGGAGAGGGTGTACAATGCTAACCTTTACCAATAGAAAAACAAGGCCAAACTGAGAGAGGCTAGCACTGCTAGCTCAGTCCAACCATTTATAAGGTCGGTAAAAAAAATGCTTTGGGAGAGAGTGCACAACGCTAACCTTCACCAACAGAACACAAGGCCAAAAAATACAGCAAGACTAGGCCATCCAACTGATAGGAGGTTGGTGAAAATATAATTGATAAGAGGGTGTGCAAACGCTCGCCCTCCAATTAGCGATCAAGACCAGAACACAGCTGGTTACATAAATAAACCTCGGAGCACAATCCAACCCGACCACGCGGTTGGAAGCCTTCACAGAGTGGACGATGCCCCTACCAAAATAGAACCGAGGTAATAAGTAAGACTACTCATGGTAGAAATAATACTACTCACGTGTCGAATCGCACATGGAAATCGCCTCATAAAGTGGATGGAGCCGCAACCAATGGCAATAGAAGTACTACTCATGCGTTGAAACTCACACACGTGTAGTCCTTCCAAGAGCAGATGGAGCCGCTAGTCAAACGCAAAAGTAAAGACTACTCAAATGTCGAATCCAACATGGTAGCCTCTTTACCAGGCAGATGTTTATGTTTATGTTTAATTTATTTATTCATTTCAAGTTTAAAAGAACACAAAAAAAACTATTTACAACACCACATAGTTAAAAGAAACCAACAGTACATGAAATGAAAGGAAGCAGAAGAAGATAT
>JARVGV010000645.1:39206482-39220651 GCA_031762435.1 Hypsolebias longignatus
ACACACACACACACACACACACACACACACACACACACACACACACACACACACACACACACACACACAAATTACAAATGCTTCTGATACCATTGACCACTGTGTTGCTAACCAAGTACACATATGGTGTCATATGGTGTTCAAAGTGTGCTCAACTTAACTCAGTCTTGGTGATTTGCATTAACAAGAGGACCTAGTACCATACATTTTGGCCTATAAGTCACTATTTTTTGCATAATTTGCATGCCCTGCGACTTCTACACCAAAGCGACTTATTTATGGATTTTTTCCCCATATATTTATAAACCCAATTTTGGCTCAGATATGACCGTTTTCATTCATTTTGACTAAAAATATTGAACACTATCATTTTCAACTTCTAGATGGCACTTAAGTAGTATGGCATGCCGTTGTGTCATGTAATAGGTAAAAGTGGCTTTTAATGACACAATCGGCTTGCCATAGCCTGCCACCTTCGCCCAGCTTGCTTGGAGCAACCATCAAATCAGCTTCAGTTTTGTTGCACCGCTCTGCCAAAATGCAGCTTACTTGACCATTGAAGTGCATTTATTAAGTAAAAGTTCAACTGATACAGGCCTTTACAATAAAGTCAAGCAAACAAATAATTGTTTAGGTGCCTATCTTGTTAAATTTCAAAGAAATGCACAGCGACTCATCCCTCTGTGCGCTCCCGCTTCTGTGTATCGGCTTTTGAAATGCCGCTGATTTGACCACGAAAGTGCATTTATTAAGGAAAAGTTAGGCTGAGACACACCTTTGCTATAATTTCGAGCAAACAAATAATTGCTTTGTTATGTTGTCAAGTCAAGGAGGAATATCAGCAAAACGTCAAACAGGTTTATTGAAACTCCGCCATTATATAGTACTTTCACACACACATCTTTCACACGTCTTCTACTACCTTTCTTCTCCTCGTCATGCGCCACCTCTGGTTGGGTTTGGTAACCTCTACATTCCTAGATGCATCATGTGACCGTAAACACAACATTTTTTTAAGTGTTAATCTTGTTAAATACAGTACTTGTTAAAGTCCTCCCATGCATGCTACTGCGGCCGCCATTTGGCAGCCAATCAGTTTTTGGCACAACAGCGGCCCACATTTCCGGGTTGTCAGCGGTGATGCATAATAGATGCGACATATGCAGCAAAGCGACATATTTATGCATTTTTCCACTTTACTAGACATATAGTATTTGGACTGTTGCAATTTATAAGGCAGTGCGACATGTATGCAGAAACTATGGTATACTGTATAGCATTTATAGATCTATGAGCGTTTGGATATTTGTACATCAAAATACAGGTACAACTGATAGTTAGAATTTTATGGTGATTCTGGGGTCGTGTTGATGGGTCCTTAAAAATTGTTGCCCAGGTTACAGCAAAGTATTAATCTGGCCCTGAGTAAAAGCAAATAATAAACTGACTAATGGTTCTCTTTACTGCTGGTTCAGCATTAGCCAAACAGGTCTAATATTTTACTACAAACATGTAAAGTTGAATTTAACGACGTATTAGCTACAACTTTCTGACTGTTCAGAACTAAAAAGAATCTCAAAGACATACAGATTTGAACCAAACACTACTAAATTTAAACCTAATATCAATCTTTAAAGCCCGTTAATTTAAACTCTTAATAATTTCCAGCAAACTCAAAGTAAGAATGGAAATGCTCTATATAAAGAACAATGTGTTAACATACATGTTTTTTTTCATCTGCACCCAACATCAAAACATATTTTTTGAATAATTAATTTTATAACTATTTGGCAATAGCAATATTCTGGTGCTGATTCTGATATGACTGCTTAAAATGCCTTTAAATTTTTAATTTTTATTATTATTATTTATTTATTTTACAAAAATACAAAAAAACTTATTTAATTTTGGTTATTTGTGCAACTGAACTGTTGCCACATATTAAAATAATCTTCCCTGGCTTTATTCAAATAAAAATATTTTTGTTATTTTTAACATTTCCAATTTTGGAGTTTTAAGAAACTTCTCATACATTTAAACGTGTACAATGTCAGTATAGTGCCATATTTATTCAATAAAATTAATGTAATCGTGATGTTTTGTGTGTTTTTGAAGGACCCCTCTATCGTGTTGTTGGGACCACAAGCTCGCACTCAGATGATGGAAGCTCTCCTCTAATTCCACTGCTACAACCCTTTGTTTACTTTGGAGATTCAAAAACTCAGATTTTTGTACGAGTATCTCTTTTTTATGGGTGACTAAATATATTTTAGTGCAGAAACACAACGAAATGTATAAATTAATAGCTGTTTTGATATTTGAATGGATGAACTTTATGTTTTTTATGACAGTTTGTTACTTTTTTATTTCTAATAAAGTTTTTGTTAATCTAATGATTGTCACACATTATAGTAAACAATACAAACAACCTAAGAAATAATAACAATAACTGTGTAAGCCTTGATTTTAATTAAATCTATGTTATTCTTTTCCAGGTCAATCACAATGGACATTTGACCTTTGAGAACTCATGGTATAGTTATATTCCCCAACCGTTTCCAATGTATGGTGATAAAGACATCATCGCTCCATTCTGGACAGATTTATTCAACGTGAACAACGGTGACGTCTACTATGCTCAGTTCACCAGTGGTGGATTTCTGACACAAGTTACACAGGATGTCAATAGATACTTCCCAGGAATGAATTTCAATGCCAGCTGGATCTTTATAGCAACATGGTATGAGGTCGCTTATTTTGGAGCAATTGGAACAGTAAGCAATTTTATTTCTTTGATATGTATCGTAAAAGTGATATAGTTGGTTATTTTTCCATGATATTATTTACTATAAAAAAGAAGTTATTATTTTTGCAGCGGAATACATTTCAGGCAGTCTTGACGACTGATGGTCATTACTCTTTTGTGCTGATCAATTATGGGTCCTTGGCAGAAACCTCCAGGTTAATACAGGTTAGATCTAATGAATGTTATGCACGTTACGCGTTCTTTTAATCACCCTCTTCAAGCCAAAACAATATGCACTAATGTCAATTTTTAGATTAAAACTATAATAGGAATTAATTTTATTTTTGTGATGTACTTTTTAGGCTGGATATGACACAGTCAACTCCACGCACCACTTCACTATCCCTGGATCCTTCACTAACAATGCAACTGGCAACAACTCAGCTTTCAGCCTTGGCAGTAACGTCAATGCTCCTGGTCGCTGGGCTTTCCGTGTTGATTATGGATCAAGAGGCTGCACTTTTAATGGTAAGACCAGAACAAGGAAGTCATTACAGCACTGTGAAGGAAGTGTGTGTGTGAACCAGTCCATGAAGATATTCCCATAATTACTTGCCCAGACAGTGTCTCAGTGTCAATCTAGAAATGCTAAAAGTGAGGGGAAGCATCAAAGATACACTAATATAATGACATTTGTAAGAATAGAACAATTCCAGGCCTATTTCCCTTGGTTACTGAGATAAAACAAATTAATCCTAAGAAATTGTTCAGATCACCAAGAGGGAATTCTTGAGAAGAGGTATTGGAACCCTAACCCTAACCCTAACCCTAACTAGAGACTATATATTTTTTCTTTATTCACATCACCTTTTTGCTGCTCCTGAGTGGCAGGAGTTTTATTTTATTCAGCTATGGCGCAGCTCTTTATAGAGCCACCTGTGGTATTAAATATTGGCGGTTGCAATGTCCTTGGTAAGGACCAAGGCTGCCAGAGGAGGATGCCAATACATTGTCTTATCTATGATGAGAATCTGCTTCCTGTGTTCTCCAAGTATGAGACTTATCTTCATCCTCCAGCCCGAGTTTCCCTTGACCCATTATCTTAAAACTAATCCTCTCCAAATGGACATTACAAAAAGAAAGCTCTCTCATTTGCCACCTTTTCCTGGTCTGACCTGCCACTCATACACCAACAGTGAATCTCACCTACCATACAACCTAGAATCTTAACCTCTTCTCCAAACCTGAACACACAACCAGAGTAAGCCTCCTCTGTTTTTACATTAATCTTCCAGAAGATCTTCTTCCTAAAAGAAAACACTTATAATCTTCATGCTACTTCCACAGATGCTTATCGATTTCCTCCCAAGTTCAGCCTTTGTAATATTATAGATTAATTCATTGTTAATTTCTTGTGTCACTATCCTAAACTGAACAAAAAAAATAAATGGTTAAACTAAAAAATACCAGCGTTTTTTGCAAATGACAATCACTTTGTGCCTTGCAAACACCATGCATCCATCCATCCATACGTTATCTTTACCCGCTTTTTCCTCTCCTGGTCATGGGGGTCACTGGTGCCAGCAATCACTGTGCAAGAGGCAGGGTACACTCTGGACAGGTTGCAAGTCCATCACATGGTCGTATAGGGACAAACAGCATTCACGCTCCCATTCTCACTTAGGGAACAGTTAGAGTCATGAATTAGCCTAATTTGTTTTATGTGGAAGGAAACCGAAGTACCCCAGAGAAAATCCATGCAAGCATATATAGAGAGAACCTGCAAACACCGCCTAGAAAAGTCCCTGGCTGGGATTTCATGTGACAACCTTCTTGTTGAAATGCAAAAGTTATACCAACTGCATCACTGTGCAACCCTTGATATAAAAGAAAATAACTAAAATAACAAAAAACAAAATAAAAAACAACATATTTACTCTCCTTACATGACAAATTTCATATATTTTGGCCTATGTTCAGGCATCCAAAAAGGCAATAAACTTGTCAGAAGAATAGAAGTAATACTTAAAGATGTTTTGCTTGGATCTCAATTAAATATACAAACAAACACTTAAAAACAAGTTTCAAAACTATAATCATCTTGTATCTTGTTTTCATTTTCATCAAAGGTGATCATGTTCAACTTGGCTACTCTTTCTGGACTGACAGCACCTGTGCACAGAAGTGTATCTGCACCAGCGCAGGACTGCAGTGTTCCAACGAGCCCTGCACCTTCTCCCAAATCTGTCAACAAACTTCCTTTCAGTACTCCTGCCAGACCGTGCAGAGACGTACCTGCACCATCAGTGGAGATCCACATTACTACACTTTTGATGGCCAAGGGTTTCACTTTCAGGGTACATGCACTTATGTTCTTTCAGAGCAGTGTCAGAATGGCCTGCCCTACTACAGAGTAGAGGGCAAGAATGAAAACAGAGGCAGCACTCAAGTGTCCTGGACACGTCTGGTGAAAGTGTTCATCTATAATGAAACTATTGAGCTTGTTACAGGACATAATGGAGAAGCTAAGGTAAGTGGGGCTGTTCTACTTACCACATGTTGATTAAAACATTTTTAATCATATTAAATTTTTTTGTGTGTGTCTACAGGTCAATGGAAATTTCGCAACAACTCCATTCTCACTGAGAAATGGCTCTGTTCAGGTTTATGAGTCCAGTTTCTCTGTGGTTGTCAGCACCAACTTTGGCCTGATGGTGTCCTATGACATGTATAGCTACGTTCAGATCAGTGTGCCATACACGTATCAGAATGCAACGTGTGGGCTCTGTGGAAACTTCAACGATCAACCTGGAGATGACTTCAGAACTCGTGAAGGCAACGTTGTGAGCTCTGATGTGGCTTTTGCCAACAGCTGGCAAGCATCTGATGATGATGACCCTAGTTGTGAGGCACGGTGTGGAGGTCTTGCCTGTGCTGCCTGCACTGCAGCACAGACATCATTATACAGCAATAATGCCCATTGTGGTATTCTTCGGAGCAGTTCTGGACCATTTGCTGCATGCCACCAACGACTCCCCCCACAAACGTTTGTCGACAGTTGTGTGTATGATCTATGTGTAGGTGGAGGGTATCAACCCATTCTATGTCAAGCTCTAAATGTCTATGCAAGCCAGTGTCAACAAAATGGTATCCAGCCACAACTCTGGCGGAGCTCTGGCTTCTGTGGTATATTTCTCATTCATCCAAAAATCATTTGTAAAATGCCTTTTCAAAATATTGCCATGCATTTACCGTTCATGTCTTGTTTTCTTTAGAAATTCCCTGCCCAGCTAACAGCCACTTTGAGTCCCAAGGGACAGGGTGTCCAGCCACCTGTGTCAACCCCAACTCCACCAACAACTGCCCTCTTCCTTATCAAGAGAGCTGTATCTGCGACTCAGGCTACATCCTCAGTGGTGGAGTCTGTGTTCCTCACGCTGAGTGTGGTTGCAGCTTTGAGGGCAGGTACTATCGTTCAGAAGAGACTGTTATTCTAGATGAGGACTGTGGAAGGGAATGCAGATGCAGTTCTGGATCTATGACTTGCAGTCCTCATAACTGTGGTCTACATGAAAACTGCATGGTTGAAAATGGACAAAGAGGATGCCGACCAAACAGCTATGCAACATGCTGGATAAGGGGACCACAGTCATATCAAACGTTTGATGGACTAACATACTTGTATCCTGGAGCATGTCGCTTGACCCTCACCAAAGTCATGGAATTGTCTGGTCAGCCTCTCTTCACGGTGACTGCAGAAAAAGTACCAAGAGGCCAGCTAGGTTTTACCAATTTGCTAAATATTGAGGCAAATGGAACTCTAGTTACAATTGAGATGGCAAACAGTAGCACAGTTCAGGTAACTATCTAAAATGTATTTCAAGATCCAAACTGGGTAATGGTACCAGTTTCTCTTGTCATCATGTCTGTTTTTTGTTTCTTTTTGCATTTTTCCATATTTCTACTTGAGTTTAACAAACATTACAAATTTTCCATATTTTGGATTGTAGACAACCTATAAAAATGCAGAATGTCACCGTTTTGTCTTTTAACGGGGGCATTTGCATATAAAGTTTGCTTGTTTTTTTCCGTATATGCATGAGTTTCTACCAGGTCCTCTGGTTTTCTTCCATAGTCCAAAAAACATGGATGTTAAATTACTTGACAACTAATTTATTCCTAGACACGGGTGTGCTTTTATTAGTAAATTTCCAGCTAATGCGACTTTCCAAGATTTTTCTTTAAGCTGGAGTGTTTTGGAGCCTCAAATTAAATGTGTTATTGCATCTGACTCAAATTGCCATTGATGTAATGCCAACACTGAAAGACTACTGTAATTTCTTTGCACTTAGTGTCAGTTTAAATCATAAAATCCTAATAGTCCACAGAATAAATTACACAAATTATGTGTACATAACACCAAAATATGTTGTTTTAGTATTGTGCATAAATGCATGATAAAATTAAATATTAAAATAAAAATTCTGGAGAGAAGGAGGTTAGAGAAGGTGAGCCTATTGGAAGGTCGCCAGTTCAACCCCCCCTAGACAGTAACATCATAGTGTGAGTGGAAAAGGTGAAACACCCACACCTGCCTCCACCCTCATTTGCTCCACACTTGAGCCCTTGAGCAAGGCCCTTAACCCACCATCTGCTCCCTCGGGTGCCCTAGATGGCAGCCCTGTGTTCCCCACTGAGGGCTGTGGTAGCTCGGTTGTCTATGGTTGTGTCAGGAAGAGCATCCATGGTACAAACAATTGCCAAATCTTCGTGCAAGTTTGCTCACTGTGGTGATTCCTGAGGAAGGGAGCAGCTAAAAACAAAACAAAATCAACAACAACAAAAAAAAGTTTTTATTTTGTCATACATGGAAAGACTAAACTTTTTTTTTTACTCTATTTTTGAGGTTTTACACAATTTTGTCAAACATTTGTTTCTCAGGATGTTTGACACTAGTTATACAATTGTGTTACAGGTTGATGGTCAGCTGACCAGACTGCCCTACAGTTCTGGGTCCAACCAAATCAACATCTACCAGAGCAACACTCACAGCATCATTCTTCGAACAACCTTTGGTCTATCGGTGCAAACTGTCTGGCCCGACTTTGTGCGTGTCACTGTACCTGCAGCTTACAGTAGTTCATTAGGTGGACTTTGTGGAAACTACAATGGTCAACCGCATGATGACTTCCACACCCCCAATGGCACCCTTGTCAACAGTGCACAGATATTTGGGGACAGTTGGCGAGACGGCTCCCTGGTAGCTGAATGTGTGGAAGAAAGAAATCTCCACTCTAGAATCAATTTCAATACCAGTGCATACTGTGGCATTCTCAGCTCAGTGCATGGGCCTTTCACACCATGTTGGGCTGTGGTGAACACAGGGCAACAGGTGAATGTATGTGTAGATATCCTTCAGGCCTCTACAGATCCAGCATCAGCACTTTGTGAGGTCCTACAAGATTATGTGCTAATGTGTCAACAAAGTGGCGTTAACCTGGGTCAGTGGAGAAATGCAACTGGATGTGGTAAGTTATTTTTCCAAATCTGTCAAAGTGTCCGTTGAATTATTACATTCACTAACGTTTTTTTAATTTACTCTTGTATTACCTGCAGCACTAACCTGCCCATCAAACAGCCATTATGAACTCTGTGGAACATCTTGTCCATCTACCTGTCCCAGCTTGTCTTTCCCTTTCACCTGTGACACCCAATGTCAGGACGGGTGTCAGTGTGATAATGGTTTTGTCCTTAACGGTAACCAGTGTGTGCCACCGACATCTTGTGGGTGCTATCACCAAGGACGCTATAGACAAAATGGTGAACGGTTCTGGAATGGCGAAGACTGCCAGAGTTTGTGCACCTGTAATGGCATAACTGGTATAGTCCAGTGTGTCCCCAGCTCCTGTAGTCCTCAGGAGTCCTGTAGTGTGGTGGGGGGTGAGTTTGGCTGTCATCCCAACCCTCATGGCACCTGCTTTGCCTCTGGATATCCACACTACCTTACCTTCGACGGCAGTGCTTTTGACTTCCAGGGAACCTGTCGTTATGTCCTGGCAACAGTCTGTCATGGTACAGATGAGCTTCATCCCTTTTCTGTGGAAGCTAAAAACGAGCCATGGTCTGGTTTACCAGTTTCTATCACCGCTGAAGTTTCTGTAGATGTGTTCAACTATCGTGTGCGTATGTCCAGGGACAACAGGGGTTTGGTAGAGGTGAGTTAATCTATTTCTGAGAAAATTCTTGAAAATGTTAACCTCTTATTGTGTTCATTCCATGCTAAATACTTTTGTGTTTGCAGTCCAAAATGACAACCCCAATATTTCTTTAATTACAAATCCATAATACATATATTGTCATCTAATGCTACAATAAATAGTTTCATCAGCTTGTTCTATTATAAATAGCACTAATTTAGATTGTACTTTGTCATGGTTTCACTGATCTGATCTTATACAACTCATAGAGTTTTAAAAAATCTACATTTTTAGATATTGTTGACTGCAAAAATTACCAGACGAAAACACTTATTGCTGTTTATCATAGACTACGTGCTAAGGTTTATTAAAATGTTTGTTTTCTAAATTTTGATGTAAGAATACTTATGTTTTGTGAGCCATTGTATAATAGTAGCACAGAATTAAATGTTTAGGGTTTTTGGTCAAACCTAGGGGCCGAGATGGTGTACAGGTAGGGCAGCCAACTTGGGACCATAAAGTCGTAAGTCCAACTCCCTGCCATATGTAATGATTTATTTAATACCCAGATAGCTGTAACTGAAAGGAGCAACTTCAAGACCAGAGAATCATTTAACAGTGTCTATTTACAAAGTGGATAAAAAAAATACAGTAGACTGTGATCTGGGCTGAAGGGACTGGAACCCCGGAGAGCAAGGTCAACTGTTAATAAGATGGCTTGATTCTTAGAGGATGGGTCAGAATAAAGTCTCTTACTGTACAAGGGAAAGAGTTTATCTCAGGAGTGAGAGTCCATTAGTTCCAGTAGTTGTAATGAAGAAGGTCCTAGAAAGGTTGCAAGGATAAATGGGCAAGTGGTGGAAGGCGAGGAATGACTGGAGAAGGCACTAGGAGGTTTCACGATGAAGACAGGGAGGTCCATGGCGCATGAAAAGCACAGGAGTAGACGCTGTAACACACAGGAACAAGGTTTTAGTTTTTACAAAACCAAAGGAATATAAATGTGGCCAGGAACAGAACTACCAGTAGGCAGATAATGCCCCAGCGTCGAGAAGTCATCACTGTCATTTATACTCTTACAGCTCATTAAAGGTAATGGTCCACAGGTGTGAGCCTGCTGGCACCATCTGGTGTTGAAGAGCTGTAGGGAGAAAACTCTGGAACTCCTAAACCATGCCCACATGTGGTGGTGTCTTTGAGCAAGACAGCTAATCCCCAACTGCTCCCCGGGTGCTTACATAGCTGCCCACTGCTCCACCTGGGAATATCTCGTGTGATGGGTTAAATGCAGATAACTATTTACGTCATTTTATGGGAACATACAATGATGCAAGATGTGACTGAGAGCCTTTTCTTTCAGGGAACGATTCCGTTAAAAACTGTTAAATACAGATTTCCATGGGGATTGTTATAGAAGTCCAAAAGGGGAGTATGGTGTGTGAGTGTCCACTCACAAATAAATGCATCTGAGGTTATGGAAAAGTATTTGTGACCATCCGCTAAGGTCAATTTTATACAAATTAAGTCTCAAACACAACCTTATTGTCATTTTTAACAGAGGATACAAGTTTATAACAAAGTTGAATGAAACACTCATAATATAATGAAAATTAAAAAAAAAAAATGATTTTGCTTGTTTGGATGACTTGTGTGGCCAAAGTAATGGAATCACATTTAAATCAAACAAAAGAAAATATATTTTCCCCAGGGTTAACATAAAAATGCTCAAGTTTGCCTGGAAGACAACTGGACGGTGAAATGGTTTATTCACCAGTGAGAACGGGTTTGTCATAAGCAGTGGCTTTAGAGCAGAACCCAATGGTGCAGGCAGGACTCAGAGACCAGGCAGTAAAATAAGAAACACTTTAATGATGCAAAATAAAGAGCTGCCATGGCAGCAAAACTTACTAAAATAATGTAAGTCCAGAAAATGACAATAAAACAGTCACATTTTTCACTTTCACTTCTCCATAGATAAACGGACAAACAAGAAACTTGCCCGTTGTCTTGAATGGAAGCGTAACTATTTCTGCCAGTGGGCATCAGACATTTGTCAGCACTGGTTTTGGCCTGATTGTCATGTATGATGGAAGCAGCACTGTGTCTATCACTGTACCACCAAACTACAGGTAACTCCTCTTCATCACAGCTTGTGTTTTGCACAACTGACACTTTGCAGCTGTTCAGGTTGTTCAGAGCTGACTTCAGCTGTCTGGTTTAAATGTAAAAAGAGTTTAACTCACCATGGACTATGTATAAGACCGACAATGTTTTACTGATAAACAAAGGATTAGGGATTTATTACTTGGGCCCTCATTTAAAGATGTCTAACTTTTTGAGTAATTTTACATTTTTTTTTGTCTTATTTGTCTAATCTTACTCTTCACTGTGATCTTAAGTCATGAGTGACGTGCACAGATAACGTTCTTTGTATCTTCTTCAGAGGAAAAACGTGTGGACTTTGTGGAAACTTCAATGGAAACTCAAACGATGAATTCAACACCCCAAGTGGAACCTCTGTCACATCTCCAAATGCTTTTGGGACATCCTGGAAGGTGCCTGGCAACCACTCATGCAGTGATGGATGCGGCTCCTCCTGTCCACAGTGCACTGATGACCAACCTGCTAGGGCTCAATGTGAGGTGATTCAGGCAGCTGACGGGCCCTTCAGCTTCTGCCATGAGGTGGTGCCTCCAGGACCGTATTTCAGGGACTGCGTGTTTGACGTCTGCGTGTCGGGAGATCAGCGGCACGGTCTTCTGTGCAGGGCTCTTGAAGCATACGTCAGCGCCTGTCAGTCTGCTAATGTTCGAATTTACCCCTGGAGGCAGAACACTACTTGCAGTGAGTAAAGCAGTCGTGTTTTTTGAGAATCAGAAGACAGAGCTAGCAGTGTCTCAAAATGTCTGCTGAAATATAGCATCAATGTACAGTATGTGTGCACATCTTTAACCATCTGGTACAAAAATGTTTCCTCACCTGTTCAGGACTCGACTGTCCATCCAACAGTCATTATGAGCTGTGTGGAACAGACTGTGGACACACCTGTACCAACAGCACGGATGCCCCCTGTCAGCAGGCCTGCTCTGAGGGATGTTTCTGTGACGATGGCTTTGTGAGGAGTGGAACAAGCTGTGTTTCTGTACAGCGCTGCGGCTGTCAGTATGACGGCTTCTACTACAACGTGAGCAACTGTTAAATCCTTTTTCTCAGTTACCTTAAGTCACAACAGAAAATATACAGCAAAACCTGTTTTAAAAGATTAATCAAATAATCCAGTGAGAGTTGGACTCCACCAAGGTTGCCTTTTGTTACCAGTTCTGTTCATAAGTTTCATGGACAGAATTTCTAGGCGCAGCCAGGGTTTTGAGGGGATCCGTTTTGGTGGCCTTGGAATCGCTTCTCTGTTTTTTGCAGATGATGTGGTCCTATTGGCTTCATCAAGTCGTGACCTACAGCTTTCGCTGGAGTGGTTTGCAGCCGAGTGGGATGCGGCCAGGATGAGGATCAATTCCTCCAAATCCGAGGCCATGAACTTGAGCCGGAAAAGGGTAGAGTGCTCTCTCCGGGTTGGGGACGAGGTCCTGCCCCAAGTAGAGGAGTTTAAGTATCTCGGGGTCTTGTTCACGAATGAGGGAAAACTGGAGCGTGAGATCAATAGGCAGATAGGCGCAGCGTTGGCAGTGAAGCGGGCACTGTACCGGTCTGTCGTGGTGAAGAGAGAGTGAGTCAAAAGGCAAAGCTCTTAATTTACCGATCGATCTACGTTCCTACCCTCATCTATGGTCATGAGCTTTGGGTTGTGGCCGAAAGAACGAGATCACGGATACAAGCGGCTGAAATGAGTTTTCTTCGCAGGGTGTCTGGACTCTCCCTTAGAGACAGGGTGAGAAGCTCAGTCATCCAGGAGGCACTCAGAGTAGAGCCGCTGCTTCTCCACATCGAGAGGAGCCAGTTGAGGTGGCTCAGGCATCTGGTCAGGATGCCTCCTGGACGCCTCCCTGGTGAGGTGTTCCAGACATGTCCCACCGGGAGGAGACCCAAAGGAAGACCCAGGACACACTGGAGGGACTATGTTTCTCGGCTGGCCTGGGAACGCCTTGGGATTCCTCTGCAGGAGCAGACCTCTGCGGATGGATGCGCGTGCTATCAACGTAGCGAAAATATTTTAATAAAGCTGATTTGAACATTTTTAAAGATAATGTTCAGCTCAGACACACTTCTGCTATAATATCAGCCAAGAAATATATTTTTTAGGTGTTTATTTTGCTAAATTTTAAAGAAATGTACGGTTTCCTTTCGGTGCGCGCGCACGTTACTGTCAAAGCAAAACAAGCTGATTTGAACACATACGTGCATTTATTAAGGAAAGGTTAAGCTCAGAGACACTTTTACTAAGTTAGGCTTCCAAAACAAACACTTAGATCATCACTAAAATTGCTATATTCATCTGATTGTACATGCTCCGCGATCATTATTTTCAATGAACGTTGGAGCAGTGACACCCATTCCCACGTCACAGATGGCGTATGTGAAGTTCATGGATTTTCCAGTGACAAAACCACAGCGCCAAATTTTAAATGAGTTTGAATTAAATTTTAATATATTTATGTTTGTTTGCAAAAACGATAATAGTTTGATAAAAGATATTTTTGTTGTGTCACTTTCTGCTCAAAGTAAGAGATTAATATTTTTTATTTATCAATAAAATGTATTTTATTCATCAAAACGTACAGTACTGTACATGTATGTTTTTTGAACATTATGTAGGGTACTGTGTTAGGATAGGAAGTGCTTGGTAACTGTACAGTATACTGTACTGTACGTGTCGGCTCGTGTGATCTCCGGTTTACGTTCAAATCGCTTTACGTTCGGCCCGTTGGAACGGAACTCTATCGTAAACCGAGGACTGCCTGTATTTATTTTTATATAATTCCTTGGCCTCCTCGAGTTTCTGCCTGCACATGGGTTGTTTCCTGTTCAGCTCCGTCTGAAATCATGACATATATACAGGCAGTCCCTGACCTACGACTCCATCGACCTACGACTCCATCGACCTACGGCGCTCCGTACTTACGACTCCGCCCCAGTGACGTCATCGCACCGTTCGTTGCCTTTATGTAGCATTTTATAATTTTTTCATTTTTTTAGGGTATTTTGTTAACTGCTTGGAAACACATTTAAAAACATTAATACGGCCGTTCGAAGTTGTTTTACATTGAAAAA
>JARVGV010000645.1:39509509-39521215 GCA_031762435.1 Hypsolebias longignatus
ATGTATATACTGTATATAAACTGAATTAGTGCACTGCACTACATACCCTGCCTAACAGCAAATGTGCAGAACAAACTCAGATGTTTATAGTTTTCTCTTTAAATTTCTACTTTATCCAGACCAGATGCATATGTTCTTTCCAATCAGTTTTTGAGTAACTTCCCCAAGATTTGTGCATCTTCCTCATGATCTGAACCCATCTATACACTAGTTTACCATTTATTTTAAAAAGAAGCTCCTTTTAAAACCTGCAATTCCACCAGCATGACCAACTTCTGATTCCATGAAAACACTCTATACATGCAGCCACAATGTACCTTAACCACCAATGTTGTATTATAGTATTTTAAATTTTCACCTTTTCACTGGTTTACAGGCATGGTTTTTATTTAATATATTTACATTAGCCATCTTTAAAAAAAACTGCTTACAAGCACTTTATTTAACTTATTGTATCTCAACTTTCTCATTGTCTTTAACTCAGAGTGAATTTGTTGTTCAGAGGACATTACACCAGTGTACTAAATACACAATAAATACAATTTGTTAAACGTTGCCCATAATGAACTGACGTTCTTCAACCATTTCTCACAGCCAAGACGTCAGTAGAGTCAGCACACTAGTTCTTTTGTTTTGTACACAGATTTAAGAGCATTATCTGCAGGGCTCATGTCTGACTAGTCGTGGTGGACCACTCTGGGGCAAAAACTTGACCCAAGTATTGTTGACCAGTCTGGTCCTGTGGTTGACTCATCAGTTAAACTTCTCTGATTTGAGTCTGTTCAAAGAGACATGTACAGCAGGTAGAATAGCATTTGTTCATAATGCATCCCCTGTCTAAAAGATCCAACTACCACTTTATGAACCGGTCTGTTCAAAGGGAGTTGGCCCCGCCCCCGTATCACTGTCAGCCAATGGCAGTGCTCTGTGGATTATCCGCTCTTATAAAGCCTGCGGAGCCAACAGACGAACATCAGACCAACAAGAAGAACTAGTCCAACTGTCCCGGCAGGAAAGAACAAAGTTCAAGTGATGGAGCACTCGAAACAGACAAAGTACGGCTCAAACGAGAGGAAAGACGCCGGGGACGGCGGCTCCGTGCTGAACGGGCACTTTGACGGGCTGGTGAAGCGGCCGCCCGGCGGCAGCGGCGGACAGGTGGCCGCCGCGCCGGCGACGGAGCCCGGATCAAAGCGACCGGCCGCCGCGGTGATGGAGAGCTGGAAGGAGGAGCGGACAAGGAGCGTGGAGGACAACGAGATGAGCCTGCCGTCCCTGGCCGCAGCCTACACCACCATCCTGCGGGGGCTGGGGGAGGACCCCGAGCGGCAGGGACTCCTGAAGACCCCCTGGAGGGCGGCCACCGCCATGCAGTTCTTCACCAAGGGCTACCAGGAGAAGATCATCGGTGAGTCCAGATCCACAGAGACACCCAGAGACACACAGAGACACCCAGAGACACAGACACACCCAGAGACACACAGAGAGACACACAGAGACACACAGAGAGACACAGAGACACCCAGAGACACCCAGAGACACAGACACACCCAGAGACACCGAGGCTGGGTTAGAGTGAACAGGTGGTCGGGAGGCAGGACATCTTCACCTCCTTTTTATATGAATAAAGAAGTTATGTTTGAGCTGCTCAAGTAACAGATGAACACTTTACATGAAGGATCCTCAGTTTACAAGAAGAAAAAACTAACTTTGAAAATAAACACGTGAAAGATCTGTACAAAGTATAATTACAGATCAAACGGATGTAATTCATGATAAAAACTGGCATTAAAAAGCTAAACAAGCATGAGGGGAGCTGTTCTGGACAAGTTTAATTTGAAATTATTAATTTACTGTAGGCTACTTATGATCATGCTTTACTGACCTTAAACAAATGACTAACTTTACAGATATTAAACCAAGTCTGCTGTGGTAGTAGCTGAGACTGAACCCCAATTGTTAAGTGATGTCACGAGAACTTTTGAAATTTAACCATTAACTTTTGAATCAAGATTTCTAATTCAGTCGGTCTTACAGATGTTGGCTGCTGTTGTGAGTCATTCAATGATTACATCATCAACACTAACCTGTTTAAGTAGCTTTAAGTCTTTGTGGACTATGAAAAGTTTAACTCAGACTTCTTTATTGCTTCGTAAAGACGTTTGTCACGTCTCATCCCATCAGCTCGGGGCCTATCTTCCAGATTTGATACTCGTAAATGTAAAGCTTGAATAAAACTACTGTACATTGTGTCATTTTTCATGAGCTTCTCATGACTCAGAAGTGCAATAATCTATAACTAATGAACTGAAAAGTAGCTTAAAACTGACAAACTTCAAACGTATTTGGCTGCTTTGAGCATTTTCTACTGTTAAAGTCCGTCTTTTCTCATATAAGTCAGTTTCTTAGTGAATAAATGAATGCAGAATGAATATACAGTATATTATTGTCAGAATAAAGTTGAGATTATGATAGATTAAGAAAAGATAGAACATTATTGATCCCGCAGAAAATTATTATTTTATAAATATTGATTATTCTCATAATTGCACATAAATCCTATTAAAATGTGCACTGCGAGATGATTTATTTCTGGATTAAATCATTAGGACCTTGTTTTTCTCCTGGTTAAGATGCTTTTGCTCGTTAAATCATCTGAGTAGAACATATCATCTTGAGTTGTGCTATGAGTGAAGAATGACGTGATATAAATACAATTTGTAGATCTGCCAAATTAAATCTACGGCTGGTCTGTTTCTCTGACATGTTTCTGGAGGTTTGAGGGTTTTATGTTTGAACGTTCTTCCACTCGATGCTTTGCTTGTGCTGAGTCACGTTCATTTAGGAGGAACCCTGGGGTCGTCAGGTCCACATGGGCTGGTTCTCCTGTTCTACGAGGCTCTGGAGTGGCTGGAGTTGGGGATCTGCCCCCTCTAGAGCAGCATCTGGACGTAGTTTTGTTGTCGTGAGGCTTGTTGTGTGCATCTTGAGACCGTTTAAAAAAAAAGGAATGCAGTGTGGGGCACCAGGAGAAGAGGCAAGCCTCATGAACATTTGGTTATACTCCTCTTCGCCCTGGATCAAAGACGATGATGGTACATACAGCAGAAGAGGAGATATCCCGCCTTTCTTCTGATAGGCTCTTCTAGGAACCTCCCACCTGATTGTTGCAAAGCAGGAAGACAAAAACACAGAGAAAGAGATGGATGCAGATGTTGAAGACAAGTGTTGCATGGTTTGCTCAGAGCGTTCACGTGTTCTGCTCGTGCAGGTCACAGGTTCAGCTTCATCACCTGAGCTTCAAATCCTCTTGTTGTCGACCGCATGACAAGCAGGAGCACAGGAGCAGGGGGGGCCCCCCCGCGAGGGTCTTAAACAACACACATGATGCCTCTTACTGATTATCTACTGACGACTGCACAAAGGCCTTTGACAAATTGTTGAAAAGTTGTGTTTTTATTAGTTAGCAGAGGACAAACGGCCAAGATGACTTTAACAAAAAGCAATCAATTAATAAACAAAGTTTTACAAAAACATATTTTATTAGAGAAATTGCTCTAATTGAAATTTTAAACCTTGTTAAATTATCTTAGAAGATCACTCACTTCCAAAAGATAATGTAAAAATCTCTAATGAGCCACTTGATGGCTGTAATGACACTTATATAAATTATATTTTAACTTATATTTACAATTAATGAAAATAGCCAGTCCGCGTTATTGATCAAAACTGCTAATTGACCTTGAAAAGACACAAATGTCTGTAAGATGTTCACTTTTACTGAAACTGAGGTCAAATTAAAAGTGGTAGTAGCTGAGAGTTTTCCTCAACTCATACTCAAAGAACTAGTTGCCCTGAACTTTGGCAATAACTATCTGCCTGTTAGCAAAATATTTCATCAACCACTGGCCAGACTTTAATGAAACTTTAGTTTCTAACTTTTCTTTTGATTTATATCCATAACTGACCTTTCAGAGTCAGCTCCATTAAAGATGGTTGCCACAGCCGGTCAACCTTAGTCAACACAAAAGGCTGTATCCTTGTGAAGTTTAGTACCTGAGAGTCATCCCCAACATGTAGTTTGAGTGCAAACAGATCGTACACAGTAAAAACCTCATGTTTAGACCCATAACAGATGTTAGACATTAGTGTCTCCTGAACCAAAGTATCTGAGGCTCACTTTCATCTCCTGAATCAAAATAACATATTTAACAAATTGAGTTTTTTTTCTGTAGATAAATGTTGCATATTTGTTTTGTTGTCGTCTTTACAAATTTGTGTCTCATAAAAACAGTTTGAGCTAATTAAATCAGAGAAATGGACCCCCTACCACATTCACTCATAAGGGTATGTTTAGTTTAAGTTTTTAAAACCATTACGTTCAGAAGACACATAATAATTCCAATAAGATTCACATGTGAGCGATCTAAGACACAAAAAATAGGCCTGCCGTGTTGGAGGAACTGCACCGTCTCATGAATCATCTTTGTCTTTAGCGTTTGTATTCGGTTCTGATTGATAATGAAGTGTGCAGTAATAGACTGGTTATTACTGATGCATGTTTTAATTTAGTGTCAAAACAAATGGGCAAATGCTAAATGGACTGTTTTATATATCACTTTTTTATCTAGTCACAAATACTCACAACACAATCTGTGCCCTCATTACCCACAGCACTCTGTGTGATGGGTAATGGGAATATGGCAAATTACTGCCTTTGAAATAAAATCTGACTTGACTCTACTAGATCTGTACAAAGATAATCTGAATCTGTAGAGATTAATCAGTGCTTTAGATTACATTCATACAATGATGGGACACATCAGAGGGCTTCAGTGTCTTGCCCAGGGACACTTCAGCATGTGACTGCTGGTGGAATCAAACCCCCAACTCTCCCACTGAAGGATGACTGCTCTAACCACTCAGCCACAAAAATAGAAAATGAAGAAGAAAGAACATAAAGTAACACGTTTAAAATGTTTTTAAAGCATTTATTTCAATATTATTTCATTTATTGAAAATGTAACGTCACTGAAAGTTTCACAATGCGATGTTTGACTACTGACTGTGATAAAAATTAAATTCAACACTAGTTTTGGAGCAAAAAGTTTTGAATGCTATGAAAGGAGTGATTCTACGTTGTTGGAATCACTATCTTTACATTTTGAATTTATGAGAGGAGTTTCTTCTCTGGTAAGTTTCTTAAAATTCAATTCAAAATCCTTTGGAAGGCTTCGTGAAGTGTTTGAGCATTCATTCCACAACATGGCGTCAAACTCCACTTGGCAATCAGTTAACAACAACAATCACAACAGAACAACTTGGACTTCAGTCTACGCTGGACAATCTCCTTAAGAATTGGAGCCCAACAATGTTAGGGATTATGCATATTGATGATGTTAATGTTTGTTGTCATTAGTTCATCTCAACCCTGGAGTTCAAGGTTGAAAACAAACTTTAGACAAAACAAACTTGTCTAAACTCGATAATTCTCAATCGCGTCATCTGGACAGTTTCTTTTTAAGAGAACTGTTTCACCCTCACTCCAGAGGGCTTCATCAATGAAGTTTCATTGATGAAGCCCTCTGGAGTGAGGGTGACACGTTTCTCTTAAAAAGAAACTGTCCAGATGACCCGATTGAGAATTATCGAGTTTGATACCTGGATTATTGAGTATGAACTTTCTTAAACTTGTCTAAAGTTTTGAAATGACTGGAGTCGTCTGCATCATTTGACTGGTTCTTGCAGTTTCTTAAAATACCGAAGATATAAACAAACAAGACCAGTAGCGAAGAAGTACCCCAAAGCAAAGGCCTCAAGCACAGAGTCCACAGTCGACCAAGCGTAGGACAAGGTCATTGGAATTGTATGTTTAGAGACTTGCTTTTTCTAAGAACCTCATCAATAGGAGCTATGTTAATGGTTTTTGCACCTTTGTACTGGATCTGCTCAACTGTAGTCCAGTTTGAAGGAGTATGCATTAAAAACGTAGGAACGTCTATGTCACAGTAATTCTGTTCTGGTTCAGTATCATTAAGGAGCCCTCGCTGATGTACACAATATTTCTAGGGGATTTCCCTAAGAATTTTAGTTTTCTTTGCTGTAGATTTGTTGTCTTCTGTAGTTCCCTCATATGGCATGTGGTAGTAGATGAGATACCAGAAGAAACTAGATTAAATAGTGTACCAAGGGCAGTAGCTACTAAATGTAGACTGAACTCTGCAAAGGCCTTGTCCTACTCAGCTCCTGTAACCTGGAACACCTTGCAACAGGAACTGAAGCTGTCCACCTTAATTTATTTAGGGGATTTCAAACATATGATAAAGTCAATAGAAACATCAAAGCAGATATGTTCTTCTTTTTAGTATTTTACCTTGTTTTACAGCACTTTGATTTTTTTTTTACACTATTTTAACCTGCATTTGAATTGCACTTGGTTGTTGTCTGTACTTTATATGTTGTTTGTCTAAAACATGTCTCTCTTGTAAATGAGTCCTCTTGGCTCAATGAGACTAACGTGTATAAATAAAAGTTGACTGAATGAAAAACTAAAAATTTCTTCTTGGAAATCATTTGCTATTTTTTGTACCAACAAATTCAAGTTAGGGTGAATTTCTGCAGTTGCTCTAGGTGAGATGTGTAGTTCTGCATGTCAGATGATTTCTTTAATTCATCTGCGGCCTGCAGGAGTGAGGTTGTTGATGGTGGAAGGTGGCGGACTGTCTCACAACTACTCTTTGAGTGTGTAAGCGACAGTCAATGATTAGTGGACCTGGTTGATCTTTAAGAATGATTCCCAAGTCTGGTTCGATTGCAACAATCTTGAAAAACGTTGAGGTATTGAAACCAAAAAGGTTCATGATGATTTTAGCAGAATTGTAAGCAGCATTTTCTTAAAAATGAAATGGGGGAGAGGGGATTAAAAACACAGCATTTAAAATGTATCATCTTGTCTGGAGCCTCATTCACAATATGCCTCAGTCTGGGACTAAGATACGTTCTGGCCTCCTCAGTCCATTCAGAAGACACACGAGACATCGGGTTGGAGACAGCCTTCTTCTGATGTGCCTCTGTATCTGAGTGAGGTACTGGCCACTGTTTGAAGAAGGACAAAAACAAACTGCATAGCTGCGGCTCGGTAATGTGATGAACTGAAGACATGAGTTGCGAACTTCTGCTTTTGGGATTAAACAACAAGAAGCAGATTTGATACTGAGGTACCGGGTAATGTGATGTTGCACATCAACTTTGTAGTTAGTTAAACTGGTTTGCTAAAATGAGTTAATTCATTCTAGTAAATGACACGAGAGAGAGACGTCTGACACACCCAGTGCATCACACATAACACAGCACATGCTTCAGCGCAGCAGAGTTGTGCTCCATGCCTCTTTTGTTTCCACTTGGCCCGCTTCATTTCTGAACGTTCACGACTGAGCGGGACTTGGTGCCTTCATCTGTGATTTATGAAAGACTAGAGGAAGTTTAAAGGAAGACTGGTCTGTGTGGCCATTTCACGGAACTGTCGTCGGAGCCTTATGCAGATGAGTTTGTCTGGTTAGAACAGCAGCATTCTGAACATTCTCTGTAATCAGTGACGTCTTCACATATTCCAGGCCAGTAGGTGACATATTTCAAAGTGTTGACATCTTTGTGACTGGCAGAGCTACAAGCTAACCATAGAAGCTAACTGCTAAAACCAGAACACAGCTGTTCCAACACACAGTTTACTCTGACATTATTCAGACATTGTTTCACAAAATGATTGATACAGAATTATTTGTTTAGCGGAGGAAAAAAGTGATCAGAGCAGTTACTCACATCTTCGACAGCAAACACATGCGGGTGATATTTACTTTCCAGAGTGGACGAAGTTCTGCATTCAGCTCATCTGTTCCTTCACATTTGCTGATTTGGGGGATTAAGTGAAAACTGCACTTTACCGAACCAGCTGCCCAGTTGGAACATCTTATAACCAGCAGAAACAGCCATCAACAAAACTTATTAATCCGTCCACAGCTAACATTGGACCCACCTGGTATGCTATGTTACATGGGTTCGGCTTTTTGACAGTACACTTCCTTTTTCTGGCAAGGAATTTGCATATTAACTAAATATTTAGCTCTGAAAGTTAAAAATTTAGGTAGCAAGTTAAATATTTAGCTAACAACTTAAATATTTAACTACTAAGTTAAATATTTAGGTCTGAGGTAAATAGTTAGAGAAATAAATACATATTTTGGAAATTAAATGTTTAGTTTGTAAAATACATACTGTATTTAGATCTGAGCTAAATATTTATTTAGCAAATTAAATATTTAATTTACTAACTAAATATTTAGGTATAAATTTAATATTTAGTTGGTACACTAAATATTTAGGTGTAAATTAAATATTTAATTTATACCTAAATGTTTAGTTTACTAACTAAATATTTAAGTATAAATGAACTACTTAATTTATCGCTCTTTGAAATATTTAGTAAACTAAAAAATTTAACTTGCAAGTTAAATATTTAGTTGGGAATTATGACATGTATAAATGTCTGAATAACATGGTTAAAAATATGACTTGAAAACATATAACCCCTATTTTTTTCTTATTAAAAGCTACATAACCCAAAATGTTGATGATAATTTTTGACTGGGCAACTTTACATACTGCACCCCATATTACAGTTATAAGAAATTATGCCTGAGAGATATTTTTTCTTCTCAGCTTTTACAGTCTTCTGATAGTGTAACAGGTTCTCTTTGAGAATATCAAACGAAACATGCAGCCTGTCCTTTTCCACCTGTGCTCCGCTCTCCTGCACTCTCGCCTGGCAACGCACATGACCTCACTCAGCCAGGGCTCAGAGGCAGGTTTGGTGCACCAGCCATTCAAAGGAGTGATCATGTCCAGTGTTTGTAAACAAACAGAGTGGAAGTCGGAAACCAGTTAGTCAATATTTAAACAAAGAGTCATTAGAGTTGTTCTCACAGAGACCAAGAAAAGTGGAGGAGAACAGGGCTAGAGAGGAGGAGCTAAACTTTCAACAGCGCTGAGGAGAAGTGCACAGATTAACTAGACAGTGTGTGGGAATGTCAAATAGGATCGGCAAATGATCCGAGAAAACAGAATCCCATAAGTCCAAATTGGAAACATCCAGACTGTGAGACAGGACCAAGTCAAGTGTGTGCCTGAGTTCATGAGTAGGACCGGACATGGACTGCACAAACTTAAGAATCAATAACATTTAAAAAGCTCCTGGAAATAGGCTCTTCTGGGCAGCAGACTTGAATATTAAAATCACCAAGAAAAAGAACATGATCATATTTACACAGGATTTTGGTCAAAAGTTCTGAAAAGTAATTTACAATATCCTTATCTTGCTTGGGTGACTGATAGATGACAACACACAAGATGACACGAGAGCGACCGATTTAAAATTACCAGTGTTCAAAACTTGTAAAAGAGGATTGCAGACAGATCTGCCGGCATTTAAAATTGTTTTAAAAACTACTGTTATTCCTCCTCCTTTTTGACCCGACAGGCGCGAGGAATTAAATTAGCAGCAATCTGGTGGTAACAGTTCAATAAGAGCGGTGGGCTCACCGGTTCTCAGCCATGTCTCCATCACTCAGAGAAAATCAAGATCACGGGACATGAAGAAATCCCTCAAAATGAAAGTTTTCTTTGACAGTGGTCTTGCATTAACAAGGCCGAACCTGGCAAGGGCAGGCAGATCCAAAGCTGCAGCTGTCTGTGAAGCCCGACACAGGGCTCGTAGATGGCAGGGATCCACACCACGCCGGCAAGGATGGGGAGAGCAGGGTCCGCGAGGGTGGACGACGTCTTCTGAACTGAAAACACACCAGCCAACTGTCAGCAGGGTCCAGCGACCGCAAACTCAGAAAGAGACTAGGTACCACTCCATTTCTTCTCTGGGAGGTCATGGGAAATCGTGCCAAGAAAGCCTTAAACTTTTAACAGTCGTCCGCTGCGTTTGCCCCGGCGGCACCGGCATTTATGCCGAGGGAGTGGAGTGTGAGTCTGGCAGAGGTGAGCAGGTGTCCGACCAGGGAAGGAAAACATCTGAAACGTTGTATGAACACCACAATCAGAACCTATTTTCTCTAAATCCTTGGCAGAGAGACGACGATCCAACAATGTTTGGTGATCATACACAAGCAGCGAACTGGCACTGGTGATAAAAAACAAAAACAGCACGAACACAAACAGTGAGAGATGGCAAGCCACACACACTAGTGCCATCTTGGAAACACCAAACTGGCCAGACGTGGAACTTTCTGCTGGGAACGGCGTGGACCACACAGCAAGCATGGCACAGTGAGAGAAGTCCTCTAGGACCTTCTCGGAGGCTGAGTGAGAAGCATCCTCCTGGACTCTCTCTGGGAAACAGGGGGCCACTTGTTTAGGGTCTGACACAAAAAAATCTAATGGCCCTTTTCCACTGCAACAGCGCACGTCAAATATGCTCGGTTGACCATGGTTTTCAGCGCTTTTCCATTAGTACTTTGTACCTGTTTCACCCCTTTTTTGTCCCTTCTTCTCAAGGGGTCCAAGTGAGCTGAGCCTGCATAAAAACAGAACACTGTTGGTCACTGATTGGTCAGGGGGAGGAGTCCCTGGATCTTTCAGGAAACTTTTCACCGATCCACCATTTGTATTTACTCGGAAACTCGGAGCAGTGGCTGGACCTATTTTTAATATTTTAAAAACAATATTGCCAACACCGTGTTCTAATGCTGAAGTCCAGGTGTTTTTGTGCTTGGTGGCCGACAACAAAATTCAGAGTGAGTGCGATGGAGCTACGCCAGTCTCTCCGGAGCCCGCTCAGGGCATCATGTCCCCAGCTCTGAGCTCCGACGGTCACCGTGGAAAATCTTCCATGATGCCAGCTCGGGCTCCGTGTTCTAAACCTGAAGTGTGGGAGTTTTTTTTGTGTTTGGAGACCGACGACAAAATTCAGAGCGAGCTAGTCACTGCGGAGGATCAAATGAGCTGCTGACCAGTTCAAGCACACGAGGCTGGGGCCGGACCACGGCCTCGTGTGCTCACAAAGGCCCCAATTCCTAGCCCTGGCAAATGGACCGGAATGGAGGGTGGAAACTTACTTTTTTTTTTTTAACAGTTTGTGTCAAAAAAAAAAACATAAATAAATAAGTTTTTTTGTTTTTTTTAATCAGTGAAGATTAAAAATAAATGAACGGTGCTGGCTTTATCATGAAATTATCTTTTCACTTTGATTTTATTAAATAACCTCTTTGTTAAAGTTAACTCAGCTGAAAAATCATAAAAAGACAAAATTATTGGATATCTCAGGAATATTTCCCTCAGATATGTTTAAAGAAGAGCTAAAGTCTTTAGTTCCAACATTATTCTAACTCACAGATGTATAAATCACAAAACAAGAATTACACTTTAAATCACTAATATAAAATAATCTGTATACAAGAAACAAAATCACATATATAATTTGAACAATAAAAAATAAATACATATAGATGCTTTTGTAGTGATCTAACCTCCTCCGTTCATCTTGTCCCAGAAGACCTTCTGAAGGACAGAACTTATAATTCCATTCATTTGATCCAAGAACTCAAATTAGTTCATCAAGAGACTTTTTAATTTGGTTCTAAGTCAAATAATCAAATAACAGTCTTAATTTACTTTATTATCAATATTGTTAATCAAAGACTCTAA
>JARVGV010000645.1:40335716-40346430 GCA_031762435.1 Hypsolebias longignatus
AGGTTCAGCAACAGTATGTGCTCAAAGAATGAGGTCAGCTGACTACCTGAATATACTGAATGACCAGGTTATTCCATCAATGATTTTTTTCTTCCCTGATGGCAAAGGGCATATTCCAAGATGACAATGCCAGGATTCATCGGGCTTGAATTGTTAAAGAGTGATTCTTGGAGCATAAGACATAATTTTCCACATAAGAATAGGCCACCACAGAGTCCAGACCTTGACCCCATTGACAATCTTTGGGATGTGTTGGAGAAGGCTTTGTGCAGTGGTCAGAATCTGCCATCATCAATGGAAGATCTTGGTGAAAAATTGATGCAACACTGGATGGAAACAGATCGTGTGACATTGCAGAAGCTTATCAAAACAATGCCACAGTGAATGCATGATGTAACCAAAGCTAAAGGTGGTCCAACAAATATGTGCATGACCTTTTTTTGGTGGCGACTTTTTTGGGGGCCAGGCAGTGTATGTTACTGCCTTATTCCAAATTGTTTTAAATTAATCTCTTTTTTCAACATTCTTCATCATTCTTTTTTTTTTTTATCAAAATGTTTTGATTTATAAAACTTTAGGATTAAAATATTATATATTTTACCAAGACAGAATATTTCTAGACACAATCTAGATTAAAATGATCTGTTCAAAATAACCTGCTCACATTGGGTCTCCGCTGCGGATGTGTTTACAGGCGGTCTGGATGACAGATTCACAGGCCTCATTGAGCGCTCGGTCGATTCGATAATCAGCTCCAGGGTCGGCAGACTGAATCAAAGTCTGCAACTGCAGCGGAAAAACAGAAATCAGGGGAAAAAAATCTCAGACAAGTCTTTTTTATGGTCTTGTTTTTTTATACCTACAGCAGCAACCTGACTGTGACTTTCTGTAACATGATGATCAAGCCTATGTAAATCAAATGTAAATCTACCTTTAGTTAGTTTTACATTTTTTTTAGCTAAAGACATTTTCTTTTTATTACTGAAGGACTAAATATGTAAGAGTCATGGGCAAAATTGTTTGTGTCATTTTGTTAGAGAATAAAGAAATAGGTGACACTAAAATAATTTGAAACTGTCAAATGTTAGTAAAAAAAACTGATTTTGTATTATAGTTCTACGTCTTTTTAAAATACAAACTAATAAAACTGGCCTTGAAAAAAGGATGGTACCCTTAGAATGTTAAGCTAAGGTGTGTCTCGTTAGCATCATAGGTATCTTCAGTCTTGTAATCAGTCTGTTTAAATGGTGACAGGTATTCACAGGGCTGTTTGGTATCATGGTGTGCAACACACTGAACATGGAGCACAGGAAACTGAGGACAGAGTTGTCTCAGGAGCTTAGAATGTCAATGACTGACAGCATGTTAAATGTAAAGACTATAAGACCAGCTGCACACATTTTGAAGTTTAAGATCCACAAGACTGTAGACACCTCCCTTTGACAAGACCAGAAAAATAAAACTGAAGACAACTTGGAGAGAGAAATCATATGAGCAGTAACCAAACAGCCCAGAACAACTTCCAAAGAGATGAGACGATCACTCCAAGTCGAGGTAGATCAGCGTCAGATCACACCAAGTCACTGTTTGGATCAAAGTGGACCTAATGGAAGGCAACCAACGATGACACCAAATCATAAAAAAGCAAGACCAAAATTGACCTTAATGCATACTGACAAGCCACAGAACTTCTGGGAAAATGTCTTTTGGACAGTTCAGACAAAACTGGAGCTTTTAGTCACATCACATCAGCTCTGTGTTCACAGACCCAAATATGAAGCACACAAAGAAAACTGGATCTACAATGAAGCATGGCAGAGGCTCGGTTCTGTTCTGGGGCTGCTTTGCTCCAAATGGGACAGGGGATCTTGAATCGGGGCAGGGCACAATAAAATCTCAAGACTCTCAAGAGATTCTGTGCTGCCCAGTGTCAGAAAGCTTGGTCTCAGTCACAAGTCATGGGTCCTCTAAAAAGACCATTGCCCTAAACACACAGCTGAAAACACCAGGAACTGAACAAAACACTAAAGCAATGGTTCCCAACCCTAGTCCTTGAGGAACACCATCCTGCCTGTTTTAGTTGTTTCTCTGCTTTGACACACCTGATTTGAATGAATGGGTGATCAACAGGCTTCTGCAGAATTTGATGAAGTAATTCAATGACTGAATCAGGTGTGTTGGAGCAGAGAAACAACCAAAACATCCAGGACAGAGTTCCTCGAGGACTAGGGCTGGGAACCAGTGTGTGGCCTTCAGAGCCCTGATCTCAATCCTGTTGAGAATCAGTGGAAGGAGCTGGAACATCTGAAGAAGGACCCTGTCAGACCTGAGACAGGAGCACAAGTCTCATGGTCACAGAAATCATTTGATTGCAGTGATAGCTTCAAAAGACTGAGCAAGAAAACATTAAAGTTAAAAAGCTAATCTACTGACAGAGCATCACTTTAATACTGAGGCCTCATGGATCATTTTGACCCAAGGGCAGCAGGAGGGTTAGAGGAACAACCCATTCTGTCAAGACCACTTTCATTTGCTTTATTTTTTATATTATATATTATTATTATTATATTACATTTCAGATAACAGCAAAAGAAAAGCACATGTACTGAGTGATTTTCATTAGATTATTTATATTTTTTCCTTTTCTTACTTTTCTCAGTTTTGTCACTTCATTAACTTTGTGAGTTCTGTCCTTGATTTATTCAAATTTGACTGCTTCACGTTTTCTCTGTGCGTTCCAGTTTCTCCCCACTTACTAAAAACATGGATGGTAGGTCACCTAGTATCTAATTTGCCCTTAGGTTATAGAACGGTTATAGTTTTATTTGTCCATGTACCACACCTCTTACACCATGACCAGTGGAGATGGGCACCAGTTCCTCCATGAGCCAAACAGGAAAAATCAGGTAAAGAAAATGGATGGATGTATGAGATATCACAGAATGTAGCAAAAGTCTAATCTATTTTAAAATGAGTAATAAATAAACTGTGATGACTGGAGGTATAATGACCAAGTCTAGATTAAAATTTGTTTCTAATGTTCCACAACCTTCACAATAAACTGTTCCTGTTCTCTTAAACAAAAATGAAAAGAAGCAACGAGCAGTGCCGTCTTACTGCGCTCTGACAGATGCTGTCAATAGGAGCGCTGCGGTCGCCTCGACCGATCCGCATCAGGCAGTGCAATGTGCGGCCTTTGCGGTGCAGACCAGAGCACTGAGCCTCAATCTCTGTGCGACAGTGAAGAACGATTTCTGGACTCAGAGAAAAATCCTCCATCAGCATTCGCCGGAAGTCCAACATTTCGCCTTGACACTCCCCGCTAACCGAGCGCCCTACACAACAAAAAGGCAGAAAGATATTTCAAAGTTTAGGAAATAGTCATAAATGCAGAGGACTTCAGAATATACTGTCAAGCTCTGATTAAATCAAAGTGTCGTGTGCGCTCACCTCGGTGCACAGCAGCCTCCAGGCACAGCAGCAGGTACGACAGGCGAGCCTCGCGGGCTCGAGGCAGGTTGGTGTCCAGGCTGCAGCGCTGCTTCCTCAGGTCCACCTTGCAAGCTTTCGCCAAGGAGTAACTAACTCTGTAGTCCTGGGAGATGAGCTTCTGTCGGGTTGTCAGGGCATCGCGACACTGAGGAGCAGAGACGTTCAGAAGATAAAGCTAGTTTGTGTGGTCAGCAGAGGTTCTGCCTCAGGGGCTGTGACCGTCTGCAGCATGTACCTTTTCTGACATGGCTTCTTCAAACTTGTGATTAAACAGACACTTGTAGACTTTCCCTTCTCCTGCCTGGACCTGTGGAAAGGAACAAAAAGAAGAAGGTTGAGCCATAAGCTGAAGGACTGTCTGTCAAAATGTATTTACCGTAATCTTTTATTTTTTATATAATATTGTCAATTTTACATTTACGTTGTCTGCTTATATAGATAAACATACATTACATATATCAGACATGGATGACTCAAAGTAGCTTTTTAAAAACATCTAAAAACAAACAAAGATATCCACTAAATAACATCAAGCAGTGAAATGTGGTTTCTCTCGTTTTCTTCATGAACGTCATGCACACAGTAGTAGAGTCTCGTACATTTTGACAGAATCTCTCGCGGTCGTCCCTGCAGGCGAAGTAAAGATGTCTGTCAAGGTGAAAGTCATCTGATGAGAGCTCGGCCACCCGAAGGATAGCTTTCTGACACTCTTCTTTAATTGAATGAACATGATTTAACTGCTCCGCCTGCCTCACCAGCGCCTTCTCCAGACATGCAATCACCTCGCCCTGGGAGTGGACGTCCTGTGAAGAGACAAGGGTTACAGTAAAATGAGCATGTTGCTGTGTGAGGACCAACTACGTCAAGAGTTGTCATTCACATCAGTCAAGTTTGCTACATGAAACTCAAGCGTAAAAACAAATAAAAATGGTAAAAGAACAGTTCAGATATTTAGATGTGAAGTTATGTGGAAAGGTAATAAATAAATAGCATCTTAACTGTTGTAGATAGTTCTTTGAATGATCTCAGATTGGAGAAAGAGTTTATTTATAGACCAGTCTAAGCAGGAGAGGTCACAAATCAGATTGTTGCCAATTAAAACAACTCCAATCTTCAACATGTTCATATAGTCACTGCAGAAAAAGTATTCTGATTCTCCTGAAGGAAGTATATGAATGACGTGACCAACAAAACAACAGTTTTTTTTATTGTTCATTGCTTGGAGTTTAATTTTTTTTTATAATGAAAACTGGGACCTCAGTACCTTTTTGTTTCTTAAGGATCAGAAGTTTACAAGCTTTGAGCTACAAAACACACAACGTGACCGGCCCAAACCATCACTTTTCAAACATTGTGCAAATTACCGTAATTCAAAATTATATTCTTAGATAAAGACCTGCTCTAAAAAATAAAATAAAATAAAAAATAAATAAATAAAAAACATCAAACCAGGGCATGAAGAAACAGCCCAGGTTGAGAACTTGAATCTTTGTAGCAAAGATCTTTCATCAACGCTAAATATTGATCAAGGCAAAAGAAAAGCACAGGGCGTCTTCTTTAAAATGTTGTAAACTTTCTTCTTGGCTACAGTTTGTTTTAACATTACTCATCAGTTTAAATGAATATTTTAGGTGCATAGCTTGTTATAAAATTTAAACACTCACCTTTTGTCCCATGTTGATGCTGCCGCAGCGCAGGATGTTTATGTCTTCTTTACATTTGTCCATAAAGCCACAGATCAATCTGTAGTCACTGAAGATTATACTGGTAATCTTGGTGACGTACTGGTTGCACTGGTATTCGCTGATGTTGCTTCGATGATCCACAAGACACGACACCAGATACCCCCTCCCTCGCTCCTCTTCGTTACACTCATTTATCTGCAGGTGGGAACAGTGACAGAATCAGATACAACAGCACTGAACTCATTCCAAGCAGACCACAAAGGTTCACAGGAGACAAAGGCAGACCAACCTCAGCGATGGTGCTCTTGCAGACCTCCGTGGCCACAGACTCGAACTTCAAATCTGTCGTCAGATTTAATTTGTAGTTCCACAAAAGCTGAGCAGAAGAAATTTAGTGTAAGGAAATGAAAGGCACAAAAATACAGCCGAGGTTACACATGTCTTGATTTTTTTTGTTGTTAAGCATACAACTGTGAACCAGTAACGTTCATGTCAAAGCGAATGTCTTGAAAGAAATACTCACGTGGTTACAGTCAGGAGCAATGTCCATTTCCTGCAAAATGGCAGAGAAACAGATGGGTCAGTTTTCAAATGAAAGTAATTATTTATGAAGACAAAACTTTTCTGAAGCTGATCATGTTGTAATTGTTGTAAAACAACTGTAAACCAATTGCCACATCTTTCATGTAGTTCACTCACTATGAAGAAGAGAGCAGCCAAAATAAACGTTACTTGTGCCTAAATAAAAAAAATGGGGGAGTGCTGGCACCGAGGTTATAGAAGGTGAGCCTCTGAGCACGAGGTTGTTGGGTTGAATCCTCTAACCATTACAACAAAACTTGGGAGGGAAAGGGGAGCACACTTCCTCATTTGCCTCACTGCAAGCCCTAGAGCAAGGTCGTTAAATAAAATTGAATAATAATAATAATAATAATAATAATAATAATAATAATAATAATACAAACAATACACAACCCCAAGTTTAAAACATGAAGAATTAGGCATTAAATGGCATTAATTTTGTGTCAATTCTGTCGTTTGTTAACAAAATACCTCTAAGACCACTGAATGGATGCTAATGAAAATGTTGAAGTAAGAAAGAGAAAGTAATGTAGATTTATAGCTGAATATTTTTTTTTTTAAGTAAACCAAGTTCAAGGTGGCTATATTACATCTAACAGACTTTACCCCAAAAAAAAAAAAAAAAAAAAAAAAAAGAAAAAAAGTTCTAATTCAGTAGATTTTATGGATATAGAGCAAAGATTTAGTGAAACTTTAGTTGATCCTGATCTGGAAAGTGTCAGAGTGCATTTCATTTACTAGGCTAACTGCAAAGAAAGCACTTGTAATATAATCAACACAGCAGAAACTTTATAAACTCACCCACATCATTATTAAAGGAACTAAAGCAGCAGAAGCATGAAATCATTTTGTCATGAGTCTGAGCTGCCACAGGAACTGAAACAAAAAGCTTCTTACTGCACACCCAAATGTTTCAGTGTGATGAGAGTGCAGCAGATCCACAGTGGCCTCAGAGATAAATGTGAGCAATTACTCAAACAATGAGTCACTGATTAATGACAAGCAGCTCTGTTTGCATCAAAGGCCTTTGAAACAAGACCAGGCTAATAACTAACACAGATTAAACAAAAGTTATGATTGGATTAAATTTTAGAAATAAAAGTGTACACAGGTAAAAGTTGGGATTTTCTTTTCTGGATTACTGAACATAAGAGCTCTTCTAAGACTGCTAGTTAATTGTTAATCACACTGATTTATTTTGTCTTACAGAAACCTGGCTACAGCAAGATGAAAATGGTAAATGGACTGTACTTATATACATCACCTTTCTATCTTAGGAAGACACTCAAAGCTCTTTGCAACACAATCTGTGCCTCATTTACCCATTCATACAGCATCTACTAGATCTATACAAAGCTAATTGAACAAATCATTCTAAAGCGACTGATCAGAGCTTTAGCACATTCATACAACGATGGGACACACATCAGAGGCAATGAGGGGTTCAGTGTCTTGCCCAGGTACACTTCGGCATGTGACTGCTGGTGGATTTGAACCCCCAACTCTTGCATTGGAGGACGACTGCTCTAACCATTCAGCCACAGCCGTCCTACTTTATATTATATTATACTGTATTAGTATCACTGAGTCCGCACAAATTAATCAACTTGAATAATCCAAGATCAACTATTAGCTATGATTCCTTTTTGATCATTTCCAGTGGTGGGCACAGCTAACAAAAAAGTTAAATTAGCAACTGCTAATTTGCTAACAAAAAAATTAGCTTAGCTATGCTAAACAGATTATGCTAAAGTGCTAACTTTTATCAGACACTGCTGTCGCTGACTCTGTAAGACTGTCTAATGTGACAACGTTGTAATTCAGCACAACTCAAAATGGTTCATAAATCAAAAGTGCCCATGTCCCGTTCAGAGGTGAGCTTTCAGAAATTAATCTGGTCCATCAGAACCAACAGCATAAAACAGTTTCCACTATTTCACTATTATTTTTTATTTAAAATTGAATACAGTCATTTTCAGGCATGACTTATTTACTGGCAGTTGAATAATCTGTTTTCACCCTGATAGGGCACAGTTTTTCTAAGAAGTGGGGACATGACATGAAGCTACTCTAATTTACTGCTGAAGCGAAAGCAGAAGCCCTGTCAGAGCTTGCAGTTTGTCTCAGACACACACAAACAGCTTTCAGTGCTGCAAATAATTAAAAAATAGCCAATCAAAACACAAACGTTGCCTCACAGTGAAGAAATGCCCTGACAGAAATCTGACACAGCTGAACACCAAGCAATGCAGCCTTCTCAGACACTGTCAGTCTGAAGTCATTAGGTGCTTGTGGCAAGTTTGTGCAGAGGCAAATTGAGCTGCTGTCTTTCAAGATGGTGCTAATTTAGTTTCTAACTCTGAAGGAGAGAAGTCATCCACCTCTTCAGCAGGTCACAACTGTAATAGAATGAATCTGTGTAATTATGTCAATAAGGAGGTCATGCCTCAGGGCCAGTGGACGTGTGTGCATGTGCGTGTGTAAGACAATAGCATAAAAGAAGAACTAATCTTACATGGTAGTTTAAAAAAAACACAGGTTGTGTTCATCACTTTAGCATCCTTAAGTCACTTCTTCAGTCGTACAAAACTGTACAGGAGCATCCAATAACGATTATAGTGTAAGTTTTAGAATACAGTAAAATAAATGTAACAAAATGTAAGAAGAAGAAAAATAACCTGGTAAAATTTGGTGATGTTTTTAAGTTGGAGGCTGGATGAAGATGAACGAAAATAAAGATTTTAAACTAGACATCCAAGATCCTAGACTATTAAAAGTCACAGGATTTCTTGTAGAATCTAAAAACTGTCTTGCAAAATAATTAGATCCCGACCGATTTATCTGTAGAGCCGATCATTTTGGTCGATAGACGTTTGGGGACATATCGTAGTGGTGATAACGATCTCATTATCAGCCGATATAAACATTTTTAATTTTCACCCCTAAAATGCTCAGATGTCTCACTCTGATTGGAATTCAAATCCTAAACATTTTAACAGTTTTTAGCATAAATTTACTTAAACTAATTATTAACTATGAATTTATCATCACATTTATGTAGCTTACATGATTAACTTTTTACTGTCTGAACAAAAGGCAGCGCAGAGGGGACTAATCAAAGCACGACTCTGATTAGCTTAGCCTCATGGTTGCTAACAGCTGAGCTAAATAAACAAGCCCGCTCTTCTCGATGTTTACTTAGACTCTTGGGGGTGGAAAAAGCACAAAAGTTTTCAGCCATTATATCGATTAACGGTTGTCGCATATCCCTCCCAATATCGATATCTGTGATAGCCAAAATTCTTATACTGTATTAGTCGGGCTCTAGAAACCAGATCAAGCTGAAATCAGCAAGACCGCAGCTGAAATGATCACTGTCCTCAAAACTTGAACTGTTTTGTGTAAGAGCAGGTCAAATAATAAAGAAAGACAAGAACTGGCACAGTCACATCTCTCAGCCCTCATAAGATCAACTTCCATTAATGCTGCTGACTCAGCAGATGAAAACTCAGGTAGAGTGTTTGTTTCTGCACATTTTGTTGAACACACTCAGGTTCTGTTGTAATTTCTCTACGTTGAAGCCAAGAAACCAGTTTAAATTATTTAGTTATTAGTTTGAGTTGAGAGGAAACGAGTCCATCAGACGTTTGAAAATGTGTCACAAATGACACAAACTCGATGTTCTCCTGCTCTGATCATCTCTGTTTACCACTGGGAGCAACTTTTCTCTAGGATGAAAATTATAATATGAATAATAATAAAAGAGAGGAACAGGCCAACTCTACAGCATTCAGTCCCAACGGTTTCCACGAGTCAGGCTCTCAAACGCTTGCTTGATTTTATTTTAGCTTCTTGTGAAAATGTGTTTGACCCCACTGAGTTCAAAGGTCACAGCAAGTCAAGCTATGTTTCAGGGTCTGAAAAAGACTCATGAGAAACCAGACAGGAGCGACGCTACTTAGTTGAGTTCAAGGCAAAACCTCCAGGAGCGCTGAATAATTATTTTTTCCAGCTAACATTTCATATTTTAAATTTCTTTTAAAATATTTTTAATATTGGCCAAGACAATTGTTTCAACTCATCTCATGAGTGAGAGAGCGAATGGTTGTTTGTCTCGTTTGTCTCTATGTGTCCCTGTGATGGACTGAAGTCATGTCCAGGGTGTCCCCCCTCTCGCACAGTGACTGCTGGAGAGGGGGGACACAGAAGCAGGTTAATGGACAGATGGAAGGTCAGTGTTCCATGAGAGGAAAATACAACCATCTTATTTAAATGCTTACAAATACTGTATTATTTTTTATTATTTTTTTCACAACAGACCATTATTTTAGAGCTATTCTCAGCCTGAAATATAAATATCAAAATTAAATTATCTTTTTTTTAATTATATTTTAACTCTAACCGCCCAAGACCTGAACTCTTGCATATGTGGATGCCAGGTCCTATGAGGTTAAAGGTCTTTTGTTAAAAAATAACTCCACATTTCAGTTACTGAAAACAAATAAATAGATGAACGAATGGATGAATTAATGTCCTGATTCATGCTCAGTAATCCAGGTAAAGTCCTAAAAATAGAAGTCAGTTCTAGACTGGGCAGGTCAGTCTCAGACTGAAGAAGTCCTTTGGATAGAAGACGTTTAAATAAAAAGAAACCGTCCAGAGGACCTGACTGAACTTTGTTGCAAATGAAGGATGGTTTTGCTCTTTACATCCAAACTAAAACAATTCTGTTTGACGAGACAAGGGGCAGAACTCCACAGCAAGTCCAGCAGGCAATAACGCATCTCTGGGCTGAATGAAATATTCTCCTGTAAAATTTTACAGCACGTCTAAATATAAAAGTGGAGCAACACCTACAGAGCTAATACAAAAATCAAAAGTACAGGTTGTCCCCGACTTACGGCGCCATCGACTTACGGCATTTCGGACTTACGGCGCCGCCCCCAGTGATGTCA
>JARVGV010000645.1:40716714-40728931 GCA_031762435.1 Hypsolebias longignatus
TATATGTATACTGCCATTTCCTGTTTATAAGCTGCTGCTTTTGTACACTCTTTGGACACCACAGATTGTAATATGCCGCAGCTAATTTATGTTTGTTTGTTTCTTCAATATTTACAGTAAATTTAATTTAAATTTTTATTTAAAAAATCCACAGGCTATTGAACTTCCTGCAGACAGAATCTTTTACCAGTTGCTTCATCACTTGCTGCCCAATACAGTACAGTACATGCCTCTCTAGTCTATGAAACTCCATCTAGTGGTTGGTTCTTGTACTACAGGGATACTCACTGTACAGCTCCCAAGCCAGGTGCGGCTCGCCATGCTTTATTGGTGGATCTTGTGATGGGTTACAACAATACGCCAGCACAGCCAATACATTTTTTAAACGTGCTGGCGCATTGTGCAATAATTGCGCATGTCGGCTCGGGATTCTTTGATGCGGTTTTATGAATAATATTGTGTTAATCTACTTGTTGAGGAGGAGGCTGGTCGGACTGGACAGTAGAGGCAAAAAAACATCCTGTTAAGCTTCAGATAGTTCAGGTGATCATCACCGGCTGCATGTGTCCGCTGACCCACCACTTAAAAGATGTAAAAAACGTCCTGTTAATCTCAGATGGATCAGCCGGCCGTGCACGTCTCAGCACCTGCTGTCATCTGCGGCGAAGGAAGGAGCATCGAAGCAGGGATGGTTCTGCATGCACCACAGCTTACAGTCAGTTCTAAGGCACATTTTGTTTAAACAGATAATGTGTTGGCTGGTTTTTTTTTTTTTTGTTTGTTTTTTTTGGTCCATATGTGGGTTGTTTAAATTTTTTTTCTTTTATTTGAGTGACTTGGGGTGATGTCGCGGCTCTCCCCTTGACTTTGATCTGTCAATATGGCTCTTTTGAAAAAACTAGCGAGGTTCACTGTTGCACTACAACAAGAGCTGCACATTCTATCAGGAACTGTGTATGGTTTGATATTAAATTGTGGACGCCCAAGCCTTATTTATGTTCAAAACTGCGTTTTATTTAAATTTTAGTTTTGCAAAGCTTATAGTCAGGTGCGACCAGAAATTACGCTTTAGTTACACGGCAAAATATTAATGTAAGGATGACATTTACTTAAAAAAAAAGAGTTAAATTATGACTAAGAAATAACATTATTAATTGCAATATTCATCCTGTTATTCTATTACATTTGATTTGACATATTTGTTAGTTATGGCCACACAGTTCATACACAGTCACACAGAGAAGTAAACACTACAAACAACTTGGCTGCTAAGCCAGAAATTAGTAAAACTGGTACAACACAAAAGTATCTTTGTTAGGGATTTAAAGAGATTTCTACGGTTTACTCTGACCTCCTCCAGGAGTCTGTGATTCTTTGTGTGTATGAGGAGGGGTTGTTTGTGAACTTTGCAACTGTAAATTCTTGTTTTCAAATCCCTCTGCTGTGTCTGAACAAGCTTACACTTCTTCCAAACCTAAGTCAGCCAATTATACGGGTTTGCATTCATTCATGTGTAACTGTGTCAAAGGGAGTCTAAGTGTTGCTTTATCCCACATCCACTATACTGGTTCATTATTCTTGACATGCACAGATCCATTGGTGCATCAAATGAAACTGCATACGAAGTGGATTTTGTTTTTGCCAACCTGCAGAAATCACTTTTTGCACGCCGATGCAAGTTGTAGCTGTTTGTTTTTAATGATGAGTCTAGAGAAACTGATCTCCAGTGCATGACATGAACTTGGAAATAGCAAAGTGTTTGTTGCTTGGTTGAATTAAACCACTTCAGAATTATGTAAAATAGAGGTTACAAAGAGAATAACTATTCATCTCACTGATTGCTTAGTTTATGTGTGTTTGAGTTTCATCTTAAGGTTTGACAGGTAATTTTTAACCAGCTTTAATGACAAATATGACTTCTGCAACAAGTGACCCTGAGCCCAACACATTTTCTTTGGTGTACCAAGCTAAAAGTCTAACTAAGTGGTATTATGTGTGTGCGAGTGATTAGCAGTTACTGGAGCAACAGTAGCTGCAAGTCACAAGCCTTCTTGAAGTAAACTCGTCCAGTCCAAGAGGTTCTGTTCTACATTATGGCACGGACGGATTACACAACTTTCTCGGACGCCATCCATCCAACGTTGTGTCAGTTATCCATTTAGGATGCTACTTTGGAAACTAAAGATCACAAAAGAAGGTTGCAGTGTTCCTGAGTGAGGGAGGAAAATATCGAAGATAGAACATCATGGGGAACTCAGAGCGCATGTGGATTTTAGTTGAGTGTACATGCAGGATCCTTGGGGTTTCTACGGTCATAGGTAAGATGAAATGCAACCTGTCCTGACTCTGCTGATGGACAGTATACTCCATGTATTGAATTCCTGACCTACTGGAACACTATAAACCATCTTTTTGTTGATTTATAGTGCTGTTAAAAGCGTACTTGATAGCACAGCTATCATATCCTTCCTATTCTGCTTTTTTCCGAGCTCTTAGGAAACGATTACCCACAGCACATTAAATCTACATGGGGGAAAAAAAAAAAGCTCTCCGGTTGCTGATTTTCTGAGAAATATGGGACATTTATTCCTAGATTTAAACAGTTGCAGACACTGAGCATTAACTTATGGACATGTGCCTGACATCATACCAGTACTTGGTCTCTGTATCCAGCTGGGTTATTGGGCTTAACTGAACAAGCTGGTATACATTTACACCCACAAAGCATTGTGTGTTGTGTTCATGTGTGTTTTTATGTATGTTTATTGTATGTATGTGACCTGTTCACATGTGTGTTTGCCTCTATTTGTCGTGTATGGACATCAACGTAGGCAGCACATGTATGCTAATTTTCCGTAGAGCTACATGCAGCGTTAATTCCTCTCACACTTTCAAACTTACAAGAAGCCATTAATCCACATTCCCCTTGTTTTCCCTCCAGTGGAGATTGTATCTCTGTGTTTCTGGTGAGCTGCAGCCAAAAGAAATTGCTTCCATGTGTTCAGCAGTGATCACTGCAAAGCCAAGTTTATCTAGCTGGGAAAAGGCAGGTTAAAACGTTCTTTTTGATTTTAAATAAGCTTTTAGAGTCAAAAATTAAAGATATGTGTGCAAATAAAGTGGCATTCAAAGATATAACTCCATGACAACATTTTACAGCAACACAAATAAATAGTAATATTGCAAAATGGTCAACAAGAACAATCTTTAGAGGTATCAAAGACCATGCTCAATAATCCAGGTAAAAAGTCCAACAGAGTTAAGTCAAGTCATCTGTACGGTTTCTTTTTTGTTGATGAAACATTTCATCCTTCATCCAAAGGACTTCATCAGTCTGAGGAGCCACAACAAACTCATCCCACAAGCAACACGCTCACATAGTGGGCCAACCAGTTTGATGGTGATAAGATGATTTCTGGAGTCTGCCCTCTCCCCTGTCAACTCCTCTGAGGCAGCCATAGCCAAAGTGGTTCAAAACATCAAAGTTCATGCTCGATAATCCAGGTAAAATAAAATCCAACAAAGTTTAGTCAAGTCATCTGGACGGTTTCTTTTTTTGTTGAAACGTTTCGTCGTTCTGATCTTTAGAGGTAACTGCAGAGGTACCAAGTCATTGTTTTGCAAGTCTCAAGTCTTTATCCTCAAGTCCTGAGTCAAGTCTCAAATAAAGACAGTCATGTCAGAGCCAAGTCCCAAGTCTGAAAAATTAAATTTCAAGTCATTTTGAGTCTTTTTAACAAAGTTGCAATCGTATGTTACATGTAAATGATAGACCGTGTGTTCTTTTTTAAATCTGTATTCATCTCAAATCGCGATGAAACGTGCAACTGATCTTACAAAGTGTTAAATGTCATTCTAAAATTGCGCCTACAGTTCAGTTAAACTTAGCTGCAAGAATAGTCTTCATTTAAACTATAATTTTCCAGAATAAACATTCAGCAAAAAATGCTAAAGCAGAACTCCATGTCCAAACAAAAAGTGCTGACATTTCCATAAAAGAACCATCACAGTAAATGTATTTCCTCTCCTCTCATCTGGTCACTTATTGAATACGTATATGTATACTGTATATGTGTCCATGTGTGAGTGACCGAGAAACAAAACAAATCTATGAACTGAACAATGAACAGGAATGTGCACTTTAAGTTATTTCACTTAGCTATTCTGCATTTGCAAAAGACCAAACTGGTCAAAAGTCTGTCAGTCATTTGTGCACGATGAAGCCGTGGAATGATGCCGCCATAGCTGAAAACTGGCTCCACTGGAGCGCTACATGCAGGCACTGCCACGACTGCGGGGGCCACATGAAACAGTGAAGGAAGAGTTTGCATGTTCATTACCCAGAACAAGAGGATGTTCTGAACAGGTAGTGACTTGGCTGCAGTGCTGGACTGTTTTGTGTCAGTAGGTCATGTGACATGAAAGCTTTTTTTTTTTCTCAAGAATGTTTGGTTCAGTAATTTATTGACGGTCCCTAAGTGAAGCATTGCGTCTCGGAGGAGGAGGCAGACTGTGTGCAGCTGACTCAAATCAGGCTGCCCGCACTGGATCGAATGAGATGAAGACACAGCTGAATCCACGGAGCTCAAATATCCAACCTAGATCTAACTTCACTGCAGTTTTTGAACTTTAGATTTTGAATAAAATATCAAGTCTTTTCAAGTAAATAGGTCCAAGTCAGGTCATAAGTCTCTGAACATTTTGTCAAGTCAAGTCTAAACTCATAATATTAATGACTCAAGTCTAAGTCATGTGACTCCAGTCTGCACCACTGCCAGTGACATCCGCAACCCGAAAATGAAGACGCGTGTAAAGATGATGGATGACTGATATGACGACAAAAACAGTTCTTTCTTCTTCTACATGCTGGATGTAGGATCCACAGGAGACAGTGACCAAACGTAAATATCTTCAGCTCAGGGACGTCCGATCTTCTACATACCAATGTGCTGCCATGCCCACAATTTACTTCATTGTGTTCTGCGCCTGCTTCAGCCTGAAGGAGCAAGAGTGCAGGAATACTGTGGATACAGACTGCATCCCTCAGCAACAAGCCTGTATGACATTTCAATTGTTTGAACTGCCCCTTTCATCTTCTGTCCATTGACTGTCACTCTCCGTATTTCTCTGGCAACTCAGATACAAATTCTGACACTGATACAAACTGATGTGTACCTCAGATCTCAGGTCTCTCTTGTAAATTAGTCCTCGAGGCTCATTGGGATTAATCTGTATAAATAAAAACTGAATGAATATTAGTTACTTGTAGATACACGTTCATTCTCTATAACAGTATTGTTTTCTAATTCAAGCTCCAATTAGTTACAACATTAAAGCCAAACTATTTGATGAGACAAAGTGAGCCTGCACCACCAAACATACAGCCTCAAACCCATTTGACTTTCAAACAATCCTCTGAGATTGTGTAAATCTTTGAAAGCGCTGTGTGTTCTTTCAGCACGCGATGGCCTCCTGACACATCAGGTTAAAATAAACTAAAGCAAATACCTGTCGTTAATTTAAAAAAAAAACAGGAATTAAGTGGACAGGCACCAGATCAGAGAAGGGTTTGGTGTCTCTCTTCATGTTCGTTTCCCAGAACATCACACTTCAGAAATGTTGTTAAAAAATAAAAGTTACTCTAAACTCTGTCCTACATGGTGTTCAGCTCAAAGCAGAAGCACAAGCGTTAATTTGTTGCTCTGCACTGGTACTTCAGGTTCAATAAACTTGTGTTGATTTTATTTTAGTGCTAGAGCGTTGGACATCATACCACCCCACTGAAGAAATGAGTGACAGGTGTGCAATTTATCTTTTATTGTTCACAGAGTTATTGATAAATATTAACAAAGAAATAGCTAAATAGGATATACAGTATATGCTGTTATACAGGAGCAGCTGTGGATGAGTGGTTAGATCAGTTGTCCTCCAATGAAAGAGTTGGGGGTTCAATTCCACCAGCAGTCACATGCTGAAGTGTCCCTGGGCAAGACATTAAACGCCTCATTTCCTCTGATGTGTGTCTCATTGGTGTCTGAATGATGTAAAGCTCTGATTAGCCTCTACAGATTCAGATTATTAAGGCGCCGTATGAATGAAGTCCATTTACTGTTTTATACAATAATCCTGCACTTTAGTAATCAATAGGGGCTGAACAGACTGTTCGACTAATCGACTAGTTGGTTCTAGGACATTGTGTAAGTTTTAATATTTCACGTCGAGTAGTCGCACCCCCCTCCCCACGTTCCCAGTCCTATTCCACCCAATCCATGTAGTGGATAAAAATAAAAACAGTGGGGAAGGAGAGCTGTCATTTCTAACACGGCCCAGCCTGAGCCAAAATAATGTGCTGGATGGGCGGGTGGGTTGGTGTCGGGCTTTTCATTGCATCAGCAGACGCGTGCGGCTGGCGACCAGCCAGTTAAAAGATGTACAACAAAGTCCAGATGGATCACTGCCAGACACACCTGAAGCTTTCCAGCCGCTGTGTCAGTGGACTTGTGCGGCCGACGACCATTAATAACTAAAATAACTATAATATTATAATAAGGTGCTCCACCACCACCACCCGCCCCACTGCCTCAGTTCCAGTCCACCCAATCCACGGTGGTGGATTAAATAAAATGAAGCTAAGAACAGCCATATTTTTTTGTGCCACACGTCTTTCACTTTTGCAGCTCAGTAATAGTTTTGATTTTCCTTCGCAGTATTATAAATGATAGGAGCATAAATATATGCCCATGTTTTGTTGCACTTTTTTTTTTTTGTAAATAAAATACTTTTTTTGCCTTTTCTTTTTTGCAAGATATAACGTCTTGAGTTCCTATGATGTCATCGACTAGTCAACGCTGACTCGACTTTTCTCATGTTAACATCGGTTTTAAAACTCATGTATACGTTTAACCCCTAGTTATCTACAAATGGTGTGAGTGTGTCTGCAAAGTGGAAGAATGGGTTTTATTATTAAAATTAGTCCAAAAAAAGGCGTTGTTCTTGTTCGTTTTAAGAGTATGAGTGTGTGTTAAACTGATATATCCTGAGATATGATCATCCCAACAGCATATTTCTAATGAAAGACATGCGATCTGATGGAACATCTGGAGCTTCCTTCATTTTAAGCCTGTTTGTGTTCCACTGATTTTTCTTTTATTGACTAATTTGTGAAGATGAAAGGTTTTTCTGCACTTTAATTATACATTAAAATTACATTGCTGCTTGTGGTGCCTGCTGCCTCTGGTGTCCATATCCAGCAGTCACTGTGCAAGAGGCAGGGGACACCCTGGACAGGTCTCCAGTCCATCACAGGGACACATAAAGACAAACAACCAAATAAACATTCACTCTCTCACTCACACCTAGAGACAATTCAGAGTAACCAATCAGTCTAACATGCATGTTTTTGGTCTGTGGGAGGAAACTGGAGTAACTGGAGAAAACCCACGTATGCACGGAAAGAACATGCAAACTCCACCCAGAAAGACCCCCAGCTGGGATTTGATACGGCAACCTCACTGAGAAGCAACAGCTCTACCAACTGCGCCACTGTGCTTCCCCACAGTATGTCTGTCAGCAAAATATTCCATAAACCACTGGATATATTTTATTATATCTTTCTGAAAGTAATCACTACCTGTACACGTACAGTTCAACAACATTTGGATTAAACCCAATCAAGATGACTGCACAGTTAAATGGCATTGGCTAACACAAACTCTTACTCAGTCACTGTTAGAGATATTAAGCTAAGTTTTATGTAGCCATCTCCTTGATATTTTTTGAACACTAGAATGTTAACAAAATATTCAATATTCAAATCACGCAGCAGATTGAGCAGCGCTCCACTGATGCTCTGGGTGTTTATTGTAGTTGAACGTTTGCTTTGAAATATTTGAAAGAGGCTGTGTGGGAGTTGGCAGTAATTCTATTAGGCCAGTTTTTTTAAATTGTGTTTCATTCCTGTGCCAGGAGGTTCTGTTCTCAGTACTATTGGTTTATCTGACTGTACAGAAGATTATTCAACAAGGTATGAATAGATTTGCATGAGCACAAATAATAAAATTTAGGTGGTGATCTGGGTCATCATCCTGATCCAGGAGTTTTTAAAGGACTCTGTGCACAGGATGTGAGCGACCCTTTGGTCTTGGTGGAGGGGTTTGCTCTCTGAGTGCTTCTAGTTGCTCTTTGTATTTTTCAGGCAACCTCAGAATCTTTCTCATGTACTCATTTTATTTGGAATTACAGTAAATCTCCACAAATCCTTGAATCTTTACCTGCTCTGACCAAAATTACTAAAGCCGCTGCTTCTGATCATAACATGATTTGAGTTTAAAACTCTGGCATGAAAAGCAGCACTTGAAATATACAACACATACAGCTTTATTTATGAAGCTTTTTAAAAACAACACTGTTGGCCAAAGTGCTGTGTATTAAATTAAATTAAAAAAATTAATTCAAGAAATACTAGGCCTTTAATTTTATTATTAGTGTGAATGTTTGCAAATTATTTATTTCAAATTCAAGTTTTTTGTGGTAATTTCTGCTACTTTCAGTGTAATTAACTTATTTCTGCTAATTTTAGTTTGTTTTGCTCCTGTCTGCTTTTTTCTGCTAGTTTCAGTTTTTTGCTATTTCAGCTAGCTGTTTTGTGCTAAATTTATCTTTTGCAGCTAATGCTACTTTTTTAAATCTTTTAAGCTCATTTCAGCTCCTTTCACCTCCTTCTGGTAGTTTCAGCTTCTTTCTGACTTTTCAGCTATTTATATACATTTAGGTTTTTTTTTTATAGCTAATATCCTAATTTGTGTGCCCATTTCTGCTTATTTAAACCTAATTCATCAAATACGTGTTCTTTCTTCTTCCTTCTGCTAACTTAGACTTGTTCTTCCATTTCAGCTATATTTCAGCATGTTTTTAGCTATTTTCAGCTGTTTTTCAGCAAGTTCTTCAGTAATAAGCATTCACATTGTATTTATGCAGGAAATTAAATTTCTCTAGTTCACACATTTTTCTTCTGTACTTTTTCTGGCATGCAACTTGTAACACAATGTTTTGTGTTATTTCAACTATTCATGTAGCAAAACATTCAGCTAATTCAGAATCCTGCTGTGACTTTTGGTATTTTTGCAATTTTTTTTTCTTTTTTAATTATTTGGCTTCGTCAGCCATGTTTTTCTCATTGAAAATGAATGGAGCTCTCTCCACATCCTTCATACTCTTTGAGCTGTTTAGAATCAGAATCAGAGTCAGTGTTATTGTTATGGCACCAAAGCGCAACAAAATGACATTTACATTTGTGGAGACGGAGATGACTGAGGCCGCGGCCTTGAGAGGTGGTGCCCTTTATTCAGATAAGGAAAAGAAACATGAGGGGGAGGGGAAGTGTTTAAAAAAACACCTTTAACACCTTTTACCGACGGTTTCAGCTATTTATGCTTCTTTCAGTTTTTTTTTTTTTTTTTTTTGGTAGTTTTGTGTAATTTTAGCTCTTTTTTTATATTTTTTTGCTCCCCCCTTGTTTTTCCAATACTGTATTGGCCGTTTTTTTTTTTTTTTCTCTTCATCTAAACATTTATTGTGCCTCTCTGCAAATTGAAGCTATTTTTGTAGTTAATTTCCAGCTACTTTTTCGGTCATTTCAGCTTTTTTCTGCTCATCAAATGTTTTTAGTTTTTGCTAACTTCAAATTTTTTGTAAACTTTTCAGCCACTCTGTGCTTATGTTAGCTTATTCTACAAATTTCCACTCAATTCACATTTTTATACACTTTTCCCACTGAATTGCAATTTTATTTTCCAGCTTTTAACAAATCAAAATCAACTCGCATTAACAATTCAACTAGAAAACCTTTTCAACCTGGGTTCAGCTTCTTCAGCAGCTCTCACCTAAAATCCTTCAGCTATGAGCATCTATACTGCACTTTCACAGGAAATGCAGTTCATCTTGGTCTTCTGTTCTTAACTACAACAACTACAAGTAGTTTGCTAGAGGGAGCTGATGTGATCCCTGGGCTTATTTGCCTTGTCCTTGTATTTCTCAAGCATAATGGTTTCGTTTTTAAGCCTTTTAAATCGTCCCTTCATTTGCCAGCAGTCAAATATTTATGAAAAAGCAGCAAGAAAATAGCTGTGATTGTTGCCTTTAGCTATCTCTGCTAATCAAATGACTGCTCTGAAACGTGGAGCTGAAAATCCCAGGGCACCTAGTTGGACCTGAGTGTCATCAAGCAGCATCAACACTTCCAGGAGACAGAGCAAAGCGGCACATCGGGGTAGGTCGGTGCACGGACTGAGCACACTCTGACAACAATTAGGATGAATGAGACTGTTTCTGGCAGCTTGATGTTATTTATGCACATTTTATAACAATTACACTTTTTACTCTGTGAGAGTCTCTGCTGAATGTATGAATATATTTATTTACATGGTTTATTCTGTTAAACATGTAAATGGCCATATGATCATTTTCATGTTTGTTTTTGGTACAGCAGGATCTTGAAAATGAAGGGCAGCATCTATGGACTCTTTCCTCGCCTCCTCCTCCTCAGCAGCATCACATCTGGACTGACCTCAGTGGTGTCAAAATATTACATACACATAAAAAATGGTACCACCTGGATGAATGCACAAAGCTACTGCAGAAGGTGAGATTATTTCTGCTTTATGTTTATTATAGATTTTACACAGAGGCTTAAATGTGCCAAAATGAAAACATACAAACCCTAAAACTGAACAAATACCACTTCAAACATATTAAAACTTTTCTTGAGCTCGAGTTAAACAAAATTAATCTTCCTCTTTACTGCATTAGCTCTGTGCTGATTTTTAGCTTATACATTTTAACCTAATCTTTATTCTAATTGTCAGCTAAAATAAACATTTTAACTGTGAGAAAAATAATTAGTTGATCCACTGTTGATTGTTCAAGTTTGGCCACATAAAAAGAAATGAACATTCTCATTGGTGGTTTCTTGTTGATGGAGAAAGTGTCAGCAGAGTATTTGTTCAATGGGGTTTGAGTTTTGGGTTCTGTTTATTGCATTTATGATTCAATCCAACAAAATAAACACATTTAAAATGTAAAAGGACACTGTAATACTTGGTTTATTTACTTATTGATTTTAATCTGTGGATGTCTGGCCCCTGAGCTGTTTAGTTAAATAGTCCTGATCTAGTTTTAAGCTCTAGTCAAGATTTGTTTAGAGTTCTCTTCAACACTGTCTTTCTCTTTGTCTCTCTACCCTGAAGCTTGGACTGGTGAAGAACTTTGGCAACAGTTATTGTATGCTCTGTTTCCCCCCCACACACACACAAATGTACACACACACATACACGCCAAATCTCTCGTTGCCTTTAACTTTTGATAGTGAAATTAAACAAAACTTGAAACTACACATTGTCACGTGTATGCTGAGAGATTATATTTTAAATTAAACTGTTTTAATTTTTGTCTTGTAGCCATTACACTGACTTGGCCACCATCTATACCCAGTCAGATGTCAACCTCATGGACTTGAGTCAATACAATGCTTGGATCGATCTGCACAGAGGCTCAGGTGGGATGCAAGACTGGACCGTTAATGGCCACACCGTAACTGGATGGATAGAGGACAGCTCAGACCAGAGTAAAGACTGTGCTGTGGCACACTACGATAACTACAAGTACAGTAATGTCAGAGTGTCGTTGAGCTTTTTTTTTTTTTGTTTGTTTGTTTTGTTTTCATTTGGTTTTGCCATTTCAAATAGATTTTTAAAAAATCTAATAATTTCATGGATTATTGTGGATTAGGTCCTACTTTTATTGTGTATTTTTGTTAAATTCCATTATATTATAATATTTAAGCCATCAGTATGTTTCTTCCACCCCACTCATGGACCAGAGAAAGGGCAAAATTGAGTTCCTGAAATCTAGATGCATGCTCAGAAATCCAGGTAGAAAAATCTAACAAGGATGTCGTCTGGACAGATTCTTCTTGTTGAAACATTTTGTCTTTCATCCAAAAGACTTCTTCGGTCTGAGGAGCTGCAACAAACTCAGTCTTATAAATAGCACCTTATCATAGTGAATCAACCAGTTTGCTGCTGACAGCCAAAACTAGCTGTTCACATGATAAAAGAGAACCATCAGCCTAACAACTGATCATAAGCACCCTGATGGTTGTTTGCTATTCACAGAGGGCTGAGTGATACTAGCAATAACAGCATTGTAGGAGGGGGACAGT
>JARVGV010000645.1:40915559-40927371 GCA_031762435.1 Hypsolebias longignatus
AAAATAAAATTACAGCTTACTGGAAACTCAACACTTCTCTTTTAGAAAATAAAGCAGTGGAAGAAAACATCAAACAACACAGCAAAATCTGTAGTGTTGTTTTTTCAATGTTAATAATTTTGAGTTAGTGGGTGTTGATTTTGGAGTTGTTTTAACACTTTTAGTGATCAAAAAGCTCTGCAAGCATTGTCAATCATGCGAGTTATAAGTTAGCACCTGTGACTAAGTTAAAGTCACTCCAGGTTGAGTTGATGACAACATCCGGTTCAGACGTGCCACGTGCGATTTGTCCATTGCTCAGTTGGTGAACGGACGGAGAAGACGGCAAAGAATTCAACTTGTGTGGATTTTTAGGCTTAAACAAGGTAAGAACATGAACTGAATATATTTACTTCTTCAAGATGGTAATTGCTGTTTGAATTCGTGATAACTGATATCGGGTGTGAAGCGACTGAATTGATGCTGGTTCATGCAAGTAGGCCTACGTTCATGTAGCTACTAAACTAGGCTAGCTTACTTAGTAGAAATTATATTGTTAATTATAGAAAACTAAACCTTTTTCTATCAAAGATAAAACTGTAGTCTAGCTCCCCCGACTGATTAAATTCGGTCCAGGTTAATATTTAACGGAGGAAATTGTCATTTGTTGTGTCATTCGGTAGGCCTACCCATAAGCTGTTAGCTTAATGTTGGTGCTTGGTGGTGACAATTATTTATCCGGACAAATATTAACGCTATACTTAGTGAAATGATAGGTCGTACGTTAAACGTTACGAGCAGGATGCAAAAATGCAGCGGACATCTTGTCACCAAGAGCCCTGTAATTTCTGCGATGCGTAAAATAGAATCCAGTGTAAAACGTGGAATCTCGCAGAATTCGCTTATTTGAGTGAGTTTCTGATGTATTTTGGCCGCTCCGTGTACCTGCCGTTACCTGGTAGGCGTGTACGGGGGTGTGCTCTGCTGTCTGGGAGGAAACAAGCTGCGTCCCGTGCTGCGAACAACAACTCGCTAAAAGCAACGTCCTCTAAAACTATGAAGCTCGGGTAAAGTTTAGAACAGAACAATATATAATCCCAGTGGTTAAGAACCTTTTTTGCAAGTTTTCTTAGCACGGGCTGGACGCTAAAGATCGCGTCCTCTCTGAGTCACATCAGAGGAGCAGGAGCTGCAGGGACATGCGGGGGACATGCTGCAAACTCGTCAACACAGAAGTGAGGTGGGGTCCGGATGGGAGTTTATCCAAAATTTTGGTGTGTGTGTAGAATCACATACTCGTTTAGAAAAAAATGAAAAGGCTTTATCCGTTTTGGTGTGTGCGCGCGCGCGCGTGTGTTCCATTATCATACCACTTTTATTTATAAAGCACTTTAAACGGCACAAGGCCAACCAAAGTGCTGTACAAAGAGACGGGCACAACAGGACATAGTTTAATTTAGAGAAGTAAATAAGCTTGGATCCTATTCAGTAGGCAAGTTTGCACAAATCGTTGCTGTTTGTAGGTTTTATGTTTATGACATATTTCATGTTCACTCAAGTTGGTGTGGTGGTGGGGTCTTCCTGGCCCCACTTGATTAAGCTTTTTATAGACTTTTATGAGATTTATAAAGCTTAGAACTCAGAATAGAAAACCAGTTGTTTAACTTTTTTCATCATAAACTGGATGACATAAATATAAAATTTGACAGCACAGTTAGTAGAGCTGCTGTTTCTCAGCAAAATGGCTGCTGGATCAAATCCCAGCCTGGGACCTCATGGTGTTTACATGTTCTTCCTCTACATGAATGGTTTTTTTTCTCACACAGCTCAAAGACATGCACTTTAGATTCACTGGTACACACTGTAGGTCTCAAACGATAGCTTGATTTGTAAATGTACATTCATGTCTAATTTTAAACCCAGCAATTGAAAGTGGGCCAGTTTGTCATGAACTCCTGGGCCACTTTTTCTCCTCAGTCCGCTCCTGACTCAGTGAACCACAATAGAGGGTCCATCTAGAAAAATAATGATTTGCACCTGATGAAGTTTAGCTGCCGCATTTCTCTCCTTTCTCTACAAGGTGCGGTCTAAAGAAGTGGCAATGTTGCTAAAGGTGAAGTACCAGAATACCAAGAAGTACATCCGGTTACTGTCAGGGTCCACCTTTTTGGATTTTATTGCCCAAGGTGAGTAGCCATCTCCAAAGTTGCCCTTAGAAAAACTAACATCAAGCATTTAGGATGGCTATTTAGGTTTACAATTTGAGTATCACTTGGCCAAAAAAAACCAACAACAAAACCCAACAAACTGTATTATATTTGTATTGCAATATTGTGTTAATGTCCTAAATTCAAAATAAAAGCTATTCAAGTAGCTATTCAAGCTATGCAAATCACTCACTGCACTTGAGATCAGCATTGTTTGTTTTTTTTAATCTGTCTTCATAATTGTCTTCCTACAGTCAAATACAAATTTGGGCTTCCTGATGCTACTGAACTTGATGCTTTTGATGAAACCAACACATTAGTTGAAGAAGACATCTTTTCGGAACTGATAGGGGCCAATCCAGATTTATGCCTGACAGTATGTGACAAAAATCCTGATGGCGGTAGGTACATTTTTTTGTAATCCATAATTCTATTAAACAGAAAATTGTTAATTCATCATCAGTGAAAAGTGAGAAGTAACTTACTTTTTATAAATTTGGGAACGTAATTATCGTCATTTATAATTGGCCAAAAAAAAATATTGTGGCATGTGTCTATGATCATATTTGATCATTTTTTGACAATAGCTGTGTTTATCAGACTAAAGTGAAATTCTTAATGCAACAGTATTATATGGGCTGTAATTTGTGTTATCAGAAACTGAATTTGAATTGCTCCAAATGAATCTGTATTTGCATAATTTGAAATTAAATCCATTGGATTGAAAATGACATTCACTAAATTGGACATTAATTTTTATTATCTAAATAAATTTGCATTGAAAATGTAGAATAGAAATAGCCTTTATTGTTCCGACGAGGGGAAATTCTATGGGAATAATCTTGTGCCAGCAGGAACTGAATTTGAATTTCTCAGATTGAATCTGAATGTGCATAATTTAAAATTGAATGCATTGGTTTGAAAATGAATTTCTCTAAATGAAACTGAATTTAATGTTTAGAATTTGAATTAATTTGCTTTGAAATTGGATTTTGTTCAGTTAAAATTTCAGTTTGACTACTTTCATTTTCAGTTCCATAATTCAGATTTTTGTGCCAAACATCCGGGTCCTTCAGAAAGCCAGCCAGAGTAATCGAACAGGTCGACAGATTTACGTTTCACATCAGTGAAGCTTCCTTCTATAATGTAACAGAGTTGATACAATCCATCTTAAAAGTGACAAAAACAGACAGTTATTTTATTGCAGTGATTAATTTAGCCGATAGATAATGTTAAATTTACATCATGGATCAGTCAGCAGCAGGTGATCTGCAGCTGAGAGTGATGTTATGTGAGGACTGATCCATCTGTCAGTGCTTGGGACCAGGAAGGAGCTCACAGCAGAACCTGGTGTGCATCGGAGTCCCTGGACCCCCCTGCATTGTCAAATATGACTGTTCGGTTCTGCTCATAGGTGGAGGTGTGTCTCCATAGGTCAGCTGTGGGCAGATCAGCACCATCGTGACCGGACTTTTTTTTGTGTCTCGACACTGTTTAGACTGTGTTTAACTAACAGGTGGTCAGTTGGTCCAAAACCTACCAGGATAGCTGCTCATCACAGAGAGGCTGGAGAGCGGTCTTGACTCTGTCCTGCTCCCTCCAGACTGGAGCACGTCTCCAGCAGCACCTCTCTCCAGGAAGTCTCACTAACAGCAGAAAAAGGTCACTGTATATTTCTTGCTGCTCGACTTTCGTAAAAACAGCCATAGGGTCTGAAAATTTGCTAAATATAGCGAATCATTTGCAAAATTTACACCACTGTTTTCCGCAGTCTACCAGCTCAGTCAAAAAAAAAAGAAGGTCCGGTCACTATGTTGCTGATCTGCCCGCAGCTCAGCTGTGTCAACTACACCTGTGAGCAGAACACCTGCTGCTGACTGATCCATGATGTGATGCAAATGTAAAATTATCTATAGGCAAAATTAATCACTGCAATAAAAGAACTGTCTGTTTTTGTCACTTTTACGGTGGATTACATAAACTCTGTTACATACAGAAGGGAAACTTCACCAAAGTGAAACATAAATCTGTGGATCTGTGTTTGATTACTCTGGCTGGCTTTCTCAAGGACCAGGATGTGACACAACAATCTGAATTTTAAAAGTGAAATTGAATTATAGAAATGAAACTAGTCAAACTGAATTTTTAATAGAACAAAATACAAATTCAAAGCAAATTAATTCAAATTCTAAACTTTTAATTCAGTTTAAAACCATTCAATTCAGTTTACATTTAGAGAAATTTAATTTCAAACCATTGCATTCTATTTCAAATTATGCACATACAATCTGTATGTCTGTACAATTAAAATTCAGTTTGTGATGGCACAAGTTTCATCCCATTTATCTTCTACTCTCCTATATTTGAAAAAAGTATGAACCTGGTATTTTTATTTTTGTAACCCTGCCTTTGATCACATGAAATCTATTCTCTACCAGCTCAGACACTGGTGAGCGACCTTGTGTTTGAGATACAGGTTGATCCTGGTCCAAGTCCAACAACACAAGACTGCATTTCAGAGGATGGTATGTCATTATAAAATCAGTTAAGTGATCAATGTTTAGGGGGTTTCTACTTAACAAATCACTTGAAATATAATTTCTCTGCCTTTACTACATAAAGAAATTATATTTAAAACAAAGATCTCTTGCAAATGCAGATTGAAAACGTGGAATCAGGTTTGATTTTTAACCAGTGCCTCTGTCACCACCAAATGCTCCATTTTCAGCCAGTTATGTTTTATTTTTTTTAGACTTCTCTCCTTTATATCATTCAACATTATCTTCCCTCACGGATACCTGCACATCACTTTCTTCAAGTGACATTGACCTCTGTAGTCCAGTAGTAAATAGGACTCTTACAGGCAGAAGTACATCCAGCTCTGAAGTCCTACCCAGCCCTACAAGAGAGGTTTCTGAGCCAGAGACTGCAAAAGAGGTACACAAGAGAAGGCGTAATTTACGTTGAACACCGTAGTGTCAAATTAGTTTTTCATCAGAGTATTAGTGGCAATTGGAATTATTATTTTGGCCAGTAAATATTTGATTAATAATCTAAGGCAGATAAGAAAACTGGTAAATAGAAATACTGAAATTTTGGATCAATATTTGTGCACAAGAAGCCCTGTTTAGCAAGGAATTTTGAACTTGTAATCTTGTAGGATATTGCTAATGATTTTATCCTGAAAGACTGATATATACACTGAAAACTGTCTTTCCCTCTTAGATGGTAAAAAATGCCTTGCTTTGCAAACCTGGGGGTGAAGAGGTCATCGAAGAGTACAATACTGAAAAGTCACTCACTCACCGCACCCGGAGAAAGCTTGTCAACATATTGGCTAGTCATATGACTGAAAGACATGGGTGAGGGTTAAGTGAATTTTTAGAGTGTAAATATTATATTAAATATTATATTTGCATTGTCAAAATACATTGCATTGAATTACCTCAGCACTTGAGGCATGTTTCAGTTTTTTGTATTTTAATGTTTTTTGTTGTTGTTTTTACTTGTCTGTATGAGCAATATCATTAGATAACATCTATTGTGGCTTGAGCTGATGTTGAATATTTTTTTCCTAAAGGAGGATGCCTTCCCGTAAACATAAGGAGAAGTATGCCCTGGGAATCATAACACTCTTTCCTTCACTAAAGGATCCATTTTCTCCAAAGAGCTATGTAAGTTTAAAAAAAGATTACTTCCAGAAAACACAATTTCTGACAGAGGACTTGGGACATAAGTTGAAATGATTGCTGTGTTACAGATACTTGTCAAAATAAGGTTGACATTCCTACATTCTTTTTTTTTTTTTTTTTGTAAAAATGTACTTGAGAGCACCTTTGCCTAACAAAATAGTTGAAACTTGAATATGCTACAAAATTCAAATCTGCCATAAAGATTGTCATTAGGATGCAAAATGAAAATGCTTTGTCTTGCAGTTGGAATGAATTTGGTCAATAGGATGCTTCATATGAATTAGTAATTGACAAACCTACATTTAAAGTAATTGTCATTTTAATACTGTTTCCACATTTTTGTAAAAAAAATTGATAAGACTTTTGTAATGATGTTTTATAATTATCTTAACAGGAGCACTTCTATGATGCAGACAAAGGCACTGGATATTTAGCATGGCGCCTTAAGACCATGTCCAGAAACACAGAAAAAAGACCAGCCAAGACAGCGACAGTGGCTCAAGCACAAGGACCAAAATGCAGAAGATTGGCAGCCTCTTTGCCTGAGCAGCTTGATGGAGATGCCTGCAGGGAAGCAATATCATTTCTCATTCACAGTCAGGATGAAGAAAGTGTGTTTCAGAAAATGAAGATGACCTTTCAATATCGCCAAGACCTTGTGCATGACCTACAGAGAACCACAGATGTTTTTAAAACATTTCCACGTTTTTTGGATATCAAAGGGCTGGTGAGTTGACAATTTCATTATACACTATTGTTTTCTTGTTTGAATGTACACTATCTGACCTTTTTTCAAATTTTGTGTAATTATGTATTTGATGAACAGCTGAATCAAGACTTTCTTCTGCTGTTTGGAGTTGAAACATCCTCCAAGATGCTTGGGAAGTGGGAGACAACTTTCAAGCCAAAGGTTATCAAAGAGGCCAAACAGCTGACTCAGTCAACTGAGCTGTGCAGACTTCTAAAAGCAGCTGAGAATCTAACAGAAGACGATGACACCAGTAGGCTAATAAACATAATTGAATTTTATTGCTTTGTGGATTCTAATTTGATAATAGCTTGTTTCACCTCATTGTCCTCCTGATAGCCTGGGACAGTGACATGGCTTCTCTGCTGCTGCTCCTCCATCTCCTGCCACCCACAGCTGGACGAAAGAGGACCAAGATAAGCCCCAGTGATGCAGTGGAGAAAATGTTGCACTTTCACAAGGTATGCAGGACTTATTTTCATCCAGCAAGCCAGTAATTTATATGTATAAACCCAATTTAAGATAACTTGGAAAGGCAGTCAAACAAAGAACTGAACATCTTTGTGTTGACTACAATTCCAAAAATAGTTCCTCACAGTTTGCCAGAAAACAACTAAACCTTTCTGGTGTATAGACCCAAGTGAGCAGTTAAAAACTTGACATTTAAGGTTTATCTTTCTGTTTTCAGTCATGCTGCAGCTTGGATGAACACCTTCAGAGAAGAGATGGTAGACAACCATACATCCTTGCTGTTGGTCGAACCAGGAACACGATTGACACGTTCTACATTGTTGTGGACAAACAACTCGTCCCCTGCAAAGCCACTAGCTCATTGGGTGCGTTTGATGAACTTTTTAAATCCCACTACGTGTTCAACCTGTCATACGATGAGTACCTGGGCCAGTTCTTCATCTTCATCCAAACTACAGTCTACAATATTGATGTAGCAACAACAAATGAGTCTCCCAGAGTGCGCGAGTTTCGTGCTAAAGTCTTCAACTAAAATAGTCACATGTTTAAGTGTTTCCTTTGTCAAGCTGTGCATGTTCCCTGCCAGTCCTTGATCTCTCATTTAAGACTTGATCACAGTTTTTATCCTAGCACCAGGTTTAAGTTAATTTGTGCACAAGATCGTTGTAGGCGTCAGTTTTCAACATATTCAGGTTTCAAAAAACATTTAATTAGTTCTCATGAGAATGAATCTTGTCAAAGTGGGGATGCAGCAAGGTCAGAGTTATTTCAAAAAAATATTCACATGTTAGAAGATACTTCAGAAGTTGCTGGAACAAGTGTCATGAGCAATTCAGAGTCTGAGAGTTTGGATGACAATGGATCAGGCCAAAGAAACAAAGAAAATACAGAAAATATTTGTGCTTCAATAATAGCTAAACTTCAAGGAAGTGGCATACCAAATAGTGTTGTTTCATCAGTTGTTGGTGATTTGGAAGATCTTGCAAGTGGACTTCACTCTCAGGTTAAGGAGCAAGTACTGTCTGCGGTGCCTAAGGATAATCCAGTAAGAGCTACATTGGAAAAAGAGCTGCAGAATTTTGAGAACCCATTTATTAACTTCAGTACTGAAAGTAAAAGACTGAATTATTTCCAAAACAAATGGAGTGTTGTGGAGCCAGTCGAAAAATTTCTAGGTATTCGATTTGATACAAGACGAAATAAACAAACAGGTACTTATGATCAAGTCCCAGTGAGGAATACATTTGTTTACATACCAATTTTGAAAACGATAAAATTCATGTGCCAAAATGCTGATATTTGTAATCTACTTAGCGAAGCTTCTATATCAAGACCTGACAGATATGAAGACTTTTGTGATGGAAGTTATTATAAGACTCATCCATTGTTCTCCAAACACTCGCATTCTTTACAAATCCAGTTGTTCTATGATGACTTTGAGACTGCGAACCCACTTGGTTCAAAACGTGGTGTTCACAAAATAGGCGCTCTGTATTTTGTCCTTAGAAATCTGCCACCAAAGTTTAACTCTGCCTTGATGAACATTCATTTGGTTGCATTGTTTCATACTGAAGATTTGAAAAAATATGGCTTTAATCCTATTCTAGAGCCACTGATTAATGACATGAAAACACTTGAGAGTTGTGGCCTTGATTTGCCCTTTTCTGCTGAAAAAGTCCTTGGCACTATATGCCAGGTAACTGGGGACAACTTGGGAATGCATGCAATTCTGGGATTTACAGAATCTTTCAGTGGACGTCATTTTTGTCGATTATGTTTGATAGAAAAACACGATGCCCAGAATGTTTACAGTGAGGATGATCCCAAGATAATCTTGCGTGGAAAAGAACTTTTTGACTTGCACTGCAATGAGTTACAGTCAGACCCACTGAAGTTATCTGTGTTTGGTTTAAAAAATAACTCGACTCTTAACAGCTTACAGTTCTTTCATGTTTGTCATAATTTTTCTTTGGACGTTATGCATGACATCCTTGAAGGTGTGGCTCAATATGAGCTGAAGTTACTGTTTGAGTATCTCTCAGAAAATGTTTTGTCAAAACCTGATCTGTTGTCTAGAATTTATGCCTTTGACTATGGATATGTGGAGCGTAAAAATCGACCTACAAGGATTAACTTGGACAGTAGTGGCAATAATATAGGGCTCAATTCCATCCAGACTCTTTGTCTTGTAAGAAACGTTCCTCTACTTTTTGGTGACGTTGTGCCAGAAGGAAACCAAAACTGGCTTTTGCTGCTGCTTTTGCTGCAGATTATGAACATTATTTTTTCTCCATCTGTTACATTTGGCATGACTGTACTTCTTAAGCATTTGATTATGGAACATCATGAATTGTTCAAAGAGCTGTATCCTGGGAAAAACCTGATCCCGAAACATCACTTTATGATACACTACCCATCTTGTATCCGAAAAATTGGACCACTAATACATATGTGGAGCATGAGATTTGAGGCAAAACACAGAATTTTTAAAAATACTCTTAAAAACTTCAAAAACATCACAAAATGTCTTGCAAAAAAACATCAAATGTCCATTGCATATCATTGGGAGACATCACATTCAAAATGTTTGGACTATGGACCACTGAAATGTATTAATGTGGACAATGAAGACTATGGTGATTTGTTGGTTCAAGCTTTGCATGTTGAGGCTGTATCAAAAGACATTTATGCAACTAACTGGGTTACAATCAGTGGGACAGAGTACAGGGCAGGACTAATAATTTGCAGTGAAATTGAACATGAAATGCCTGTGTTTTGCAGAATAGAAAAAATATATGTTGTAGACGAAGTTATCTGGTTTCTTGCAAACAAGCTTGTCATTGACCATTTCAGTGAACATTTTCATGCTTACAAAGTATTTGAAAGTAATGACAAAGATGTTGTTAAAGCAGATAGTCTCATGATTTATAAGCCATTTGACTTACAAAGCACTTATGGTGGAGATGAGAGCCAATATATTGTGCCATTATTTTTTTTGTAATTGTTTCAGTTGTGCCTGATCTTGTGCTAATTCTAATGATGCTGGGAAGTTGTTTTTTAAATAAAAAAAATGGATGAAATGTATTTTTTATTTACTTGCTCACTGCTGGTCAACACATTTGAAGTATGATTTGACTTTAAAGTGATTATGTATGTTAATGCCAGATGACTAAAAACTTTCAGATTTGGTGACATGTATGTTTAGGCTAGTAAACCCAGAATGCACTTTTAATGTATTGCAAAACAAATCAGTGAAAAGAAATAACACAATTTTAGTGTTGAAAATGCACTTTATTGTGTCATAAAATAGCACTATATAAAGTAAAAATTTAACACTTGGAGTGAAAAGGAATAACACCATTTTAGTGTTAAAAATGCACTTTATTGTGTCATAAAATAGCACTTTATAAAGTAAAAATTTAACACTTTGAGTGAAAAAGAGTAACACAATTTTGAGTAAAAAGTGCACTTTCTACAGTGTTATAAAATAACACCAATAGTGTCAAATATTTAACACTATTAAAGTGTTAAAATATTTACACTTTTCAAAGTGTAATTTTAACTCAGAATCCGTGAGAATTATATAAACTCAGAAAAAGTGTTAAATTTAACACTCTGTGAGTTGAATTAACACTCCCATTTTTGCTGTGAAACAATTATAAAGTACTGGAATAAAGCTTGCAGTCAGAATGCGTACAGTAGAAACTGGGAACTCTTAAAATATGAACTTAGAAAACTGTTAATGAAAACTGGAGCTGAAATAGCACAAAAGAAACGGAAAATAGAATCAGAGGTAATAAAAGAAATCATCCTATTAAATAGTATTCTACCAGAAAATTTATCTGAAGAACAAAAGATTAGATTAAACGAGTTGCAAGTGAACCTGGACAATATTTACATTTCCAAAGCTAAAGGAGCTTATATCAGATCGAGACAGAAATGGTTAGAAGAGGGAGAAAAAAACTCTCGTTACTTTTTTAGTTTGGAAAAAAGGCATCAAATATCGAACAGCATTATAAAACTTAAAATAAACGACAATATATGTGAAGACCCAGTTCAGATCTCTACCTTCTGTGAAACTTTCTTCCAAGAACTTTATCAATCAAGATGTTCTGATGAAACTATCACACAATTTATTAATTCTATGAATAAAGTACAACAAATAAGTAAAATTAATAAGGAGCAGTGTGATTCCCTGATTACAGTTGAAAACATCCAAAAGTCCATCAACAAACTAAAATTAAATAAGTCACCGGGTACTGACGGTCTCAATGCAGAATTTTATAAGAAGTTTTCAGAACAGTTGTCACCTTTTTTACATCAAGTTTATCTTGAAAGTTTGGATTCTGGATCACTTCCACCAACAATGACTCAAGGTCTCATTCCACTGATCCCTAAACCACAAAAAGACAAGCTGCTTCTTGACAACTGGCGACCAATCACATTACTCCAAAATGACTATAAAATTATTGCAGGTTGTATTGCTAAAAAAATTAAAAGTACTCTTGAAGAAGTGATTGATGAAACTCAGTCTGGATTCATACCAGGTAGACATATAACTAATAACATCAGACTTATATTAGATCTGCTAGATTACTCAGATTTAATAGAGGGGGATGGATTCATGTTATTTCTGGATTTTTTTAAAGCATTTGACACTGTTGAACATACATTTTTATTTAAAGCACTATAGAAATATTTGGATACGGAGATAT
>JARVGV010000645.1:41157747-41171262 GCA_031762435.1 Hypsolebias longignatus
GGACACTGTCTGCTCTGTGATACAGAGTCCTGATGACTCCTAACTTGTCCACCTGTCCACAATGGGAGTCAAACTGTAAATACTGGTCTGTGTGGGTGGGTTTGCGGTACACCTCAGTTTGCAAAGGTCTTCTATCAGACACTGAGACCTCACAGTCCAAGAAAGCCAACCTGCCATTTTGAATGTCCAGAGGACCTGACTAAACTTTTTTAGATTTTTCAACCTGGATTATTGAGCATGCATCAGGACACCCCTCCTACAATGCTGTTATTGCTAGTATCACTCAGCCCACGGTGAATAGCAAACAACCATCAGGGTGCTGATGATCAGTAGTTAGTCCTTGATCATGTGAGCAGCTGGTTTTGGCTGTCAGCAACAAACTGGCTGATCCACTATGAGACAGTGCTATTTATAAGACTGAGTTTGTTGCAGCTCCTGAGACTGAAGAAGTCTTTTGGATAAAATACGAAATGTTCCAACAAAGAAGAATCCAGAGGACCTGACTTAACTTTGTTCGATGTTTCTACCTGAACTATTTAGCATGCATCAGGATGCTACCCTTAACTTTTATGTAGTTACACAACCTTTTGATGCAATCCTTGAAGTCAAGTATTTTCTACACCATTTTCTGAATTTCTACACCTGTCCACAGGTGTTCACCATGATTTAGATCAGGGCCCAGAAGACCATTTCAGGTTAATGTTTGGTTCTGATCCATTTTTGGTGTTTTAGCTGTGTCTTTGTGTGTCCACGTGTGTGTTTTGGGTCATTATCCTGTTAGAGGACCCATGACCTGTGACTGAGTCAAGCTTTCTGACACTGGGCAGAACGTTTTGCTCCAGAATGCATTGACAGTCTTAGGATTTCATTGCACCCTGCTCTGATTCAAGATGCCTTGTCAGATGCAGCAGAGTAACCCCAGAACAGAACTGCGCCTCCTTGGTTCCTCTGTACATACAACACTTTTGGTCTATGAAAACAGAGCTGATGGAGCTTTTCAAAAAGTTCCAGTTTTTTCTCATCTGTTCAAAGGACTTTCTCCGAGATGCTTTGTGTATTCTCAATATAAATTTTGACAAATTCTAGTCAGTCTATTTTATGATTTGATGTGGTCCTCGGTCGTCTTCCAACAAGTCCACTTTGGCTCAAACAGTGAACATGGGTATGATCTGACACAGATGTCTTTAGGCCTTGACATAGTCAGAGGAACATCCAGCAGCTTGGGGATGGACTTCTAGTCTTTACCTTTAACTTGCTGCTCAATCATTGTCTCTCTAAGCTCCTGAGATAACTCTGTCCTCAGTTTTCTGTGCTCCATGGTCAGTGTGCTACACACCATGATACCAAACAGCCCTGTGACTACCTGTCACATTTTAAACAGACAGACTGAGGAACTACAGACTGAAGACAGCTGAGAGGCTGATTACAGGACAAACAATGGTTTAAACTGTCCTTGTGGACAAATTAGTTCAAATCTTTTCTAGAGTACCATCTTTTCTGTCAAGGCTAGTTCATTTGTTGCTGTTATTTTTTGTTTTGTTTTAGTTTTTAGTTTCAAATATTTCCGTTGAAACTAAATATAAAAGTGATGTCTGGTTTTTACAATGTTTTCAGTATTTTTATACTACTGTCTGTTTCAACTTATTACAATGACCCTCGTGGTTTTTCTTTAAGTAATAGGTACAAACAAATTTGTCCCCAGTGGTACATCTGTCTGTTGTGAGTTCCATAATATTGACTGAATCTATAAATACTGGGCATGAGCAAGTGTCTCGGTAGATACAGAAGTAAAATAAGGTCTGACTGTTACATAAAAGAGGGAAGCTACAGTAGGAAAAAAAAGACAAGAAAATGTCTCAGGAAAAAGCACAAAAGGGAGTTTAAATGGCGATAAACCATTAAAATAATTTCCAGTTTTTAAAAGACACTGACTGGTTATGGGTTTCAACCTTATTTCAGGTCCTAATTTACCAAGAAGTTGTCTCTAAAGAACTCGGGAAGCTCTAGACTGATGATGTCATCATCCAGTGGAAGGAGGTAGAAAGCCCACTCGTCTGTGGTCACGTCTGTGGAGGACAGAAACAAACTCAACTTTCACTGGCACTGCTCACGGTTTCTGAAACAAAACTTCTAAAAGCCGAGAAGCTCACCACCAAAAATCCCCTGCTCCTCCAGCACAGCATCACAGGCGTAGAACTGGACATGAAACATGAAAAAGAAGCTGGTAAATGGTGATTCATAGACATTTTAATAAAATACTAATACACTTAATTAAACAGTACTGTTTGAACTGGATTAATTAACCTAATTTAGACTGTTTCATTCATGTATATGTGTACTTTATTTTCTCTGTAAAGGTCTTTGTGTTGATGTTTGATGTGAATCAACACCAACTCAACTGATCACAATAAAATTATAAATAGCGTATTCAAAACAAGCCTGAGTTTATTCATCAGGAGAGGATGACGTACCTTTTGGGGGGTGAAAATTATTTTGTATCTTCTAAATTTTCCTGATGCCTTGTCTGTGTTGACCACATCTGGAATGAGAGGGTGTATGTGTGAGAAACATCAGCCAGCAACATTAAAGCCAGTTCAGTTCCAGCATGCTGAGACTGGCCAGGAGGATCTGCAGCAGTCAGTGGAGCATCAGTGGAATATTACTGGTATTGCTTGGTCTGCTGATCACATTTTAGACAAAACTGTGTTTGAGTTTGAGGAGAACAAGATAAAGTTCAGAGTGACAGAACCTTGTTGAGATCAAAACAGTGAGGACAGGCCCAGTAGGTCTGAGCTGGACCTCAAGCAGGCACTTCTGAGAACCAAGGTATGCAGAAACCCTCTCTAAACACAGAGACATTGAACCACACCAAGAACGGCTGACTCACGACAGCTGAGGAAGACTGAGGCTGTCGTGTAGATCCTCAGTCACCCAGGACACAAGAAATCTTAAACAATGTTTTTATACGTGTTAGGACTTCTTGTTTGTTTTTTTATAGAAGACTTTTTCCCTCTCATTTGAGGGAGTTTCTCAGTTCACAGTGAAGATCAGCATTCCAATCAGAACTGCAGAGACATTTCTCCATTTAGGTAAGCTGAACTCACATGCAAATCACTGTTTCTTCCCTCACTCCTGAGGGCTGTTAAAAGTCTTAGCCTGAAGACAGGAGGGATGATGGGGTCCCACATAACGGTGAGAAACTGAAAAGCTGAAATGGATGGATGATGATGTGATGATTATTCTCCTCCTACTTGTTTTTTCAGCTCATGGTACCAACTGAGCCCGACCGGACATGGCTGCTGTAACTGTATGTTGTGTATGTGTACTATATGACAACTGTATGTTGTGAATAGTAAATACATCTGGTGTCAGCTCGCCTCATGCCACTTCAGAACAGGATGTGTGAGATGCTTTCATCTATAAATAATCATTCAGATCAACTAAGCATGACAGCAGTTTTCACCAGAGACTACTATTGTAGAAAAATGCAGCGTTGATGTTGCGTGCTGTATGACTGTTAAAGGAGCTAAACAAAGGTTAAACTTAGCAGAACACAAGCTAAATGCTAAAAAGAAGCAGAACAGCAGACACTTGCTTAAAAAAGCAGAACAAGAGCTATAATAGGTAAGAGATGTCCTGATCCATGCTCAATAATCCAGGTAGATAAATCCATTAAGGTTGAGTCAGGTCATCTGGATGGATTATTGTTCTTTGAAACATCTCGTTTTTTATCCAAATGATTCTTCAGTCTGAGATCTCATCTCAGACTGAAGCCCAGTCTTATAAATAGCGCCTTCTACTACTTGATCAACCAGTTTGCTGCTGACAGTCAAAACCAGCTATTCAATAGGTAAGAGAGTTGATAAACTAAAATTGTCAAAGCAGCAAATAGAAAAGTAGATGCAAATATTAGTAGAATGGAAGCTACAACCTAAAAGTAGCTGAACGTGAAAGTGAAACTTAAGTGGACAGCAATGACTTGAAAGTAGTCTTCCTGCGCCCTCTGCTGAATACACTGTACAATTACAGCTGGTTCCAGCATTTTAGGGGTGAAAATTAGAAGTGTTTATATTGGCCCATAATGGAACAATGATCATAGATAACGATTAGCAGTAGGTACCCAAATTTCAACATCGGCCTAATTTATCGGTCCTACCGATATATCAGTTGGGCTCTAGTTAAAAATAATTAAATAGTAGCTGAAAATCAAAGTGACAGCTAAAGGTTAAAAGTAGCACAGAAGACAAAGACATCAAAGATGCTGAAGCAGATTTCAAAGAAAACATTGAAGAGGCCTCAGTGTGTTTCTTTTGGGTAATTTTCTTTAAAAAAAAAAGAAAGAAAGAAAGTATGCAAGTCAGAACAAACAAAATACTGTATTACATTTCCAGCCATGATTCGAACTGGCGACCTTCTCGCTGAGAGGAAACACCTCTAACATCTGCACCACCGTGCCACCCAAACTTAGGAAAAATGTCTAATATTTTTTCATCAGATAAGGAGGCCACAGTCAGTGATAGTAATGAATACACACAAACAACAAATACAGGTTGATTAGATGTAAAACAGAAATAAGCGGGACTATATCTAGACCACATGCAAAAACACTAACTTTGAGTATGTGCATTAGTATGGTAGTTCCTCGCTACTTTGTGGGTTGACTTTTGCAGACTCGCTCGTTTGTGGTTTTTCAACGATTGTCAACTTTAACATTACCGGTACTCACTTGATTGGGACGGTACAGGATAAAAATTCAACAAAAAAATACTTTAACAGGCGCCGCCATTTTGTAGTTTTCTTTCAATAAGCCTACACTGTAACGCCAGTCAAAAAGAACTAAACTACCCAGAAGCCAACAGTGCATCCGCACACTGCTTTCTTCTGAAATGGAGGGAAAGTTTTGCAACGCAAAGTCAGAAGTAACAATCTTTCTATTAAGTTCACAGAACTGGCAGGAAAATCTCAAATAATCCTGGAGCTTCCTGAAGCTCAATTATCCACGTGCACATCAACCTGGACGGGGCGGTGGTCACTGCAGGGTAAGTCTGCCAAACCAGAACCGAGCCCGACCGGAACTGGGCTGCTGGTCTGCAGAGCTGGTGAGTAAAATGTTGCAGTACTGTACAGCACATATATGTATGTAGGTTTAAGAGTTTAGAACATTGCAAGAGTGTGGGCAGGGTTTATAAAACCTTAAAATATATATAAATACTAAAATAAATATAGCGTTGGTGGTTTATCACTTATCGCGGGGGGTGCGGAACTTAAGCCCCGCAATAATCAAGGGACTACTGTAGATGTAAAAAGCTCATTTCACATAAGTAAAACATTTGATTAACTTGTTTCAAACTGTGACTAAGTGGCTGGAGCGTTCACGTTTGTATGATTTATTAGAGCTGTTAAGGTAAAATAAAAACAGAAAGCTCACCACAGATCCACCGCACGGTTTGGATTCTTGGTCGGATCAGGAAGCAGAGTCTGTGGAGACGGTAAGACAATGATGAGAGGCCGTCACACACATTGAGCAGAGTAAACCACTGCTCTACAGGCTCACAACTCACTGATCGCAGGCACTGGTGACAGGTTTGTTCTCTGCTTTGTAGAGTTTATCAACTTCATGTTGCTGAAATACAAAAACAAAATGTTTTATAGATAGAACGCAAACAGGTTTACATTTATTGTATAAAAAGACGTGAGCGGGAACAACACTGTCCCCTGAGCTTTTTATTTCATTTTATTATTGTCTTTAAAATCACAAGTCACAAGTTACACTGTCTTACTATTTGTTAGCAGTATCCTCAAACTGTACGACTCAGGTCAAATGGTTTGGGTTTCCTCCCACAACCTTTTCTGGAGTTTTGTCTCGTTCCTCCTGACAGAACTGGTAGAACTACGTCAGGTTTGTCGGCTGCTCTGCTCACAACTTTTCTATGGGATTTAGATCTGGACCACTCCAAAACCCAGAAGTTGTTGTCCTTAAGACACTTTGCAACTACTGTAATTTTGCAGTCTGCTAAAGAGCACTGTCCATTTGGAAGACCCATTTGACCCATGTCTCCTCCTGCTATCTTGGCTGATCTTTTTGACTTTTCCCATGATGCCACATTAAGGGGCAAGGCATCAACACATGAGCCTCAAGCAAACTCAAGTGTTGTCAACTAACCATTCAAAAGCTTTAAAAGCCATGACATCATCATCTGAGCTTTCAAAAACTGTTTAAAGGCGTAATAATCTTGTATGAATGTGATGTAATATAGTGGCATGTAAGTAATGTGTGCATGCAGGTGTATGTAAACACGTGACCTTGAATGAAATTTCTCTCTCATTATTTGAGCATTTAATTAATAGAAATAAATATGTGAATCCTAATAAATCCTAAAACTAAATGTTTATTCAGATTTAAAGTCAAACAGTGAGAGAAGTGTGGCTTTGTGTTCTCTCTGATGCAGTGTATGTAAACATCTGGATTTGTGGAGTAAAGTAAAGCGTAGTAAACATGGCTCACCTTTAGTGTCGACACATTTGCAATGCGATCCAGCGGACTCATCAAGTCAGCTTCAATAAAAAGATCTTTCTTCCCCGGCAGCTGTATGACAAGAAAAGGAAACGACACGTTCAGGGACCGCAAACAAACAGACAAACTGTCCACTGTCAACACACACACATGGTTGTTACTCCGTTTGCTTTTTGGGTCAAATATAAAATTGAAACACCAAGGAGATCGATGTAGCTCACCCAGATGTGGGTTCCTGAGGCCCTACCCTGAATCCAGGCCTTGTTGCAGCGCAAATGAGTTACCGGTACATGGTTTCCTGGACAATCCAGGCCCCTGATCGATGATTGACTTTGTAGTTGTGTCATCACATCATGGATCAGATGGCTGGAGTTTCATTAAAGCTCCTTTGGTTGTTTATGAGACTGTTTGCTAACCAACAGACATGACTCCAGCTGCGACTGCCAAAAGATTCAGGAAAGATGTTGCCCAATGTGTAGAGCTCAGAATGTGCCTTAGGATGATGCTGAGCAGTTGTTAAAAGTACTGTGTTAATGATCTTACATAGTTTTGTGTTTTCTGAGGTAGCTTGGCTTTGACAACATCTTGAGAGTGTCTGATGACAAAAGTAAATCAGTTGTAGATCCACACAATGATTACTTTCTGAAAGTTTCTTAAGAATCTGTTCACTAGCAGAAACATGAGAAAACCTGGAATAACACGGGACATGACATTCATGTGGACATAACTGGCATAGACCTAAGAAAGGTGAGATCAACTAATGTACAAGGCAAATAATCAGTTGGTTATTGTAGCTGACAATTAAACTTTCTGTGGTCAATTTTAGGTCAAATCTCAGTAATTACCTACTTAAGACTTAATTTATTCATATAATAATTCTGCATGTGGATATATTAATGAACAATACTGAATTATGAAATATGATTGTTAATAAGAAAGTTCATGCTCAATAATCCAGGTACCGAATCCAATAATTCTCAGTCTGGTGATCTGGACAGTTTCTTTTTTATAGAAATGTTTCATCCTCCATTCGGAGGGCTTCATCAGTCAGAGGAGTTCCAGCAAACTGTTTCCTCACGAAGCTGAGAATTATTGGATTTGGTACTTGGATGATTGAGCATGAACCTTGTTGCCTTGAACCACTTTGATTGTGACTGCCTGTCTGGGAGGAGTCAACGAGGGACAGGACAGCCCCCAGAAACCATCTTGGCTCCAGCAAACTGGTTGGTCCACTTAAGTAGTTTACTGCTTGGTGGCGGAACAGTTTGCTGGAACTCCTCTGACTGATGAAGCCCTCTGGATGGAGGGTGAAATGTTTCTATTGAAAAGAAACTGTCCAGATGACCCGACTGAGAATTATTCGATAATTGTTAATACTTCTGCTCCATTGATTTCCCTTTGGTTGGCATAGTGGCTCATTTGGTAGAGCTGTTGCCTCTCAGAGAAAAGGTTGCCAGATCAAATCCCATCTAGCATTTCTCTCATGTTGGTTTTCTCCGGGTACTCCAGTTTCCTCCCACAGACCAAAAACATGCATGTTAGACTGATTGGTAACTCTGAATTGTCCTTAGGTGTGTGTGTGTGTGTGTGTGTGAGTGTGTGTGTGAGAGAGAGTGAGAGAGTGTGAGTGTGAGAGAGAGAGAGAGAGAGAGAGAGAGAGAGAGAGAGAGAGAGAGAGAGAGAGAATGGTTGTTTATCTAATTTGTCTCTATATGTCCCTGTGATGGACTGGAGACCTGTCCAGCGTGTCCCCCACCTCTCACACAGTGACTGCTGGACATGGGCAATGGCAACCCCCATGACCCAAAAATGGAAGAAGCGGGTAAAAGATAATGGATGAATGAATGAATGGATGGACACTGCCCATCATAAATTGTGTAAGATTATATTTAGTGGATGAACAGCTGCACAAAAATAAATAATTTTAAATTAAAACTACCTGTTTTTACTTGTGTGTTATGTAGCTGCTTTAAAAAGTGCTCATGACCAAAGATGCTCCACAGCCAGTGGATTGTCAACTCAAACAGCCTGAAGATACCCTGATGCATGCTCAATAATCCAGGTATAAAAATATAAAAAAGCTAAGTCTGGTCCTCTGGACATTCAAAAAACAAAACAAAAGACTGAAGATGACAGTCAGCCAAGCAACAGCCTGCTCAGTCCTGGTCCTGGTCCTACCTGCTCTAGGAGGTAGATGAGCTGATCTCTGGCCAGTCTCTTGAGTAGAGAGAAATCTGGGAGCTCCGGGGAATCTCTCCTGGCATCGTGAGCCATTCTGACACAACAGACATTCAGCCAAACAAATCTGTGCTGCAATGAAAAACAACAAACAAGAACCAGTTAGCTGCTGTTAGCTTAAGGCTAAAAACACATCTGTATCCTTTGGTTAAAGGCCTAAACGATGAAACACTGAAATTTTCACACAAATTACCTCATAATATAACATAAATTAATTTGTATTTGTCTGTTTAAATAATTATACAGCAGTTTAACTAAATGTACCGACTACCTGCTTCCGTAGCTAAAGGGGCGGAATGCGTGATATCGGCTGCTGTTTCCCTCGGACACAACAACAAGCGGACAGGACAAACAGATGAAGCTTTGTGAAGAAAGTCACATTTTGTTGATTTTCTGATAGAGTTTAAGCACCCAACTCGATTTTCCACGAGTCAAAAACTATATGTTTGTGTTGTTTCATGTCTGGCTCAAAGGCAAGAAGTTTATCAGTGGCTGCGGTCCCTGGACTCACACATGTACAGTACTGTAATGCGTTATATTGTCCATATATGGTCATTGTGGAAGCTATCACGTGACATATGGGCGGAAACTATTCCCTGGCCTTCAACCGGAAAAGTCCGTTTTGATTCGGAGCTGTTTTTTTTTTTTTTTTTAAATCTTCACCTTCGTGTTTCATTGATTTCTCCAGTAAATATAATTTTCTTCAACTTGAGTCATGAGCTCAGACGCAGCGTTGTTGTTGGAAGCTGCTCACTTCGCTGCGTACAAACACCGGAACCAGAAACGTAAAGACCCAGCAGGAACCCCGTACATCAATCATCCAATCGGTGGGTGGACATGGGAGACGCACGCCTGTCAGGCTGCTCATTAAACACGTTTATGCAATAAGTATAACATGTTATTATAGTAGAATAAACGTAATGTTGTACTTTGTGTTTGCATTTTTTAGTTCTGCTCAGTAAACGGCCAAACAGTCTGATGATAAGTTGAGTCATGGTCAGGTCTGAGCGCCTCTGATCATCTAAGAGAAGTGATGCTGCCATCAAGAAGAGTTACACAGACATTTAATTAATCTTGTAGAGAGAAATATTCACATTAGTTGCCAGTCTTCTCAGGAGTGGACGTCCCAAATAATTCACCCCATGGTCAGACTGTGCAATGCAGGCCTCAGTTAGCAGGTGAAAGGTCAGAGCAAATGGGAAAATATGGCTTGTTTAGAAAGACTGCAGGAGAAAACCTCTTCACTCTGAAGACACTTTCATTAACAGATGTGTGCAGTGACTGCAAAGACTACAGTGCTTCTAAATAAGCTGCCTTTACATTCACAAACCAGTGATGGACATACTGTACCTGCTAGTACCTACTCTGTACACATTGTACAGGTGACATACCAGGTCCATAGTAAATACATTTTGGGTAAATACCTGGTATGTACTGAATAATACTATGTGCCCAATAAGTACCAGGTGTGTATCCACATGTTCACAGCAGTAATATGCATTTCTACCTTGTGTCAATAGGACGAAGATGAATTATTTTTGCTCATAGTCCACAGAGGCAGGTTTGGTGCTCCAAACAGAATATCAGCAGAAAGACTAAATCAGTTGTTAGCACAGTTGTGGAGGTGGACCCAGCTGCAGGACCTGGACTTCATGCTGCCATTGAGTAGATCAAGACCTCCTCTGCAGACCAAAGGGATCTATAGAGTCAAATATGAGTCCTTCTGTTGGATAGCTACAGCTTAGAGCAGACTGGTGAGAACTACAACATGAGACACCAGGTCTGTGAGTGCACGGTCCTCGTGGCTGCTGTGGTGAGGACCACTCTTTGTGCCGTCTGTTGCGTGTAAGACCACTTCCTGTTGAGATTTGTCTCTGATGCAGTTCTTATACTTTTAAGGAGTGTCACGAATCCTCAGTCATGAAGGAGGAGTCACCGACGTAGAAGTTTTGCAAGTATGTCACCAGATGTTCGCACTGTGGTCCACACAGAAGCACAGTTCCTGCTGAGCTTATGGTTCTGTCTCCGCAGGCGGCTCTGCTTCATGACACAGTGGAGGACACGGACACCACCATCGAAGAGCTGAAAGAGAAGTTTGGGGACGCTGTGGCTGGTATTGTCCAGGAAGTGACAGATGACAGAAGTTTGCCAAAGCTGGCAAGGAAGCGTCAGCAGGTGGAGCACGCGCCTCACTGCAGCCCACAAGCCAAACTGGTGAAACTGGCAGATAAGCTGTACAACCTCAGGGACCTGAACAGCTGCGCACCTGTAGGTCAGCACCTGTCTGCTCTACCTGCCACAGACTGAGACTGAAGCTAAGATGCTTAACGTTTCTACACATAACACAGTTTTTACAAGAGCGCAGGGATTGTGTCAACAGATTGTTTTAAATTTATCTTTTAGCTACTTGGAGACAACTTTGTCTGACTGTTAGTAAAATATTTTATGAACTGTGGGATGGCTTTTGTTAGCACTTTCATGAAATAATTAATAACTGTACATAGGCAGCTGATTAATTTTGAGTGTCAGCCCAATTCAAGATGGCCGCCACAACTAACTCACCTTGGAAAACACGAAATGGTTATAATCCAGTTTTACAGTTACTGAACTCAAACTGGGTGTGGTAGTAGCTGAGAGTCATTCCCAACGCAGGCTCCAAGTGCTGCTTGTTGCACATCTTTACCTAAAAATTCAGCATTGACTTGTCTGTTAGCAAAATATCACATTAAGTAATTTTCAAATGTCCATGAAGTTTGGAGTCAATTTAATTCAAGATGGCCGTCACAGCTAGTCAACATTAGCAACATAAATAGCTCTCACTCAGTTTCCTGGATGTTGAGCTCAGGGCTGAAGTGGTAGTAGTTGAGAGTCATCCACAGCACATCTTTGGAGTGTGAGGGCTGCTGATGTTGCTCCGCCTCCATCATTTCCCAACAGAAGTTCTGAGTCCAGAAGTCGGGCATGGAGGGCGGCGGGCGATATGCAGTCCTTCAACAAATGCAGGGCTTTCATCTTCTTCACACTTATGAATTTATAAATATAACAAATTATTTATCGCTACATTTAGGATTTTTTAAATTTATCTTTGTGTGTAAGGTTTGTATTTATAGTTGAGGACAAAGTGTAAATGTCAATTGTTTGTTTTTGTGTGTGTGTGTGTGTCAGGCTGGTCGGCTGAGCGGATCCAGGAGTATTTTGTGTGGGCAGCTGAGGTGGTGAGAGGCCTGAGAGGAACTCACGCTGCTCTGGAGGACAAGCTTCAGAACCTGTTCAAAGAGAGAGGGATTGAACTGTGACAGCAGAGCCACTGGTTCAAACACACACACTGTGTTAGAATGTCTTTACATTGTCTGCGTCCAATAAACCAGTTGTAGTTTATCTGTGGATCATTGTGTCACTGGTGACAAACAAAAGGGGTCAAATCAGTTGAAAGGATGAACACATGGAACCAATCAGACGAATTATAAACTGTAGAGTTTATAAATGATGAAGTTCCCAAATGGAAAGACAAACGTCTAGTTGCTTTTTACATTTATTTACTTTATGAATTTGCCATATCCTTGATGACAGATTCAACATCAGTATAACATCTGGATTAACACTGTTCAACATATTTTACACAAGATCAACAAAATGAGTGAACAGCAATCAAACAGATTTGTTTCTCTTAGTTTTTGTTGTTTTTTTCCCTCTAATTTGTCACTTAATGTTTCACAGTCAGAGAGATTTATTTGTCATTCGCACCCCAGACCCCATGTGGTACATGTGGTGGAACGAGATTATCAGGGTCCCAGTTACATCCAACAATAAAATGTAAAAGAAAAACAGTAATAAAATCTAAGATATGAACTAAGAAAAACATCAACTAAATATACACCAAGCACTGGTAGCATAAAAACATTACGTTGAACAGCAGCACGAACATGAGTCTGTGTGAGCAGATGAGCACGAATGAAACACATCAACATAAAATATCTGGGGGAAAAAAACTTTCTGGAGAACTTGTAAAGAAACAGATGAGATGCTCAGGTCTCTCTTGTAAATGAGTCCCTGAGGCTCAAAGGGATTAACCTGTATAAATAAAGGTTAAGTGCTGCTTCTTTAGTTCAGCACAAACAGTTGTTTTTCTTTATTTTTCTTTTTTTTTTTTGGCCACCATGTGTAGAAACTAACAGCCATGAGGGGGAAGTACAGGGACAACTTACTGTACTAACATTTACTCATATTACACATTTGTTTTCCTTTTTATCTGTTTTAAAAGATACATTTAAATTATAATTATCTTACAGTATTACACTCAAAACTTGAATACTGGAGAACTTGAATAAATTAATACATTTCCAGATTCATCTGTTAATAACAAAGTATATGATGATCTGACATGTTAAGTCATCAGCTGTTATCATAATAACAGCATATATATATATACTGTATATATATATATATATATATACTGTATATATACATATACAGTATATATACGTATAATGTATACATATAGTTGTTACATTTATACGTATACACATATTACATTTGTCTTCTGTGCACTTCTGCCTCCCTCGCTTCGCATGGTCGCAATGGGAGCCTTACAGTTTTTATTATTTACATTCAGGTTAAACAATTTACATAATCTTTTTTACATTATAAAAATCCATCTGAAATTAACAGTACATTACCAAACATTACAAACAATAAAAAAGGTTGAATCATGTCATCTGGACTTCGTTTTTTTGTTAAAAAGAAACGTTTCGCCCCTCATCCAA
>JARVGV010000645.1:41178094-41189178 GCA_031762435.1 Hypsolebias longignatus
AAAAAAAAAGTGGATCAGTGCATCTCTAGTGATAATAAAAGTTTTTATAAGTTTACCGTAAATGGTCTTGCTCCATCCTACCTCTGAGCTGCTTCACCCATACTCTCCTGCTCAGTGCCTCAGATCAGCTGCTCCTGGAGGTGTTGAGGTCCAAACAGAGGTTCAGAGGGGACAGAGCTTTTTCTGTTGCTGCTCCAAAACTGTGGAACGATCTCCCTCTTCCATCACACGAGCTCCTTCACTGTCCAGTTTTAAAACTCTTCTAAAAACACATTTTTACTCCCTGGCGTTTAGCACAGACTGAATTTGTTCAGCACTGTTTTTATTGATCTTAATGTTTTAACTGTTTTATTTTTATGTTTAAATGTTCTTGATTTTATATGTACAGCACTTTGTTGCAGCTGCGGTTGTTTTAAAGGACTTTATAAATAATCATTATTATTATACATCCATAAGTGCAGAACCTCTGACACATACTGCCTCAGTCTTTCTTCAAGTGATTGTGGTGGCTGATGATTCATCTGGTGGTGAAAGCCACCACTGACCACTCTGCACCTGGTGCAGGATACAGCTCTTCCCTGCACTGGTCAGGGTCCATCACTCTGCTGCCTGGACCCTCAGCGTGTGAACATCTGTTCATAAACACCCGCACAGATGTGAAGCCCCCCCCTCCAGGTACAGGGTGGTTTTAATGGTGGATGTGTGTTTTGTGCTGCAGAACGAGGATGATGATGTTTACAAGAGAGACTTCAGCGCTCCGACACTGGAGGACCACTTCAACAAGACCATCCTACCCAAAGTCATGCAGGTGAGCAGCTGCTGCTTCATCTATGGTGCACGCTGTGCTCTTCAGAAACGCCTTTAACCTTCATTAAGTCATGGAATCAGCTGTGAAACTGGCAGCTGTTTCCAGATGTTCTTCAACCACGGACAGAACTTTCAGTTACTGTTCAGTTTTCTGATTCGGTCAATGTTCTGCTCTCCTCAGGTGAAGAACTTTGGCCGGTCAGGACGCACCAAGTACACCCACTTGGTGGACCAGGACACGACGTCGTTCGACTCGGCCTGGGCCCAGGAGAGCGCTCAGAACAGCAAGTTCTTCAAGCAGAAGGCAGCGGGCGTGAGGGACGTGTTCGACCGGCCCACCGTGAATAAGAGGAAGACCTAAGCTCCACCAGTGTTTCCATCAGATCAGACTCTGAGCTGCTTCATCCTGTGACGTCAGTTCAGTTTGTCTGGACTTTGTCGTGGGAGAAAAGAACTGGTCCTCCTGCCTTGTTGGGTCCAACCAGGAGAAATCTGAGGCTGCAGCTGAACATGTGGCACACCAGCTGAAACAGATGTTCCCAACATCACCTGGTCCTGCAGCTGGAAGTTTCACTGATGATTTAATGTAAATATTCAGAGTTTGACTTTCTGTAAATCATTTTTCTTTTCATTTTGTTGCAGTACAGTAGTTGCATTAAAGTCTTTGTATTTGTGACACACACGGTGAAGAAAGAGCTTTTATTAAAACAAGAACAACGTGTGGGAGGTCAGTGTGGCTGGATCTGAAGGTCCAGTAGAAGAGTCCAGTGTCGGCTTCGTTCAGTTGGTCAGGGTCACCAGAGCCTCCACGACGTTCCCCATGTGTTCCCTCAGGCTGCGCTCTGCCACGGACCTCGAGATCTCCATCTCAGACATCTGCAGAGCAACAGAACGGAGGTGAAGGTCACAGCTTCAGAGTTCCAGTTGGAGTCAGTCTGGTACGGATCAAAACCCTCAACACAAGATCATGAGACAAAGGACTGCAACATCACAAGTCATGCTGTGGTCATGAGGACATGTAGGTTTATAATCCAAGATTTAACAACAATACCACAAGTTTGAGTTTTCAAACCATTTCAATAAAATTTATTAAAAACTAACAAACCTAACAGTAAAAACAAAATATTCCAACACTTTTTGTAAACAAGTAAACACCTGATATTTAACAGCCAGTTATTTGACTCACAAGATGTTTAAGAGTAACATTTTCTTCAAAGAGGAACTGAGCTGTGACGTGATCCCCACCAGGAGGTGAGGTGGACCAGGAGGCGGGGGAAGATGCCAGACTGACCCGAACATGTAGTGATGATGTGCTGTCAGAAAGATCTTGAGATGATCAGCACCTCTTACTGAGTTCATGGTCCTCAGGCAGAAAACTGCATCATCTTCTCCAGGTTGGCTGTGAGGTTCTGCCTCAAGTGGAGGAGTTCAAGTATCTGGGTTTTGTTCAGAGTGAGGGAAGAATGGAACGTGAGAGCGACAGATGGGTGTAGCTTCAGCAGTGTTGTGGACTCTGTGCCGGTCCAGTGTGGTGAAGGAGCTGTAAGGTAAAGCTCTGTTTACCAGTCAGTCCGTGTTCCTACTCTCACCTGTGGTCATGAACTCTGGGTAGAGACTGAAAGAATGAGATCATGGATACAGGAGGTTGAGATGTTTTCTCTGCAGGGAAGCTGGACTCTCTCCTAAAGAGAGGATGAGAAGTTCAGTTATCAGGAGAGACTCGGAGTAGAACCACTGCTCCTCCACATCGAGAGGAGCCAGGTGAGGTGGTTTGAACACCTGGTAAGGACGTCTCCTGAACACTGCAGCTCAGGAGGGAAGAGCTCAGGCCACTGGAGAGACTACGTCTCTCGGCTGGTCTTGGAACTCCTTGGAGTCCTCCCAGAAGAGGAGGCTGTAGAAAGAGGTGCCCAGACCTTCCTGCTCAAGCTGCTGCTTCAGACCTGACTCCAGAAGGACGGACGCACTGGTGAATCTCAAAAAATTAAAACATTGTGAAAAAGTTTTTTTTTTTTTGTCAAATCGTTTCAGAAAGTGAAAGTCAGAATCCACAGACTGATTCTTCAGAGTGAAACATTTCAGCCTTCATGTGATTTTGATGTTTTACCTGACAGACAATGAAAAACCAAAACACAGTGCATGGCTGTATGTTCATTTTTTCATTTACCCTTTATTTATCCGGTTAGTCTCATTGAGCCACGAGAACTCATTTTCAAGAGAGACCTGTTAGGGAGCAGATGGTGGGGGTTAAGGGCCTTGCTCAGGGGCCCAGGGTGGGGCGAATGAGGGTGGAGGCAGGTGGGGGCGTTTCACCTTTTCCACCCACATTTTGACGTTGACAGTACTGGGAGTTGAACCTGCGACTTTCTGATCGCAGACCCATCTTCTAACCTCTAAGCCCACCAGGATAAGATACAAACTCTTTAAGAATCTTATGGTGGCTCTAAACATGTAACAGCCTTTTTATTTGACTAAAAATGATAAAACAGCTTTAGAAAATAATTATTTTAAATTGATGACTAACTGGCAATAAAATGTCTATCATCCAATTTTTTTAATAAATAAAAAGGTACTCATTAAAAAAAATTAAGGTGCTGAAACATTTTTAATTGATGCTGCTGAGAACAGTTGAGACGGTTGAACAGGAAGTGATGTGAAAGGGGAACGGCTGCGTGTTAGAGCACTGCTAAAATGACTAAAAACTGATGGTAGACAACAATCTGACGCTTTAGATTATTCTGAGTCACTGTCAGACAAAGAAGAGTGAAAGTTCAAATAAGATTATCCTGAAGCTGCTCAAAAATCCAGGTAATCTAACAAGGTTGAGTCAGATCATCTGGACGGATTCTTGTTGAAATGTTTCGTCTTTTATCCAAAAGTCTGAGAACTGAACACTGAAGAGTCTTACTGAGTTTGTTGCAGCTCTGCAGAAAGTCTTCTGGATGAAACACAAAACGTTTCAACAGGAAGAATCCTCCAGAGGACCTGACTCAACCTCGTTACATTCAATAAGTTTGTTTCAATAAACAAAGACCAGAGTTCCCAGTTGATGTGACTTCCTGGTTCACTTTGGCTGCGTCAGGTTCCAACAAAAAGATGCCAGTTACGTGATAAAATTGATAAAATTCTTGAACTATGCCAAATTTCTTTAAAATAAGTTGGGTTTTTTTCCACTTATCTGCAGGACGTGCCTGTCGGAGGCATTTCCTGATGCAGATTATTGCACCAACATAAACTGTACAGTGAGTTATCGTGTTCGAAACATTCCAACTTGTTACAAACAAACAAAACTACACCAAACTGAGTCTGTAGGAGCCTGGACGTTCAAAACAAAACGTTGGTTACGTATCGTAACCCCAGATTCTATGAATATGAGCGTAGCCCTTAAGAGAGCTTCGCTTATTGGATTATCCCTCGCGCGCAGCGCGTCCACTGAAAACCTTTTAGTCCACGCCCACCTACTGTGTGGGCCCCACCCCGCGTCTATATACAGTATTATGTTAACGCGAGAAAAACGCCTCCTAAATAGCTTTCCATTCACCCATTCAGGAACAGTGAGGCCCACAGTCTAAAGGGTACGCTCATATTCATAGAATCTGGGGTTACGATACGTAACCAACGTTCTACTTCATATGAGCTACGCTCTTTAGACAGCTTTGTTTATTGGATAAAGGGCGGAGCAGGATATGGTCCATGCCTCACTGGATCTGAACCAATCACATTGCTCACTTCCAATAAACTACAATACCCATCCTTCTGAGCGTAACTACGCACGCCGTGCGTCATCACGCACAGAGAAGGTGGATTGAGGAGTGGGCCTGCAGGACTGTATAACTGCCTGACAGGCGAATAGCTGCTGAGGCAGCAATAAAATATATGTGTGTTAATATATTATTTTGCACTTATTGTTGTGCATATATGAAACATGATTGAAAACATGATTGTTACTGAACTATATACAGAACATATCAAATTAAAAGACCCTCATACACAACAGTAACCTGCACTGTGACTGATGAGGATGAGGAGCAAACACATGATGCCTGCCTGCAAGCATATGTGAACCAGAGTAGAGCCAATGAGGACTCAGTGATTACTCTGATAAGACTCCAAGAACTGAGTGTGTCATAGAAAAGGTAGAAACATCACGCAGAAAAAACTGTATAAACGAGCAGGGTGAGGCCCACGCTGCTGCTGAACAAATATCACTCACAGTCATCCCAGCATGAAGTGCTGTGGATGATGCCATAGCCCTTGTAGAATGCGCCCGCAGCATCTGAGGTGTTTCTGCTCCAGAAGCCCTGTATGCTTCTGAAATTGCCTCACACAGCCAATGAGACAGACGTTGGGAGGACAAAGCATGACCAACCGAGGCATCTCGGAAATGAACGAACAGGCACTGAGACTGAGATGATACAGCCGTGCATGGGACATAACATGAAAGTACATGGACCGGGCATAATAAATGAGATGTGGCCTCCTCTTCCGATGCATGTAGAGGCAGATGGAAGCCATTTAATGTAATAGTCCTAGACTTGAAGGAACTATTTATACATTTAGGCATGTATGCTAGATTGGGCCTTAAAGTGGCAGAGCTCCCATCAGCTTGAATTTTCAAACTAGATGGAGCAACAGACAGAGTACACAGATCACTCACTGTTTTTGCAGACGTGAAGGCCAACAGCAAAGTTGTTTTAAAAGATAGAAACTTCATAGATACTTCACTCTTAGAGGTTCGAAGGGAGCCTTAAGTAAAGCACGTAAAACCAACGTCAGGTCCCATTGAAGGGCAAGGGGGCGTGTCACAGGTCTGTGACGCCGTACACCTTTTAAAAAGCGTTTCATCAGTGGGTGATTAAATAGTGTTCTGTCTCCAAAGCCCTCGTGGCATGAAGATATAGCTGCGGCGTAAACTTTAATGGTACTGAAAGCTAAATTTCTGTCCATTAACAGTTGCAAATATGAGAGAACACAACCAATCTCATATGATGTTGCATCAAAACCTCCTTCAGCGCACCAGCACTAAAAAGCTGCCCATTTTGATGCGTGAAGTGTTGTTGTTGGACCAGCTCGTGCATTCTGAATGGTCTGAACCACTGCTGGAGGGAGGCCCAGACGCATTAACGAGTCCGTTCAGCTTCCAAGCCCAGAGAGGCTGGCCTATCTCTGGAAAACTTGTGATCGCATGACCTGCTTGTAGTAGCGCATCTGTCCTCCACAGAAGCTGCAGGGGTTGCTCCACTAGCAATTGCTGCAGGTCCGGAAACCACGGTGCATTCTTGCGCTCTGGAGCTACCAGGATGAGTGACAATTTCTCTCTCCGTACTCGTTCCAGGACGTGTGGGATGAGAGAGACCGGGGGGAAAGCATATAACAGCTTCTTTGGCCAGGAGCTGTGCGCAAAAGCGTCCACCCCGAGAGGGGGTTTGTCTCGAGAACTCCGAGAGAACCACAGGGAGCACTGGGCGTTCCCTCGTGACGCAAACATGTCCACCTCCGCGTGGCCGAATCTGGTCCAGATCTGATTGATTACAGAAGAATGGTGGGCCCAGTACCCCTGTCGTGGACTGCCCCTGGACATGATGTCTGCCCCCCTGTTCAACACACCTGGGATGTACACCGCTTTCAGCGAGAGCAGGTGTTGGTGGGGCCACAGCAGGAGCTGTTTGGCCACCTGTAAGAGCTGAGCTGAGCGTACACCACCCTGGCGATATATGTACGCTGCTGTCACCTTGTTGTCCGTGTGGATCAGTACATGCTGATTTTGCAGCAGAGGAGCAAAATGCTGCACCACTTTGAAAACCGTCAGGAGTTACAGCACATTGATATGGAGGCGAGTGTGGTCTGGCCAGCTCTCCCCGACAGTCTGTGACAGGCATGTGCCCCCCCAATCCATCAACAAGGCGTCCGTGAAAACTGACACGTGAGACGTAGGTGTGGTCATGGAGACTCCCTCTGACAACACTCGGGGGTTCCCCCAGTGACGTAGGTCGGTTCCCACGGGGGGGGCAAGAATCCTCCGTCTCTTCTGGTGCACAGGGTCTATGCGCAGGCGGGCAACCCAACGCTGCAGCGCCCTCATGTGGAGGAGACCTAGGTTCACAACAACATGACAGGCTGCCATCATCCCAAGGAGGCGCATCACGGTTGCCGCGGTAACCACTCTTCCGGGTCTGACGCGGCTGAGTTGAGCTGTCAGGTCACGAGTTCTCTGTTGTGACAGACAAGCCCTCATTGTGCACGAGTTCATTTCCACTCTCAGATAAACAATGTTCTGGGAGGGGGGAGCTTTTCTGCCAATTTATAGAAAAACCTAAATCCATCACGTGCTCCACCAGAGTCCTGGTCTGGATCGCTGCTTCTTCTCTGGATCTTTTCAGCAGTAGCAGGTCGTCTAAATAAAACAGAATTCTCCTCCCTGCTGAGCGTAGCGGGCGGATGGCTGTCTCTACACATTTTGAGAACGTTTTGGGTGCCAGAGAGTACCCGAAAGGGAGCCTGTTGGACTCGAACTGGGTCCCTTGGAAGGAGAAGCGCAGAAATTTCTGTGTTTTGCACAGATCTGAATGTGCCAATAAGCATCTCTCAGGCCGAGGAATGTGAACCAGTCGCTCTGTCGAATGTTTTTTAGCAGCTGTTTTATTATCAGCATGTGAAATTGTCTCTCTACAATCAATTCGTTGAAAATAGAGAGATCTAAAACTGGTCTCAAACCCCGTTTTCTTTGGGATAATGAAATAACGGGAGTAAAAACCTGTGTTTTTCCTCCTCGTCTGGGACCCTGGAAATCACTCCCTTTGTCAGTAGCGTGAAAAAACAAACTGTAGAGGCCTCGCGCAAGTTCAAAATGACATCCGCGGCCGTCCCCAAGGAGTCTCTGTCCTCCCTTGACAGGTCCGGCTCCTCCAGCCTCTTGGAGAGGTGAAAAGCGAGGAGCGCTATATTGTTGCTCGCGGCCGCCGCCTGGATGGCGCACTGGTGCGCCCGGTTGGACAGCATGAGGACCGTCTGGTTGTGTTGTCCAGGTGGCATCGGCTTCTGATCCACCCTGGTGACCTTGGCCACAAAAATCTCTGCCAGGCTCTGCTCTAGGGGGGAAACTGATGGGAAGCCCCGGTCAGTGAACCCCTCCACTTTGGTGAGAGGCGCGAAAGTTGATGCCGGAGCTTTCATTCTGGTGGGCTCAGCTTCGGCCTCGTCCCAGAGTGACGCCACTGCTGGGAAACGGGGCCAGAACGGGTCAGGGAGATGGGTCGAAGAGGCGCCAAAACTTCCCGCCAGGTCACTCGGTTTCGGCGGGGCCGGGACGGTAACGGTCAGCCCTTTCGTGCCCACCGCCTGCCGGATAAGTGAATCAGTCGCTCTGTCGAATGTTTTTTAGCAGCTGTTTTATTGTCAGCATGTGAAATTGTCTCTCTACAATTGACTCGTTGAAAATAAAGAGATCTAAAATTAGTCTCAAACCCACTGTTTTCTTTGGGATAATGAAATAAAGGGAGTAAAAACCTGTGTTTTTCTCCTCGTCTGGGACCCTGGAAATCCCTCCCTTTGTCAGTAGTTGTTGAATTTCTGACAGGAGGGAGGAGCTTTGCTCTGCACATGTTAGAACTGTCTCCAAAATACCTTTGAAAGGGGGGTGGTTTCTGTGCAAACTGAAGCGCGTAACCTCTCTGAATCAGCGCGTTCATCCACCTGTCTAGTGAGCACTTTTGCTGGCACTGCACATGTCTCTCCACGAGCGGCCGTGCGTGCTCGTGACGTCGTGTGCACGTCATCGACGTAAGCCATTGGACAGCACCTACCTCCATCACCTGAGTGACCCACGGGTGCCCGCCCCGAAAGGGTTGGGTGGTTCCATCTTTGTTTACCGTTTGTAGGTCTGTTGTTGCGGTAAACTTACCCTCTGAAGTGGCATTGCTTTTAGTGTCTGGGACGTGCCGCTTGGGCGGTGGCTCGTTAACACTCTGAGCTACGTGCCTCTTTACACCGTGAACTCAGCTGCCGCTAGCTAGCTCAGTCTGCGGTTGGTCCGGGTCACTTATGTACGTGACATGCTGGACCAGCTCAACAAATTTTTCATGCTATGGCTACCTGTAAACAATTGTTTAGCAGAAGGTAGCTTACCCTGAGTGGGAGGTGCATGTGTCGAAGCGGCTGACGGATTATTCGTTCCAACAGACAAGTCCGAAGTAGTAGCTGAATCATTCATTGAGAAATAAAACTTTTTTATTTCGTTCAACTCACATTCACCACATACACCCCCCGCCGCCAGTCATTTCTTCGATTGTCGCCTGCGAGGTGGACCTTGTTGTTGGTCCCTCCAGGACTGCAGAGAGCAGCCTCTCTAGGGGAGGTGGGCAGCACTCGGTTGGCGGGTCGAAGTACGCTGCTCGCCGCTGGGAGGGGTGGGTGGAGGAGCTGGGCCGGGGCTCGCCGCCAATGATGTGGAGCGGTGATACTGGTGGCGTTGAAACCGGCGGTCCCGCCATCCATCAGAGCGCCGAAGGGGTGGGTGTGATGTCATGAGGCCCCGCACCGACTCTGTGACCTCGTCTCTCGCCTTGGACCGCTCGATTACCTTCGTGAGGCCAGCTCCACACAATGCCTCCGATAAGATGGGCCCCTCAAGCAGCTCCTTCTGCAGTCTGTCAGGCAGGGAGGGCGCGTGACGTAGCCAGACGGTGCACTGAATCATGTGCATCAAGCTCGTCGAGCACAACAAACAAATGGTAGAGGCCGCGCACAAGTTCAAAATGACCTCCGCAGCCGTCCCCAGTTAGTCTCTGTCCTCCCTCTACAGGTCCAGCTCCTCCAGCCTCTTGGAGAGGTGAAAAGCGAGGAGCACTATATTGTTGCTCGCGGCCGCCGCCTGGATGGTGCACTGGTGCGCCCGGTTGGACAGCATGAGGACTGTCTGGTCATGTCGTCCAGGTGGCATCGGCTTCTGATCTACCCTGTTGACTTTGGCCCCAAACACATCTGCCAGGCTCTGCTCTAGGGGGGGAATCATTGAACCCCTCCACTTTGGTGAGAGGCGCAAAAGTCGACGCCGGAGCTTTCATTCTGGTGGGCTCAGCTTTGGCCTTGTCCCAGAGTGATGCTACTGCTGGGAAACGGGGCCAGACCGGGTCAGGGAGATGGGTCGAAGAGGCGGCAAACCTTCCCGCAAGGTCACTCGGTGTCGGCGGGGCCGGGATGATCACGGTCAGCCCTTTTGTGCCCACTACCTGCTGGATAATGGCGGACAGTTCCTGGCAGAGGGCCGCCAGAGCTGGGAGCATCTTTGTCACTGAACTCGGTTGTGGAAGGGGCGAAGAGCATGCGCTCTGCCGCTCCACTTCCAGCACGACGCTCTCCAGGAGAGAAGGTGGGGTGCTTCCAGAGCTGTCCCCTTCTCCTTCGTGACTTGGTCTCTCCTCCACGATGGTCTCCAGCTGCGACCGGTCCCCCAACCGCCACTAGTCTTGCCCGATGGGTGCGAAAATGCCGAGACGTCGTTCCCGTTCCTCGAGAGGGAGACGACTACACAGACGACACGGGTAGTCGAGGGCAGCATGTTGTGGCCCGAGACACCCTCACAGATCTGGTGTTCGCCGATTTCACGGATGTAGGCGGTCTCGCACGCTGGACATTGTTTAGCCATGATGCTAGTTCTTGGTGAAGAAGTTTGTACGTAGTTCAGGTCTTCAAGATGGCTGAATGATGAAAGGAGATGTTTTTCCCGCGTTAACATAATATATAGACGCGGGGTGGGACCCACACAGTAGGTGGGCGTGGAATAAAAGGTTTTCAGTGGACGCGCTGCGCGCGGAGGGATATCCAATAAGCAAAGCTGTCTAAAGGGCGTAGCTCATATGAAATAGAACAGTTTTCCAAGCTTCTGCTACCCATAATGCATTGCAACCTCTTCTTCTTCTTCTTCTTCTTTTCTTTAATGGCGGATCGCAAGCAACTTTAAGGTGCATTCCGTCACCTACTGTACATGAGTGTGTAACAACATTTCTCTACATCTATTAAATTCTATTAATTAATCTTGTATTTTTAGGAAATAAAAATAATGATTTTCTTATTTTATATATTTATATCCGTTATGTTGCCTTCATTTCCTAATAGTCCTTTAAGACTCCACTCTTGACCTGTCTTTTCAACCATTCATTTCAACATCTCTCTTTCTGATTCATATGTTTTACAGTTCATCAATACGTGTTCTACAGTTTCTTTCTCTCCACATCTTTCACATTTATTATTATTTTTCTTCCCTATTCTAAATAAAATAT